>OY744548.1:38985353-39140353 GCA_963556195.1 Sepiola atlantica
ATTACACATTCATTGTATCATACTCATATTATTTCTCTCTATGCAATGCATGTCCTCAACCCTCACTGGCCAGGTTTCACTTTCATACCTCATCACACTGCGTACACATGCCTGATAGACTCTTCCCTTGGTTGACAGTAGTAATGCTCTACTGTTGAGTAATAGCCGAAGTTCCCTGTACTTACTCCATCCACTCATAACTGTTACAATCACACTAGCATCTGCTCCACCCTGTGTTCCGATGGTATCACCAAGGTAACAAAACTTCTCGTCAATTGTCTTACACTTCTTGCACACAAATTGGTTATCCTCTCAACCTACTAGTAATTCCACTGCACTTACAGGTACCACAAAAAAATTAATTGCATCCAACTTTCTTTCCACAAATTGAACAGGGAAACTTTCCCCTTTTCCGGAACTTTCCAACACTACAACCACTGATCATCACTTTGGTCTTGATAACATTCATTCGAAGACCTTTTCTTTCCCCCCAATTCTCCAGCTTAACAAGTAGACCTTCCATTGTTTCACAGGCAAGCGCTAAATCATCTGCATAAGGCATATCTTCCAGACAATCTGTATGAAACTTTGTGGACAATGATTCTAACACACAAATGAAAAGCAATAGACTCAGTAGAGAACTCTTACTTTAACATTAAAGCTGTCAATAAATGTGCTGTGAATTCTAACATGCATGAATTTAATATTCCCGAGAAACTTTCTCATTTTTGCCCAGGGTGAATAGTAGTAATAGTAGTAGGTACCAGGTACTTCTATATACTTACCCAGTGCAGGTGTAACATAACATGGGAGATTTTTTTCAATCCCCCACATTTTGCCTGTCATCTTCATTGACAGAAAGGTGCTTGTGCATATCAACCCTGACATTGAAATATTTAAAGAATGTATAAACTTTATTATGTACTTACGTGTTAGCTGAAAATAAGATTGTGCAGAAAAAATTACGCAAATTCATCCAGTAGTTATTAAATTATAAGAAAAAAAAAAAAAATGATTTTACATACATTTTGACATTTTTGTAAACAATGGAGACCCCCAAACCCCGAAATCGTGAAAATGAGTTATCGTCCTTGCCCACTGGAAAATCTAAGATACAAAATGGTGGAAATATCTACCGAGTGATAAAATCGTTTTTTATTTATAATTAAATAAATACTGGATGAATTTGCATAATTTTTGGTGTACAGTCTTTTTTTCATCTACCAGGTAAGTACATAACAAAGTTTATATATTTCTTTAACTATTTTATTTTTAAAGAGCGGTCTAACATGTCAGGGTTGATATGCACAAGTACAGACAGAAACAGTTGTTCGTCTCTCATTGACATGTAGTTATCTCTCATCAGTGGTGACAGTAGCAGTTGCAGAGATGTTGTTCTTTTCTTTTCTCTTTTTCTCCTTGTGCCATGAATACAATTAAAAAGAACAACAATGACCAGTATTTGCTCTGAGATTTGGTTTAATTTTTACAGTAATTTACATCCGGATGAACTGCATCTTCCCTTTTCAATCTCTGTAGGGTGATGGAGGCCACTAAAAACAACATTCTGCTTTTCTGCTATGTACTTTCGGTCATTTTGCTAAATGTTTTTATCTTTTAAGTTCTTAATATTCATAGATTAATTTGTTTTGTTGACATATTTTGTAAATCAATTGTCTGCAAAAGATAGATTTTTAAAAAAATCATAGATGGGACTTTGACACATTACAACTCCAGGTCAAAGTGGACCTAAGAGTTATAATAACTAAGGGTTGACTCCACCCCACCCCCTAAAACTCCCAAATCGGGGCCTCAAAAACGTATGTAGTAGTAAGGTCATTCTAACATTACTGTTCTAATTAAGCAACTTCTAACATTGCCGTGAGGTGTTCTTTGATCCCCATTCTGAACAACTGGTCGACATTTTGTTGTGGACAGACAGTTGTTCGTCTCTTTTATTGACACATTGTAGTTGTCTTTCATTAGTGATGACAGTAGCAGTCACAGAGATGTTTTTCTTTTCTCTTTTTCTCCTTGTGATTGGAATAATAGAAGCAATTAAAAACAACAACGAATACCTCCATTATTTACTCTGGGATTTGGTTTAATCAGTTTACAGTAATTTACATCTAGATGCACTGCATCTTCCCCCTTTCAACTCCTGTAGAGTTGTGGAGGTCTTGAAAATAACATCTGTCTAATTTAATGCCAAACTCCTGAGAGGTAGGAACTCTAGCTTTTCTGCCACATACTCCCTCCTGTACACATGAACCTACCTAACCTAACTTGACTTCTAATGGAAAATTCCACTTTGTTGCTTAACTAACCTTGCATGGATTTTCCATTTTTAACAGTTTACACTCCCAACATTTAATCTTGCTGCACAGAGGTCTCAAGAGACCATCCTTCCATTCATTACCACCTCCTTTAAGAGGTGGGATTGGTTTATTGTCTGTCAGCTGAGCTGCCCTCATCTGATGGTACTAATCAGGTTATTTTGTACTCGATCCATAGTCCCTTTAGGAGAGGGGGGGGGGGCTAAATTCTTCACATTAAACCGACCTTGTGTGTCCTACTTTGTGGAGATTTGGGTAAATAAGCATATATTTAACTTGACATTTCCCAAAAATATATTTTATAATCATATATTAACAATAATAAAATTGTGTACAATGTTCAGGTGCACTACAACTCCTCGAAAGTGCATCGTATCACGGTTACACTTTTATTAATACAGTGATTATAAACAATTTATAAGTAAAATATATTCACTTTTTTTTGTCTAGTGAGCTTTTGTTGTACAAACATATCATATTCACGTGCAGAAAAGGGTTCAAAATTACTTCAAAATAATTCATTATTTCTTTTTTATAAAATTTAATTTTATTTAATTTTAAAAAATAATTTAATGTGTAATTAGGTCAATAACGTTCAAAGTCTGTAATTTGGAAGAAATGTCGATTAGTCAATGAAAATTCTACTGGCATCGATGTATATAAAATATCTCTTACTAAATAAATGAATGACAGAAGGAGGATTTTGACTGCCACCTCCTTTATAATATCACTCATCAAAAGAAAAATGTTGATAGGATTAAAATATTTAAAATAAAAATTGTATTTCTAAGGAAATGCATTTTTTTTTTTTTTTTTTTGCTTAAAGAACACATACTAATTGTCATAACTGGCTAAACTTTCTATTAAAAAAGCTGTTCATCATAAAACAGGCTTGATATATAAAATGATGCATTAAACATGCCATGAAGTTTGCAGAATCGATTTAAAATACATATTTAATTAATTCTCCTTTGAAAGCATTCAAGTAAAAATTTGTGGGGAATTAATTTTAAATTCTATAAACCCTCCCTAAGTCGTTAAAAGATCTTATAAACTCTTTCTGTCAATGCCAACATATTCTAAAAGCAGAAAACGGATCAAATCTTGATATTTTATGATTAACGGTTCAAGTGCTGTCAAATTCAAAGAATGAATTACTCCATAACCCTTCAATATTTGAAAGGAATTTTGAAGCATTTTAACTGTTAAATAGAAAGTCATTTCTGGCTTTAAAATTCTTATCAAATCTTTAGATTAAAAGTTTTGGGAGCTATTTATATCCAATAATTTTATGGACATTAAAACAACATTACCATGACAAAATTAGTTATAGTTTTATAACAATTAATAAAGAAAGTATACCATAATAATTCTTAACCATAAAAATCCTATTTAAAAATTAAAAAAAAAATAATACAATCCAGGGCAGCTAGTTTTAAATAAAAAATGGTGAAGTATTTGTGTTATGGATTGAAAGAATAAAAACGTTTTTAATGAAACTTTTCCAATTTCAAATATTTTTCTGGCCATTTCCTCAACTTTAAAAAAATATTTAATACAATTTTTTTCCTTTGACAAAAAATTACATTAAAAAAAAAACAAAGCAACAAAAACAAACAAACATTTCCAAACTTCGTCCTTATGAATTGGATTAGTAGAATGACTGACTGGTCTGCTTCTGTCTTTGGAAGCAATGGATACCCTGTGAAGGGATGCCTGCATGAGAAATTTACAGTGAAGCAAGGGTTGCACACTTTTCAATTCTTCTGATTTGTCTTTTAATATCACTGAAGTTTTTAACAATAGAAGCAAAATTATTTATAAACAAAGTACTTTAGATCACATTTGAAATCCTCTTCAGGACATTTAAAAAGATTTTTTTTTTAATTTTCTTACTCATAAGTCACCACTTATCAAGGCCAAAAGCCACTTGGGGGTAAGAGTTAATAAGATGTTTGGATGATGAATATTATGAGAGGATTAAAAATAATGACTGAAATGAAGAGAATTTTATTACTTCTGAGAACGGTTTATAAAAGGTATTTTCTTTCCCCTTTAATTTAATACCATTCAGATGCTTTTAAGCAGGATCGAAAGTACTTGGTTTGCAAATAATGTAGAGTTTTTTTCTTTTTCTTTTTTTTTTAATCACTCCTTATAATAAGACGAATCGGAAGAATTTAAAAAAAAAAAAAAAAAAAAAAAAATTACTTCTCCGAACTTGTTTGAATTAGGCATTTATGAACAGATATACCCGGTGTTGCCTGGGTCTCAAATATCCCAAGACATTTTGTTGCAAATATGCAGATTCAATCTTTATCGTGCTACAACAACTACCAAACGAATGAAATTCCTTAAAATCCTGCAATTTTGATATTCTTTGAAAACATTGAATTCTTGCCACAACTTTTCAAGCTTTGACCTCCTGTCTTATCAATGGATTATGTTAATCCTTGTGACTTGGATAGAACTGTTCAGCGTACACTGCATGCTCTTCTCAGACTGCACCCTGATCACCGCTCACATTCCCACCTACATTACTTTGTTAAGATACATTTGTAAACTAAATTTCAAGGCTGTAATTGCTCAACTGAGAAAATTATTGATGTACATAAAAACATGCAAGCAAACATTATATTTATTTATTTAAAGAGTTTCCCAAAAAGCTCACATCTGTTACTAATGGAGATTTTATATTTGTCTGAAGTAGAAGCTATACTACTGCTACTTCTATTAATTGTACTATGCTCAATTCGGGGGTGTGTGTGTGTGTGGGGGGTATCTGTTCTTTTGTCATGAGATCATCTGCCCAGGCATTACCTTCTTTTTAGGATTAGAGATAGTAAATATTTTGAGCATTCAAAATCTGATAAAAAATAAAATAAACATTTGGAAACGGAATTATACATTTATAAATTTTATTTTTAAGAAAAATGTGACAGTCTTTTTTTTGTTTCTTTTTTTTTGTTGTTTCTTTTTATAGGATATTTCTGGATACTTTGTTTTAGTGCATACTCCCAGATAACTCTGTAAATAAATCCGGGTACTTATGTTTCGTTTCATTCTTTAAAAGGCCAATATTTTATCAACAAGTTCTATTGACTTATGGAAGAAATCCATTAATTCCATTTGTAAGTAATTATATATATAATATATATATATATATATATATATATATATATAAACCATCCCCCTTCCCCACCACACAATAAATTTCAAGACTGTCCTTGAATAATGTAAGCTTTTATCATATGCGTTTTTCCCTGATATGACCTCGCAATTAATCACACACCTTGTGATAATTCTTTTAAATTTTAAGTGCGCCTATTTTATCTATGTTTTCTTTTAAATTCTAGTTAGACTATAAGAATACCCGTCCCAGGATGAGTAAAATTAATTCCCCAAACAGAACATCTTGAACGCCTCGGGCAAATATTCTGACCACAATGGACTTGATATTTTTCACAAATTTATCTGTGCATACCCATTGGGTGGTAATCCTATTTTAACCTACATCAGGAACAACAGTGTAGACCTTGCGTTTGATCCAGCTTGATAGTTCTTTCTGAGACAGGTTCCCACAAAGACACAGCATTAGGACATTCAACAAGGCCGTTACTCCAAGGAGTTCAGTGGTTGTTTTAACATGAACATTCACATTTTGACACATGTCTCATAAGTCCTGATTATTAAGCTCTCTTCCATTATCTATCAGAAAAAATTTTGGAGTGTTAAAGTACGAAATCCAGTGCTTAAAACTGCACCAATTATTGTGATGCTCTCTTTGTTTGGAATTCTTATAGCCACACTGTACTTTGTCGCATGACCAATGGTATGTAGGATTTTATATTTGTCAATAGCTTTTAAATCCATTGTTACTATTTCATTAAAGCATGAGGCTAAACAAAAACCGACTATCGGTTTAAAATCCGCTTTCTTGTATCTTAGACATATTTCACATGTTGAGGAATTCTTAAATGTTGTCAGAAATTCCATCATCTTTTATTCCTTTTTCCTTAATCAAGCCAAGCATCCTTTCTTTACTCGGATGATTAAATTGTTGATGCAATTTATCGGCAACTTCAATTTTTTCTGTTCTGCTTTTTTTTTTCTACATTTTTGACAAATAATACGTCTTTATCACTTCCAGACGTTGGTAGAGATTTGGATTAAGGTACTATTGTGGCCCTGTTAAAGGGACCGAAATGAAGACACGAACACGGTATAAAGTAGAAACAAGTGTATTAAGAAAATAGAGTACAGAGGGAAGAAATATGCACCTGGTAAGTAGAGTTCGACTATCTTACTGGATTCCGGCGAGAGTTAATTGCCGTTGGCATTTATTGAGCAAAGAGGAAGAGTCCATGTTGTACATAGCTAAATCACCATAACACCCCCCCCCCCCTCCCAAATATTACTTCCGCAGGAGAATTAATAGCGTTTCCTTTCCAGGTCTATTACGATCAGATCCGTTAGTCTTCGCTTCCTTTTTGATTGTCTTGGTTCCGGAGCTGCCTGGGGGATCTCAATGTCAAAGGTGTCATATATGGTGTCTATAATTTCTTCTTCTTCCTGGGGAGCCCTGTCGGTGTCGTCCGATAGTCGTTTTCTTAATTGATTTAAATGTCTCTTATGAGAGAACTTAGGGCCTTGAATTATGTATACCATATTTCCAATCCGCTTCTCAATTGTCCCCAGTTCCCAGAACGATTTATTATTTTTAAACATTTAAAAAAATATTTTTTCGCCTGGGACGTAACGTTTTCTTGGTACTGCATTTGTTCGTCCCGGTTTTGGCAGCAGTTTGTCAAAAACGGATTTTATCTTGCGCGCAAACATTACCTCAGCAGGGGATAATGAAGATGGTGTATTCGTGTTTGCCGTGATCCTGTACACCTGAAGGAACTGTTGTAGGGCTTTTTCCGTAGGAGTGCCTCTAGCTTCTTCAGGGCTCTTTTCAGTGTACCGACAAAACGCTCTGGTTGGCCATTTGATCTCAGGTGGTATGCTGGGGTCGTAATATGTTCTATTTGGAACGTATCACAGAACTCCTTGAATTCAGCGGACGTGAACTGTGTTCCGTTGTCGCTGACTAAACAATCCACCACCCCGAAACGGACGAACAATTCGTGGAGTAAGTTTATGGTTACTTACGTCGTTGGACTTTTCCATCGGCACACTTCGGGCCATTTTGTGAAACTATCTACTACAATTAAATAGTTGAAACCGTCTAATGGGCCTGCGAAATCTATATGGATCCTGGACCATGGTCGGTCTGTTTTTGGCCAAGGACTGTATTTGATCGGAGGTGCCTTTGCTGCCAATGCACAGCCTTTACACGTCTTCACGATTTTCTCGATATCCTAGTCCATGTTAGGCCAGTACACGTAGCTCCTCATCAAACTCTTCATTCTTGTAGTCCCTGGGTGGCCAACATGGAAATCCTTCAGAATTCTCCTTTCAAGAGTTTTGGGAATGACTACTCTCTCACTATACAAGAGTACCTCATCACATAGGGAGAAAATGTCTGAAGTTTTTTGGTCCTTTTCAATTAATTTAGTCTTGGTCATCTTAATAAACTCGTCACCGAGGGCTTCCATTTTTATTTCGTGCAGTGACACGGGGAGTTCCCTTACTGTGTTCTGTAATGTCGAGTTAATTTCTCCTTCCGTTCGAAGGTAGGCAATCACAGTGTCTTCCAGGGGTTCACTACGTTTTGGGATGAGTCTTGACAATCCGTCAGCGTGATAGATTTTTTTCGAGGGGAGGTATTCCATCTTAAAATTATAATTTCAAAGGATTGTTTCTCACCTCTGCAGTCTGTTAGCTGTGTGTACGGGCAGACCTTTTTTTGACCCAAAAATTGTGAAAAGGTTTATGATCCGTTTGTAAAGTGAAAATCTACCGTGTATGTAACCGTGGAATTTCTGGACTGCAAATATGATCCCTAAAGACTCTTTTTCTATTTGGGAGTAGTTCTTTTCTGCTGGTAGCAGTGTCCTCGATGCGTGAGCTATTGGTTTGTGAGTCCCGTCTGGCATTTTGCGTAAAATGCATGCCCCGATGCCATATGAGCTTGCATCACTAGCGACAATAATCTCTAAGTCTGGATTATAGTGAGTTAGAAAAAGATCGGATGTTAGGACTCTTTTTGTTTTCTCGAATGCCTGGCATTCAGCTGTCCATTTCCACTCTTTGTTTTTTTTTCAGAAGTTCATTCATTGGAGCACGGAGGTTATGCATATTAGGTATGAAAACTTGGTAGTAGTTAGCCAGTCTGAGAAAACTTTGTAAAGATGCAACATTTTCAGGAGCCGGCATGTCCTGAATTGCAGTAGCTCGTTCTGGGTCTGGTCTTCTGCCATCTTTGTCAATAATGTGGCCCAGATATTTGATTTTCTTCATAAAATAATCACATTTGGCTTCTTTGGAAAAAGACATATGTCCTCCTTTTGCCCATATTCCATTCATAATACATATACCTGTGTTATTATCTCTGTTTGGGATAGTTTGACACACTCGTCTTCAGTAGCAAACATGTTCCACATGTGGTACCCTTTGCATCTCATAATTCTTTGTGGCTTATACCCTGTGCTTCCAAGCAATTTACTGATTATATCTGTTGATGCTCTAATCCCTTTCTTTATCGTCTTGTCGACCACAAACATTATCGAACTTCTGTTTTGAATCCTCTAATTTTAGGATGTCCACGATGAGTCCCTTCTCTGTGACTAGGTGAAAGCACTTTTCTGCCCTCTGTATAAATTCCTTGACATTAATAATAACTTTAAGAGGGAAGTTAAGCCTCGACTTACCTCTTGTTTTGGTCCTCGGTAACTTGCATTAAATCTTGTGGTATCTGGCTAATGGTAGCCATCGGCAAAAAGGCAAACACAGTTATTGAAAAGGATAAGAGTGGAGAGAGAAAAAAATAAAATAAATTTTCAGCAGGAAAATAATATGGGTCAAAAGTTCAGGACAAAAATAATCCATAAACAGTTGCAATACTAATAATAATATCAACAGTTGCAATACTAATAATAATATCAAGTAGCAATACTAATAATAATATCAACGTGCATCAAAATTACTTTTAAAAAAAACCTTGTTTAATAATTAACAAGATTTATTTTCAAAGAATTTTAGAAAAGTAAAATAGCTTTTAAAAATGTGGTACACATGCCAAACAAGTAATGAGGGAAGGTTTGGTCAATTACTAACTCATGCTGACTATTCTAACTTGACTAGTTTCACTTGTGACCATCATTCACTATAACACCTCATACTGACGTTCACTATAAGAATTTATACCATGGCTACCCTACTAAAAACCCATATTTATGTAACATATGCAATGGAGAGTTTGGGCAATAATAACTTTATATACATCTAGCTGGACCCGTCCACCGGTCTAGGATCTACGGCGATAACCACTTAGCCACAAAAGCGATTTAAAAAAAAAAAAATCTATTGAAAAATAGGTCAGTAGCTGGCATGTGTTTTATATTACAATCCGAAAGGCGACCAAATGTTGGGTCCACCAGTCACACGTTTTGGGTCATTTCTATACAAAAGAATAGATGTTTTTTTTCCAATTTTTGGATATTATGCGTGTGAAAGGTGTCGGATTCAAGAAATGTCAACTTTATGCAAGTCTGTTTCGTAGCTTGGTGTAGATTGATATAATTCGGAAGTCGAGTCGCTGAAGAAATTGTAGCCGCCATGTTGAATAATGAAACACTGCAAGGAACTATGTTCGTTAATTGCATTCTCTAAAAACCGGAATGAGTATAAATGTATACATAATAGGTAGAAATAACGTAATCTGTTATTCCCGAAAATCGGCGAGATTAGCGGGAGCTTCTATTAAATGTGTACGTAATATTTGTTATTATGTAGTAAATTAGTAGCAGACAAATTGTAAATATTAACGGAAACTTTTTTTGAAAAGTAGACGTTGTTTATTAGTTGCTGGTGTCAATGGGGAGAGTGTCAGTACTGAAATGTTAGGGAGAAAAGTTTTGCTACCACCTATATGGAGTATGTTTTGAGGAGACTCGAAGATGGTGGGTTAAAAATAATATGTAGTGTTAGCTCGAGAAAAATAATAGGAACGTTACTAAAACATGCTTGGGTAAATAAGCGTAATATAGTGGTGAGTTTAGTAGCCTGTTATGCATGTGGTTATTTTCCTATTCTTCAAAAAAGTACAGGGGAAAAATCGTCTTAACTTTATATGTTAGATAAATGGTGTAATATTTACGATGCTTAAATTTTTTTGTCAGTAAAAAGTTCCCCTATTTCTAGAAATGTGGCAGCTATGCAGATTTGCCAGTTGAAAAAGGTGATGCAAGCCCCATCGCTTTATTAACCACAACCCGTTCTTCGAAAATTTCAAATGTTGACCTGCATCTCTGACAAATTGAGCAATCTGTCACCTAATTGGAAGCAACGTTGGTGTATTAAAACAAAAATAGGGGTGGAAAAAGAGGGGGGGGGCGAAGTACAAATGAAAAAAGAGGGCCTTAATGAAACCATATACACACTAGCTAAGTTATGAATTACTACGGACTTGACACAGGTTTAAGTGGGTCATGATCCACAGTCGTTTCAGCCACCGAATATTCTTTTGCCTAAAGAACGTCCACATACCACTCAAGACTAGCACCTCTCACTCTACACGATCGTGCAGTTCTCACCCACCTTCATTAAACGTTTGAAAATGCGAATCAGGCTGAGAGAAGTAAAAGTGTCCCGCCCATAAATAACTTCCATAAGCGTCTACCATACTATCTACCTCATAACTGCTAGTAGGCTCAAATTAATACAACATTTTTCCTTATCTGTTGTCGGAGCCCAATTGCTACAGAAATTAATGTTCCAGTTCAAAAAAAACCTCACATTAAGTATGCAAACCATGATGCCGTTAATCAACCTGACTAACGGCAGTACAATAGGGCAATGGAGGAAAGCGTGACTTAGTCTCGATTGGACAACTGCACCTCTTGCAAACCGACAAATCTGTCAAATCAGCTAAATCAAGTTTTTCGCCGACTGAGAGAGCATTTCTTATCAGATAAGCCAGAGATGCCTCTTTGTTATTGAAGCACTTTAACCCAGGTGTTAATGGCCAGATTTAGCGAACCGAACCCTCACCATTCGTCAACCGAACCCCTCACTTGTATCATCCTTGACTGACCCCCTCACCATAATTCGATATGATGCCTTCTGGACAACAAAAAAATTAATGACATTAATGATATGACCTTAGGAGGCTTTCCCCATTCAGAGACTCCAGGTTCGGTGGGAGGTGAAGCCTCGACTGACCCCCTTCTTTTGGTCCTTAGTAACTTCTATTAGGTCTTGTGGCATTTGGCTAATGGTAGCCATCGCCCCAAAAAAAGCAAACACAGTTATCAAAACGGATAATAAAAGATGGAGAAAAGAAATAAATTTTTTTTTTTTTTTAAACCCTAAGAATATGAAACCTATTGTTAAGATGTTATTTGTCTCATCAGTAAATTAAAGAGTTGCTTTTGGAAACCTAAAAAGAAAAATAGTTCCAATGTTTTCACTTTCTCTGACAAATATTAATAAATAACTGTGGTGTCCATGTTAGAAACATCTGAAGACGGTGTAATGTGGAAGAAAAGGGAAATGTATTTTATGCCCTGGTTAATTAAAATGTGATATCACATGATGCGACATTGAAATTTAAAAGAATCCAGAGATTTCCTAATTATTGCTACCTCTTTTCTCCATATGACAAAAAATGTAATATTTTTAATGTTTTTTTGTTTTTTTTATCAGTAAAAAAAAACCCAAAAGAATGTATTAGTTTATAGATTTACTGTTAGTAACTGAATTTGCTGATTGAAAAGATGTCCATTTTAATTTGCTGATGATAAAGATAGCATCCACCTTAAAAGTGTTCCTAGTCAGATAAAGTCATTTTGGAAAGAAACTATATAGAAATAAAGAACATGGTATGATAAAAATAAAAATTGGCATACCAGTATCAAATATTGATTTGTAATATGTATTTCTGGGTTTAAATGCAAAAATCTGACTTAATTTTATATATATATATATATATATATATATATATTTAGTGTTCTAATCTGCAATTTCTACTTATTGATTTTCATATTGCATTTAATTCTACAAGGCCTATTTAGAAGGCCATAGTCAACCAACATATGCATTGCTTCTTTGAGACGTCTTATTCTCCATCGTTCTTTACTGTCTATAATTTTTACTTCGTCCCACAAAGGTAGATAGTTTCCCTTTTCTCTTCACACCCGATTTTTCAATGTATTACAACTTTCTGATGTTCATCTCGCCTTACTTATTTTCCTAATTACATGGGATGGCATATATACAGTTCTTGGCCAGGATGTTTTCTATTGGAGGCTTGACTCCGATGATATGTTTTGGAGAGTTAAGTCACTCCTGAATACTGTTCTGATGCTATATGGATTAAATATCCTCTGAATTTTTTTTTTTTTTCAGACAAGCTCTTCATATATGGTGGACAGACTTGTTAGATTTTGGGTAGTGTCCTTTGATGTTTAATAAAGATTTTACAGAGCTGATGTCATGCTCTCTGGATAGTTGTTTTGGTGGAAGGTTTCTCTTAGGTTGTCTATTTTCTCTTTATGTATTGGTGTTACTACGTATTGCCTTTGCTTAATGTTGTAGGCAACAGGCAATTCCTTTTGTTTATACACCGTATAGATGGTGGTAGTTGAAGTTGAGACATTGTCCAGTGAATGTTGGCATTCGATGTATGGATGACCTGAACTCCTGTTCAGTACAAGTTATCAACATGTCTTGGAATGACAATTTATTACAACATTCCATCTCCATGGTAAACTGTATAGATGAACGGATGGAGTTCACATGGTCCAGCAATGCTTGCACATTCTCCATGTGTGGCCAGAGTATGAACAACTTATTTATGTATCGCAGCCACGTTTATGGCTTTCGTGATGTGGATCCCGATGCCATTTCTTCAAAGCATTCCACGTATACATTGGCCAGTACTGGAAGTAATGATGAGCTTATGGCCAGGTCTTCTTCTTGCCGGTATATGTCGGATCCCATCTTGAAGCAGGTTGTTTCCCCACAGAAAATCAACATCTCCGTCAGATTATCTATTGGGATACAGGTGTGTTCCTCCAATGAGAGATCTGAAGGTAACTTATATCCCTCACCACAGTCAATCAGTGAGTACCTTCGTGAACAGACTTGTTATCATCTGTTATTTTTGTTTTTCACATGAAGTGGACAGTTCTTGGCATGATGGGAACCTACTTGTGAGTGGGGATTTTTTTTTTTTTTTTCCATATCCAATTTTGAAGTTGTTATATTTCTGTTAATTTTCCGTGTCATATCGCATACTTTCTTTATTCATGTATCGCTATTTCATCATCACTTTCTGCCATGTTTATCCCATGCAGCTGAGTCTGTACTGGATTTGTCTCTCCAAAATACATCGCCCTGTCTGCAGGGCCACAAATTCGTCGACTGCAACCCCATGCAGAGCAGTACTGACCCCCTCCCCCTTCCCCGAAGATGGGGCCACTTGTAGACTGTGGGTGGCGACTCATGACGTTTTAAGATAGGATTCTGGTGGCTGAGCTATTCTTCCACTTCGCCCCTTAATTCTGTTGGATGGGAGATCGGAGAGGGTGATCACGTCATGCCCTAGTATCTATAAGTTCATCCCCAACCGTATTAGTCAATCTGATTCTTTGAAAAATCAAAACTTTACTTCTCCTTTTTTCTTTTTTCTTCCCAAATAGATACTAACAAAAAAGTTACCAATGCCAAGAAATAATTTTTTTTAAAGAGTAATGTTTTCAAAGAGTAATGCAATGTATTCTGGGAGCAATGTATTCTAGGAATATAAATTATTATTCTACATATAGAATTATATTTGACAACTTTATTCGATATTAAATAACCCATAGATGGTTGATATGCCGTAAAACAAACCAAAATACTCAGTCAAAGGCTTCGTTTGGATGAAGTACGTCGTCCGTCTTGAAATCATGCTGTAGAATATATAACCACTTTTGTTTCGCTCGTTTTCTCCGCTTTTTCTCAGGGCCTTCCATCTTGAAACTTGACTTTGTGATGCTGTTTTTTATGCACAGCCCATGTTTGCATCAGTGCCGGCGATTTTCTCCATTTTGTCTGAAATCAACATAACATTGTAACAGCATTGTACTGACATTTGAGACATGACTGAAATGGCCCACAGCCACTGGTCTCCCCTTTAATCCCTTCTGTGTTGTTATTTATTTTGGTGATCTATTAATTCAACGATTCTCTCTTTTTCTTTTTCTCTTTTTTGAATAGTGCATCGTTCCTTTACACGGGTTTGTTGATTTTGTTGTATATTTCTTAATAGCCTTTATTTCCAACTCTTCTATTTTTTATCTCTACCTCTCGCTCTCTTTACCTCTCTCTCTTTACCTCTCTCTCTCTCTCTTTACCTCTCTCTCTCTCTCTCTCTTTACCTCTCTCTCTCTCTCTCTCTCTTTACCTCTCTCTCTCTCTCTTTACCTCTCTCTCTCTCTCTCTCTTTACCTCTCTCTCTCTCTCTCTTTACCTCTCTCTCTCTCTCTTTACCTCTCTCTCTCTCTCTTTACCTCTCTCTCTCTCTCTTTACCTCTCTCTCTCTCTCTTTACCTCTCTCTCTCTCTCTCTCTTTACCTCTCTCTCTCTCTCTTTACCTCTTTCTCTCTCTCTCTTTACCTCTCTCTCTGTAATTTATTTTTATCAATAACAATTGATTTCCTATTGTTGTCACACACAGGGTAAATCTTAGTGTAAAAACCGAAACAACTAATTGAGGTAAAACTTGCAAAAAAACAAAAAAAAACAACAAATAATCAAGTAAAGTTTTACGAGAACAAAAAACACGATAAGTTTTAAAAAACAAAAGCTAAGCCTCTCTCTCTCTACCTCTTTGTACCTCTCTCTCTCTCTCTCTCTCTCTCTCGCTGTAAATAAAGCATCAGCATGGCCGATTCATTCCTACTTTAGTCAAATATTAAGAATAAGGGAATAGTTTTTTTTTTTATTGTGTCTATTAGGAGAAAAATCTTTTTTTTAATTATTATCAGCTATTAAGATTAAGCCTCCTTGTCTTTGCTTATAAAAATAACTTTGCATGCATGATTATTTAAGTAAGCATGACATATACATTCACTTTTATTATATAGATTGTGCCCTTGCATTGTGAAGAACTGCTCGGTCTGCCTTTTCAGTCAAAGTTTTTTTTTTCTACATCAATTGTGTCCCTTGCAAGTATTCTATGAAATGCTCTTTGGTTTGTTCTGCCTATTTTGGATTTGAGATTTCTTTTTTTCCTCCTGATATTTTATCTTCTTTGCAAATGCTGGTATCTTGCCTTCCAACTCCTTGGCAATATTGCTTACCCCTTCGTGTTGATGGTGGGGTATTTCGTTTTGAGTTTGATGATATTCTTGAACCGTCCTATGGAGGTTCGTTCGTTTTTTTTTGTTTTTTTTTGGGTTTTTTCAACTTAAGCTTGTGATTTTCCTAAATCGCTAAGTTAAATTGAGGAAATATATTTTACTTTCAATGCGTAACTCTGCTATATAAGTGACCTGATTAAGTTCTGTGAAGCCATTACCGGCCTCTGAAGGGCAGTATTCACCTTGATGATTAGTTCCTCTGTGGTTCTGTAAGCTTGAATTTTAAAAAAATTTTTTTTTTAACATAGTTCATCCCAAACAAGACAGGCCGCCACTGTAGACGTAAGGGGCTACTGAGAAAAAAGAAAAGGGGAGAAGGTGGGGGGGGGGGGGTCAACCTAAATTGGGATCTGCGCAGCGAGATGTCTCTTTACATTAGTTTTAAATTTCTGCATGTCTGTACTGTCGGGGAAACAGGGGGCAGGGAGGGAGTTCCAGAAGCCAGCAGCACAAGGAAAGAAGCTATTTGAGTAGAAGGCTCTCCGACATCTGGGCACTTCCACAGTGAATGAATGAGATTTAGTTGATTGTCGAGTTAGTCTAGTGAATTTACGTCGAGGGGGCTTGAGATCATTATCATCTATTCTTATAGTCTTCACTTCCTCGATGATATTGCTGGGGTTTTCTATCTGCAATGGATCATTATCTACGCAGGTGAGGGAGTAGAGGGAGAATCAGAAATAAATTTGGGGTCCAGTGTTGTTGAGAGTAAGCTGATATAGAACAACATGGTTGTTTGTGTATTGGTAGGCTCTTCAAGAAGGCTATTGTGTTGCAGAAATTAATACGACATCAATAATAAAAAGGGAATTGAAACGATCCTACCTCGTGGTGTTGAAGCAAGCAGCCTTTCTTTTAAGAACGAGTCATAACTCAGGTGTTTACTTAAAAATCAGGGACTGATTTTTTATTAACCTCGTCAAACGAAGGCAAGATAGATAGAGAGAGAGAGAGAGAGAGAGAGAAAAGAAAAAGTTCTTTCAAGTCAGGGCCGAGCGAAACCTAACGGATAAAACAGAAAATATAAGGGAAGATAACTCTAGCCCTTTAATTACGATGTATGACAAGAGTGAAATAATCAACATATTGTTACTTGCTATGAGAGCTATTTGCTATCTTATAAAGTCAAGCTCCTCAGAGTGACTCGGCTGATGCCTGCTGAGGTTGGCAACTGCTTTCACAGGGGTGGGTGGATGATTTGATCTTTATATCTCTGATCATTCAGCTTCATGACCGTTTGACATGTTTTGACTGACTCTAATTCCTGGTTGTATGATTTAATGAGATTACATTGTATTTTCACTTCATATTAAGTTATAATGTTAGGGCGTTTGAGATTGTATTCCTTCCAGCAGGTATGTTGAATTCTTTCTCAGATGAGAGCATGTCCTGTCCTTTCTGCGACTCTGCATGCCTTCTTGTATTGTTAACCTTGTCAGTATCTATCTTGAATCTTTGCATCTCTCTAGGAAAGTTAGGTTGTTTGAGAGTTGCGGCACTTATAGTATTTCAATTTGTCGCTATTCGTGCCGGGTCCATACCTACTGGATAATATTTGTCCATGTTTTGGGAATGAGGAATTTTCACACTAATTTAATCATCTTAATTGTTTGCACAATGTTTCGGACATTTTACCCTCACACTTTCAAGTGTCTTGTGTCTAACTCGAAACCTTCATGTAATTTTGAACCCAACACTTTATTGGAACTCTGAGGGTACATTGTTCGCATTCCATTCTCTGAGTTAATTTGTAAAATTGTTCCAGTTGTTAAATCATCTTGCTGCCTGTACTCAGAAATTAACTTTAACCAACGTCCTCTCGCACGTGTCTCCGTAATTTTTAACCATAGATCCATTCTCCAAGCCTTGTTACATTCTATCAATTTACTCTCGTCA
Source organism: Sepiola atlantica (assembly GCA_963556195.1). Classification (NCBI taxonomy): domain Eukaryota; kingdom Metazoa; phylum Mollusca; class Cephalopoda; order Sepiida; family Sepiolidae; genus Sepiola; species Sepiola atlantica. The sequence goes on from OY744548.1 coordinate 39,003,097, forward strand.
CAATGCAACTTTGAATTTCAAGATAACCTGCACAGTTCAACCAACATCCCAGTCGTTTTGGCCATGTGTCTCTTGGACCAGTTAGTTTCTCCTTTAGTAGAGCCTCCCATATAGTGTTGATACGCTATAATCATGTTGACACACTGGTTCTCATTAGCTGACCAAAGTTAAGCAACGTTGAGCCTGGTCAGTACCAGATGGGTGACTATTTGGTAATATCAGGCGTTGTATGTGAGAGAACGTCAACATCTCCGAAGAACTGCAAAACCTAACATCATCTCCTCTGACTGGGATATTCACGTGGCTGAGCACCGCCTGTGAATTTAATATTCCCTAGAAACTTCCTCCTTCAGAAGAAGCTGGCTCAACCCACCCAGGGTGAATGCCACTTCGTCTTGTTCTTTTCCCCATATTATGTTCATCTCTATACTTGGCCTACCGAGTGATATCTGTTCAGCGATTCGGTAGCTGACTGACTTCTTATTGACTAATAATGTGATAGATGGCTTCGATGACGTCACAATCACTACCACTATTCAGTCTACTTTGATTTCATTCACAAATTCATAAACTGTGACGTCATATCTTTTAAGACATTCTTCTTGTATAACTAAGAATAAGTTTCTTTACTTTTCTCTTTAACAAGACTTATTTTTCCATCTAATTTACATACATGTTTGTGGTATGTACAGATACTATTTACATTAGATTGCAACACAAAAAAAGAGTCACTCTTTCTTTAAATGCTTAAGGATATTAAGAAATATTAGTGGTTAAATTAACATAGTCAGAGAGAGCAAGAGAAATATATACATAACTAAGAGATGAGTGACTTGTTTAGTTAATTACAAATTACGGCTAATTAGAACAATTAAAACGATTTTCTTTTCGAACATCTTTCTCGACCTTTTGGCCGGGATCAAAGTGTAGTATCTGTTCCGATGGATACTGCACCCCATAGACTGGTATTGTCTTGGTCTTCGGGGCTTGATTTACGCCGGTCTGTGGGTTTGTCCTGTGCAGTTCTAGGAGGTCCACTCTCCCAGGCTTTGCCTCCTCTCTTTGGGGAGGAGTAAGTTTATTGCTTACTGTCTGAGGCGCCCCTACCGGGGAATGCCGACAGGGCTGCCAAGGCAATTTTTAATGGCCATAGTGCTCACTTTCTCGGGCACTGGTTTATCAAATTCCACTTTCCGGACCTTGTGTCACATCTTACCGCTGTGGGAAGTAGATAAATAACATAACTCCATCCCAAAAGTAAGGTATATTTTAGCATGTACTTTGTGTCATTAAAGTATATAGAAAAAAAGCGTTATTGAAACAAACATTACACGACTCAGCTTTTTAATGATAATAGATTAAAGTTTCTCCTTTATTTGAGTCTTCCTTATTATATTCATCTCTCTACTTGGTTTACCGAGTAGGTTGGATGCGTCGTAGCATGGCGCGGTTTCTTTCTGCTTCTCATCATCTATTATCTCAAATTATAATTATTACTAAAAACTCCGCGTTCTCAAAATACAAAAATAATTTCATGTGTGTTACTAACTTTGTTATTGAACATTCGTACATTAGGGGAATTCCTTCTTAATCTACGCTCTATTGAATGTGGTTGTAAGCACTTCGGCTGTTAATGAGCTTACTGAGTGAATCTATTGCCATGCGAAAGAGCAGACAGTATGCCCTTTTCTCGGGACCGTGTGGCGTTGTTAAAATTCTGACGGTAACTGAATTTTATTTTAGTTTTTGAAATATCTTAGATGGTTAAGCTAATTAATTAAATTAAATTAATTTTATTAAAAGTACTTGAACCCTAATACAAAAAAAAAGATAAAATGAACTGCAGTAAACAATCATTCTAATCTAGATACAATAGACACGAAATATCTCACTATATAGAGCAAGCGAAATGAATTCATACTTAAGGAGGTTGCCCTCAATCACACTCCTTCATTTCTTTAAACCAATTTTTTTTTTTAAAGTGAAAAAGGGGGGAGGGGGCGTAGCTATAACTTACAACAACGTAATGTTTGAGAGAAAATGGATAGAGCAAGTAGATATAAACTGATTAACTGTCTACTTTTCATATAGAGTTCTAGTTGACCCTAGGATTATTCTACCTGTCAATCATCTCGGATGAACAATTGCACCTATAGAAGAATCTGTAGATTTGACTTTAAAACTATTCATTCATGCCAAGAAGTTTACAATTCCTTTGCCAGTCCGATACGGTTGCATCATGTTTCCTAAAACTGAATGTTTAAATTTTCGAATCTGGCATTTGTCCATGTCTACGTTATAAAGGCATTACTTTTTATGGCGTTAACATTCTTTGGGTTTTGAATTGTCTCTTTCTTTGAAACTGGCATAAGGCTTTTAAAGATATGAAAGACTTGCTTAACGATTGATGAGAATTTATTCCAACTGTTTGTTCATGTGAATGCTTTCTCTCACCGTCTGTTATCTCAACTTAGAAATATTACTTTGTTATTGAACATTTGGAAATTAGGGGAATTCTTTCTTAATCTATATTCTATTGAATGTTAATGTAAGCACTTAGTCTGTCACCTTAGAATATCCGTCTTCAGGTGTTAACATTAGGAATGGTAACCTTTCCAGAACTGTGGCTAAAAGAGATGGTGGTTTGCCACATCTGTCTGTGAGCAGCCATTGCTTGTCTGATTAATGGATTGATTTTCTACAGCTCAGAGAATTGTTTCTTAATCTGCACTCGATTGAATGTGGATTTATTCATTTTTTATTTATTTTTTTATATAAATTATTTGTGCAAAGGATTAAATTTGATCAGAAACATGGCTCATGGAACGTGAGGTCTAAAGGACAAATTAGTGGAGAAGCAAGAATTTCAGGGCTGCTGAAAGTAAACCCAAAGTCCACTTTTCTATTCTCCATTAAATCCGATGAAGGCACACCGAACGACCCTTAATATAAATTAACCTTGATGAGGAAAATAGTCTGAAAAAAACCCCAAAAAACAATGTAAATTTATTTACTCAACTAAATGGAGTTCCGATTCTTTAATTAAAAGTTGTTTCTCAGCTATTTTAATGACTGTGTTCTATTTCTCAAGACTTTATGGTTTGTGACTTTGTTAAAATTCTGACAATAACTAAATTATATCAGCCTTCAAAATGTCTTTAACATGGTTAAGTTTAATGACTAAATGTCTACTTTTCATATGGGGTTCTAACTGACCCTAGGACTATTCCACTTGTCAATTATCCTGAATAAACAATTGCACTTGTATAGCTATCTTTACACTTCACTTTAAAACTATTTGTTGGTGCCAAGAAATCTGCAACTGCTTTGCCAATCTATGGTTTCATCATATGTTTAATAAAACTGAATGTTTAACGTTTAGAATCTGGTGCTTCTCCGTGTTTGTCATGAAGACATCTACTTTTATGGCATTAAAATTCTTTGGATTTTGAATTGTGTCTTCCTTGGAATTGGCATAAGGTTTTTAAAGATATGAAAGACTTGCTTAACGATTGATGAGAATTTATTCCAACTTTGTTTAAGATTTTATTCAGCATAATTCATTTGATCCTCCTTATATAAAACATAAAAGCAGAAAGCGTTTGTATATTAATGCCGGAAGGCTATCCTGTTCTTCTTCAGCCTTTTTATTACTACTTCTTGACTTTGGTTGGTGGATCGTAGTTGGTATTGTAGTAGAGGCCGGCAGTGTTGCTGCAAGGGAGATACTGGATGGTGGTACATGATTTAGCAATTTTTCAAAGTGCTGCTCCTACTGTTTGGTGCGGTCTGCTAACTAGGAAATAGGTGTTCCATTCTCATCCAACAAGGTTTTAGTGAGGGGGGGGGGGCTGGCTACCTTTTTTTATTGACTTTAAAAATTGATAGTTTTCTCAACTTCCCTACAGATGCTGTTTGTTTCGTTTCTGCTATGACTCTTTGCCAGTATTTATTTCGGTCAGTACGTTCAGATCTAGCTGTTTGTCGCCTGAACAGTCGGAAAGCAAGATTCCCACAGTTACAGTTGCGAGTGTCTCTGGTTTTCTCTAACAGGGAAATTTTTTTTTGGGGGGGGGGGGTGATATCCATTCTTTGTCAGAAGGCCTTTGGCTACTAAGTTTTCTTTGAGCATCTTGTTAGACATTGGCTTTAAAGAGCAGCCATTGTTCTTTAAATGATACTTCAGACTCTGGTAGGGGCAGGCCTTGAAAGCGGTTGTTTAATTCCACTTAGAGACGTGCTGCTGTGTTAGCACAATGGACTTTATCAATGACCAGTCTTTTGTGATTTATCAAGACTTTTAAGACAGTTTAGCACATAAAAGCATGTGATCGGTGCCATTGGTTTTAGTCTTTTGGTCTGTACTACACAATATGCTTTCGTTCCCATACAAGTTTTCAGAATTTTTCTTGCTTTTGGGAAGGTTACATTTTTGCTATGTTTTATGTACATGATTTCTTTTTCTCTTTTGAATAAGTAAGATGTTTTTCAAAGCAGTTTTCACATTTAACTTTTCTGCACTTATTCTCCATATGATTGGGGTTAAGTTCACCACATTTCCTGCACCCTGCAAATGTCTTTATGATGTCCAAATTTTTGGCATTTAAAAAAACTGCATATAATTTTATACCTTTTCTAAAGTGTATCTAATTCTGATTTCGTTTGATATTGTCGATCTGTCAAATGTCAAGATATATGTATTAGTTTCTAGTGTTTCATCATTTCTTCTAATACTTTTATTTATTTATTTTTATTTTTTTACTTCTTGCCTTCGTGATGCGGTCTCAATTTCTTCTGTGAAGTTTCTCAACTTCTTATAACACCTTTTTGATGGATTTAATTTTTTGTACAAATAAGCTTTACAATTAATGTTTTAGGTCTTATTTTTTATTTTTATCTTTTATTAGTAAGTTTTCATTTCAAAGTTATTTTACATTTGCAGGGTCTGTTAGATAAAAGATTTTATTAAAAAAGAATTTTGTACCCAAGAAGATTTTGAGGAGAGTTGAGTCCCTTGCACATTACAGACCAGCCGACATTTTGGATGGGACGTGTCGCACGACGAGTTTCAATTAATACGTCTAAAGTAATTCTTCTTCAGTTGTGAATATATAATAAATATTACTTGTTCATCGACAGAGAAGTGTTTTTATTCAATTCATTCTTTATATTCATCCTGTATCTCACAAATAGCACCACTTCACTTCACTCTTATTGATTAAAAAATGACCTTTTTAATTAAAAAGGTAAAAGTTGATCTAATTTTTTATTTTTTTCTAGAGATTGAATAATAATGAATCATGAGAATTCAGTTGTAAGTTCAAAATCGGAATCAGGATGGTTTCTTTCGAGTTTTTAAAAATTTCTTTTTCAATAATAAAAAAAAAATATTCTGATTTTGTGCTCTGATATTCACTGGTATCCAACTTCTGTGACTTAGCGATTATCTGGGAACCCTAGCTGCAACCAGTAGAAAAGAGCCATGCTGGGAGTCTCATTTGACTACTGCGATCAGAAGTGAGATCTGATGAAACAACAGTAGAGGTAAGAAACCATGTCAAAATGTACAGCGGAACACACTCGCCTAGCTTGAAGCCAGAAAAAGTAAAGGATTTGTTTTAAATCTCAACTGTGTGGAGAGAGTTCGCTTTTTTTTTTTTTTTGAGGGGAGGGGTATTTTCTTGTTGCTCCGTAATAATTCAGGGGAGATTACTTGAAAATGATTCAAAGGAAATAACTCATGAATATTTTGAGCCAACATACACTTAGTATTTATGTACTTCCCACAAAGTATGTGGCACACGGCTTGTAGGTGGGAGTAGAAAAGGCCAGCGTGCCAGTGGAAGAGCCAGGCTGACCTCTAAAAATAGTCTGGGCACTGGGCAACCCTGTCGGCATTCTCTGGTAGGGGCGCCTTAGTCAGTTCGCGATTATTTAACTAACTCCTTATCAAAGAAGGAGGGACAGGCCTGGGAGGACTTCTCATTTTATTTTACATCATTTGCTTTTTGTGGTCCATATGCACAGTGACAACATGCAAGATAACATCCAAAGTTTTAGTAGTATACTAGACCTCCAGGGTTCTAGATGGTTTGTCTAGTATATATATATATATATATATATATATATATAAACAACTGTCCAGTGTCCACCTAGATAACACTTTGGGTCACGGGTTGTCCATTTTCTGTTTAATGAATGATGTCTTCCTTTTGTTACTTTATCGGTTTTGACATAAAGGATTTCTTCCTGAAGTCTTCAGCTTGTTTTAGTGGATAACGTCATCCAGTGTGCATGGAGGCAAACAAGATAAGATACAGTTTTAATAATATGCAAGATCCCTAGGAGTCTACACGTTTGTCCAGTAGATACCCCCATAAACCTTTGGCTCACAGGTTGTCTAAATAAAGGACCCCTCCCCCTTCTGTTTTGATGGATGACGTCATCTCGTGTGCAATGTTATACCCCTTCTGTTTTAATGCATGGCACCATTTTGATGACGTCTTTAAGTGTGCATGGGGGCAAACAAGAAAGCAAGATCCAGTTTTAATAGTAGTAGTAGTAATCACACAATAATTCTTTTAGTTGTTTATTCCTTAAAGTCGATCATAACATACACCATGAGACAAACTCATAGAATGTTTTTCTAACAACGAAACGATCGTCAAATGAAAGGAAAATAAAGTCCTTTTTATGAACAATAAGTATTTATGTTAGCTACACCGTTGGATGTAGGTTGGCAAAAGTAAGGACAGTGTCAGAGTGAAGATAGAAATTAAGTAAGAAAGTTTGTTTGGCTGCTGAAAGTCTTCTTGGGGCAATATATCTTCAAAGAAGATAGCATTGCTCGGCATCAGTGACTGAAGCATGAGAGAGGAGAGGGACGCCCTTCTTCATTGATTCCAGAAAACACTCTGCCTGCTGTCTGCAATTCCCAAAAAGGTTGAAGTAGTCCTTCAAGGTCGGTTGAAATGAATGCGTCCTGGAAGCTGATTGGGACTAAATCACCTGACAGGGTCTGTTTTTCGAGAGATGAAAATAAATGTTAACGTTTATGACTGGTACACAACCCCAGGCTGATTTTGTTTTTCTTTCATTCTTATTCTCCATTCTAAAAAATGACAGTCTTTTCTAAAAATGAGACTCTTCAGAAGTTTTTTTTTATTTTGCTCTCCTTGTTAAGCCCCTTATGATTGTTACCATACATTTTCAGATCAGTGTTTCACTCCCAAAATGAACAATGTCATCTGTGTGTTTCAATTGCATAAGACATGTAAAAAGTTTATTTAATAAAATTATTTGTTTAAAAAAAAATTGATTGGAAAATAATTTTTCTTTCTTAAAGATGTAAAAAAAAAAAAAAAAAAAAAAAATTTTTATGGCATTCATTGATCTGGAGAAAGCCTTTAACAGTCCCCTTGGTGTACTATGGTGGGCGATGCGGAAACTCAAGATAGATTGTACTTGCCGGATGAGCCATTCTTCTATGTACACCAATATGAGGAGCAGTGTATGGTGTAGATAACAGATACACAAATGATTTTAGCGTAAAAGTCATCTATCCGGGCTCAGTTCTCAGCGTCCTCCTATTCCTCATTGTTTTTGAAGCTCTTTCAAGAGAGTTCTGTAGAGAATACTCATGGGAGTTGTATGCAGACCACCTACTAATCATGGCAGATGCAATGAAACAATTACTTGAAGTTTAGTTTGGAAAATTTGCATAGAAGCCAAAAACTGAGGCTGAATCTGTGAAAGACAAAAATGATGATCAGTGGCGCAGAACTACAACAGCTGAAAGATTCCTGTCAAGATCCATGGGATCCAATGTCATACAATGCAGTCTGCATTATCAGTCCACAAGAAATTTAGTTGTATCTTATCCAGAAAGCTGGCACCAAACTCGACTATAAATGTAGATGTCTGGAGCAGGCACCGGCCACTTGACTACCGGCCTTGCACTGTAGTGAAATTAGACAACAACTCTTTCTAAGTGGTGGACACATGTTTAGTGCTGGAGGATGTTGTAAGTTCTGCAAATTGTTGCCAGTTCTGACATTGTGAACCATTTCTTTACCAGGGATAGGGTACATAGCAGCTGTGTTAGGAGCATGTTGAAGGTGAGAGCTGATCCCTCATCTAGTTCTTGGCTTACCTATCTTCAACCTAATGATCAGATGGATATGCAATATCGAGTCAGATCAGACTCGGCGTATCTGCTCTGATACCCTGTTGCCGAGAGTAAATATATCAAAGTTTCCTGAATTGCTGATATCAGTTGACTAGGTCACGTTGAGAGGGGAACTCTAGGATAAGAAAATGTAGAGACCTAGAGGTGGAAGGCCAGAAGAAAGTTGAACGACCCCAAAATAATTTGGATGCAAGCCATCAACAAGGATCTTAGACAGTGGAATTTGAACGGAATCAAGACTACCAAGCTTAAAGAGTGAGATTGCAAGCAACCAGAAAACGTCAGACTTCTGACCAAGGAAAATAAAATAGATGATGACTTTGATTATGAGCCATTTAGACGTTTTCCTTTAAGACTGGCTGTTATCTGAGAAAAGGTAAGTTTGGTTATTCTTATTTTGTTTGATGAGTTGTCCCTCTTGGGTCAGAATTCTACCCTGGAGATATATTTAGCATGAGTTTGAAGGCATTTGTCATGTCCAACTTAACTAGCACATCCCCTTTCTTGCAAGAATTTAATACTGCCACGATAGCATGAGCCTCTGGCTTGCATCCCAGTAGAATGTTTAGTTTGACTAGTTGGAATTCGGATGAAAGACGTTTTGATGCATCAAAGCAGACGACTTTAGAAGCAAGTCTGTGGAAGAGTTGCTGACCATAATCAGATGAATCTCAATTTAAAATTTTTTTTTTTTTAAGCATGGTTAAGTTGGCAAAATTGAGTAGGTGGCCATCGATAAGTGTGCTGCAGAGACGGGTAATAGCTGAGTTTAGTTGAAGACCGGATTCAACCATGAGGTGCTGAGGTCTTTCAAGTGACAGTCAGAGACTGTCAATGCCACCATTGCTACTTGGTCAGAACGATTTTAGTGCAGTCATAATCTGTTCTTCAGAAACGGCTTGTGTGTGTGTGTGTGTTCACTGGTGCCGGTGAGTGTTTGAGATAAAGAGCACCAAGTAATTCTTCCGATGGTTGGACAACCGGGTCTTCAAAGGTTACAAGTCTGACGGCAGCAGAAACATCGCCGTGCAGAAGTTTGGCATTGACTTCTGGTCTTAACCTTGATGTTCTGGTGTTTTCTTAGTTATTCCCTTTGTGCATCTTTATGTATTATGCTCTCTCTTAACCATCGCATATAATGTTTGTCCCCAACAAACTGTTAATAAACTAAATGTTATTGTATCCAAAGTTTTCTCAATTATCCTTTTCTGATGCTTGTCATATTGTTGATACAACAATAAAGAGACACACATGTGTTATCAATGATGATATTCTCCCATGTAGGGAGCTAAAATATGATAACATGTATTATTTGGACTTCTCATTTGGGATATTATTCTCAATGTTTCCGCTGATGTAACATCTGATCTTCTTCAGGTGCATCTTGTCAAATTCGGAATTTTGAACTGAACCCTTAATAGGTAGATTGTTCTTGTTCCATCAACCATGATCAGGTAGAAGTCTTTTTCCATAGTGAGGATTGATACTTTAACCTCTAGAAGACTGTCGCTTAAAAACTGATTGTTACTAAACACCTTTATCTGTTGCGCCATGTGTCCATCAAAGGTTACATCGGCTGAAATGTTATGAGATTAACACCCAAGATGAGAATTATAGTCCGAATAATCCAAATACAAATTATTAATCCTCATCTAAAAAATTCTGAAACGTAAATCGTAACCTGTTCATGAATCGTAGTGGCCACAAGTCGGCCTGCCTTCTCTGTTATGGTATCTCTCTTCCCCCCCCCCCCCACCAATTCGTTCTGCCGTCTCTGTTATGGTATCTCCCCCCCCCCCCCAATTCATTCTGCCTTCTCTGTTATGGTATCCCCCCCCCCAATTCATTCTACCTTTTCTGTTATGGTATCCCCCCCCCATTCTGCCTTTTGTTATGGTATCTCCCCCCCCCCCCAATTCATTCTGCCTTCTCTTTTATGGTATCTCTCCCTCCCCAATTCATTCTAGTCATTCTCTCGCTATCTCTTGTATACATGCCGTTTATTTCTGGGTTTTTTTGTCATGTTAAATAAACTCTTATAAAAACCAAATTCGGCGTCAACATATTTATCAATCAACAGCCGAGGGACAAGCTAGCAGCAACGAAACCTGGGTACACAACAGTATCTAACAATTAAACAATGACCGATATCTTGACCAAGTTTGACAATTGGTCACGCAATGTGGACGCTACACTGTACACAAACAGTGACAAATAAATTCTATCACAAAACCCTCCTTGGCGGGAGTAATAACAAGTCTCTTTACTTCTATATTATCCAGAACATGGATAATATTTTGCTATCTAATTTACATAGTGTTCATACACACCGTAAACATGTAAATTAGATGAAGAGTCTCTTTCTGTAAATGTTCAGAGACATGAAAAACTATGAGAATGGTTGAATCAACACACGAGATGAGTGACTTGTTAATTACAATTTATGGCTGAAAAGAAATTCATTTTAATTCTAATTAGGCATAACTCAATTCCAAACTAAATAATATTTTAACATATTTTATGTCGTTAATATTTATAGGAAAAAAAAGCCTGAGGGAAACAAGCATCGATGAATTCAGATTTAGTGTAATAGATTATTGTGATAATACGAAATGGAGATAAAAATAATGATGGATACGTCATTGAATGGACAAAATGATGCTAAACCTTTTAACTTCACTATTTCTGTACAACTCATTCATTTGTGTTTTTTGATCTAATGTATTTTATATCTAATGGAGATTTGGTATCTGTCTGAAGCAGAAACTATACTATTAGTACAATAGTAGCCAGAATGGGTTGGGTACAATAACTAACTTCCTTAGGGACTCCGACTTTGAATTTTTCCTCGAAGTTCACTCCGGAAGATTTTTCTGTGATTGCATAAGGCAGCGTAGGTTTGAAATAAAGGTTTTCCTTCCGAGGTGAGCTTCCTACCCAGGATGTCTTTTACAGTCATACACAGGACCGACAAGATACTACTTTTCCTCTGGCTTGGTTGGGCCTACTGCGGAAATTATAACTTAAAGGATCATGGAAACACACAAACCTCTCCATCATGAGAAGGTAGCAGTACATGGGGAATAGTTGTATCTTTCAATGCTCAAGTCAAGGAGGGGGGGTGGGGTAGTGTAGTATATTCTTTTTTCATAAGACCATCCTTCTTTGTCACAATTGGCTTTTCTATATCTTCTATTATATAAAGGCCAGTTGTCTGTATGTCTGTCTGTTTGTTTGTATGGCCAGCTACTCCTCAAAAACTACTCGGCAAACTGTCGACAAGTCGACATCTTTAGGACCGGACAACACCTGGGAGCATAATATCTCAAAATTACGAAAAAAAAAAATGTCCCCGGGGGTCAACGGGGCCAGGTCTGGTTTTTTGAAACTTTTTCAATGTTATTTACTGGTGATTTTGAAATAAGCCAATGTATTCATGTAACAACTTGATAAAAATGCACTGTCCGGTTGTATCAAGTCATCCCATAACTTCTGTCCGGATCTATCAATAACAGTGAAACAAGGGTTGCTCAATCACATCCGCACCTAGCAACCTAAACTTATATCTTTTAAAATAAAAATAGTTCTTTGGGGGGAGGGGGTGGGGGGAATTTTTTGGGGGGCGGGTGGTAGGGGTGAGGGGAATTATCAACATCTTCATCCTGCGGGGGTGCTTATACAATATAGGACCCGGAGGCTTCTGAAGTATATGGACCTGGGTGGGGGGTTCTTCTGCAGTATAGGCACGAGGGGTGCATCTACAGTACAGGACCCAGCACCGGGGGTGCGTATACAATATAGGACCCGGGTGCTTCTGCAGAATAGGGACCATGGGTTCTTATGCAGTATAGGGACCAGGGGTACTTCTACAGTATAGGGACCAGGGGTGCTTCTACAATATAGGACCCGAATGCTTCTACAGAATAGGGACCATGGGTGTTTATGCAGTATAGGCACCGGGGGTGCTTCTACAGTATAGGATCCAGAGGCTTCTGCAGTACAGGCACGGGGGGGGGTGCTTCTGCAGTATAGCCACCGGGCGCTTCTACAGTATAGGACCTAGCACCGGGGGTGCTTTTACAGTATAGGAACCAGCACCGGGGGGGGGGGGCTTTGTCAATTTAGGACCCAGAGGCTTCGGCGTTGTCCGGGAAAAAAGTGCTCAATATCCTATTTTGCTTGCGAGGAGGAGGAGGGAGAGCCCCGGGCAACGCCGGGTACCCCTGCTAGTTATATATAAAGGGTAGTTGTCTGTGTGTGTCCATCTAAAAGTCAGAAACTACACAAGACACACCCAAAGCTGATGTACATTTTCAGCATTGCCTCAGACTGAATATGGACACATTTTATTTTTGTAATTTTTTTTTTTTTTTGTGATCAACAGGAACAAAATTAGTCAGGAGGGTCGTCATTTAAAGTGATTATTTTTATTTTTTTTCATCGACCTTTGATGTGAAATGGTACGTGTGATAAAGAGAGAGTGGGGGAAGAGAAAAAAGAAATTTAAAAAAAGATGTTACACACACCCATTTTAACTCTTCAATTTTGTTGTCCATGTTTCTGGGTAGCCATGTTAGTGTAAAATAAAAACCTGAAAATGAAGTTAAGTTATTAAATAGATGAACAGTAAAATTGCAGTTTAGAATATTTTATTTTTGCAATTTAAAAAAAACAAAATTTTGTAGCACCTAGAAATATTTCAAACATTAATGTGTTTGTTTTTATTATATGGACGTGGTATTTCATCTGAAAACGCATCTTTATTGTCAAGTACAATAGAGAAATAGGGCTTCTCTAATCACATCGGCAGGAAAAGAAACAAGGAAAAAAAAGCGCTTTGATTTTTTTTAAATAGGGCAGTTTTTAGTGATAAAGTTTAAGAATCTTGGAGATTTGGTATCTGTCTGAAGCCAAAACTATACTATTACTTCTATTAATGTGCTATCTTTTAATGCTCAATTCAGAGAGGGTGTAGCATAGTATCTGTTTTGCTATCACGGGACCATCCTCCCAACAATTACCTCTTCCTTGGGGGTGTAGTGTAGTATCTGTTCTGTTGTCAGATCATCCATGATATCACCCTCCAAGCTTATCAAAAATAATTCTCCTTGATCTGGAAAGTTAATTATTGTCAAAGCAGATTAAAAAGAAAAAAGAATTGGATAAAAAAATTACTATTTTTATGTTTGTATGCTGCAGGAACTTACTTTTTTGAAAATGATTATAAAAAAAAAACTGTTGAGAAAGCTTTAAATTTGTTATTTAAAAATTATTTATGGACAATTGATTTTTTTTTTTTTTTTAATAAAAATTTGCGAAAAATAGTTAAACAAATCTAGTGACCGTTTGTGTGATTGCAATCTATTACAGATAACAAAAGCTGAAACCAGTAATGTTATTTATCTAGATACTATTAAAAAGTTATGCAGTCAGTGTGCAAATAGAAACACGTGATTGCCATTCCTTTTTGCATAAACAGAGTACACCTTACTAAGGTAGTAGTTTTTAGAATGTAAATATCTGAGTTCGAATCTCATGTAAGTCTAAACAATTTTTTTTTTAACTGAATAAGTGTTTGATAAATTTAAAGAAATTAACAACATAAAAAACGTTACCTAAATATATTTTTTTAAAACAAAGTGACTTCTTTAAGTAGAGAAAGAGTATTGAGCATTATTTCAAAGCAAATTATTTTTGCTTAAAAACAATTTATAACATATCCAGGTACTGTATCAACACCACTCAAAGAGTATTTATTTACCTCCTCTCCAGGAGGTTAGGCACAAGGCCAGTTTTATCTTACTCCCACAAGGTAAGATGTGACCCAAGGTCGGGTCGGGAAAGTGGGACTTGAAAAGCCAGCGCCCGAGAAGGTGAGCACTCTGGTCATTAAAAATTGCCTGGGCAGCCCTGTCGGCATTCCCTGGTAGGGGCGCCTCATGCAGTAAGCAATAAACTTACTCCAAAGAGGGGAGGGTGGACCTCCTAGAACTGCACAGGACAAACCCATAGACCGGCGGAATCAAGCCGGAAGGCCAAGACGATACCAGTCTATGAGGTGCAGTATCCATCGGAACAGATACTACACTTTGATCTTGGCCAAAAGGCCAAGAATCAATCCTCAAAGAGTAGGTATAAACTAGTAAAGGTTAAATAAATAAATACTAGGAAATAAAGTTTGCGCCATGTCAAGATGATTTCTGCTTGGTAAAACTTTGAAAGAATCTTGTGCCACATATTACTAGAAAAACCAGCAACAAGATTGAAGAATTAAACGGTATAGAAGTTTTGCTACGTCCGGACGTTGCTTAATTTTGAAAAATAATTTTTGAATAGATTGATGCATAATAAGCCATTTAGTTGTACACGGCGAACAAACGTTTTTCTCAACTTAATACTCCTTGTTTGGACCATCGTTTGTATGCACACTAAAAATTGGACAATTTAAAAACAGATTGTAAAGGAGTTGGAAAATAAGGCCTGTAAGTATGGAAACCACTTGTTTCAGGACTCGAGTGGAGTTGCCTTTTCGGTACTTGTTCAGGATTTGAACCTAATTTCCGTGACTGCCCGGCAACAGCGAGCCGACAGCTAACGGAAGCGTCCGAGACCTGCCGAGTCGAAAACGAGGCTGGCGTCAAGCAGCCGATAACGATTTGAAGGAGAGACACTTGTTAACCAATTGCAAAAAATGAATTTCGAAGTGAAGCTGTGTCGCACGATTGGATATCCGGAGGAGTGCATTAACTTTTGTCAGCAGAAAGCTCTGCTGGCAAAAGTAAGGCGGTGTATGCGATGCGGCGGCGGCCGACTTTGCCGGTTAGCACCGTGAAAGACTGGCGGACAAATATGCCTGGAGATGCCCCACCCAGGAATGCCGGGCTTGGATTTTGTTGCGATCGGGGACGTTTTTTTCGCGATCAAAATTAGAAATTTCGACCATTCTAAAGATGATCTACCTGTGGTCGCAGGATATGGCGACCGGTAAACACCTACCAAAAGTGGACTGGAAGAATTTTCTACGGGAGGTGTGAACCGAACATCTAGCGCGAAACCCCAGACGACTCAGAGGCCCAGGGCATACAGTTGAGATAGACGAGTTTCTGTTCAACCGTAGAAAACATAACGTCGGCCGTGTTCTCCAGCCCCCCCCCCCCCCAAAAAAAAACAAGCCTTACCCCCCCCAGGAAAAGAATCTTCAAAATTCCCCCCCCCCCTAAAAAAGCTAAACAAAATAAAGGAAAAAAATGCCTAATGTAAAAAAAAAAACCCTCCAAAAAAGCTAAAAGAATGAAGAAAAACAATGCGTAATTGCAAAAAAAAAAAAAGTTACAAAAAGAAATGGTTAAAAAAAGTTCAAAATAAAACAGTATTTATTATTTTAGCGAAAAAAAGTTTATTTATTTCAGCTATGGGTTTGTTCATTTATTTCATTTTTTGTATAAAAATATATGCATTTCTTTTTCTTTACGTATATTCATTGTCTTATATTGTTGTCGTCTGCCGAGCTTCATTTTTTTTTAACGATTTTCTGGCAGTTTTGTTTATACAGCGTCGACGACGCCAGCCTCGTCTTCGACTCAGCAGGTCTCGGACGCTTCCGTTAGCTGTCGGCTCGCTGCTGTCGGGCAGTAACGGAAATTAGGTTCAAATCCTGGACAAGTACCGCCTTTTCTCTTGGCCATTTCCAAGTTTAGTTTTTACTTCCTCAACCAAAAACATTTACTCCCCCCCCCCCATCTTTCATTGCTTAAAATTATTTGATCTTAAAATAAAGTCCCTATTTATTGCTTCCCTACAAGGGCAAAGTGAAACACAAGGTTGGTATTTCCATCTCACAACTCTCCAAAAAGGGTCACTCTGGATATCACCCTCATTGATCGAGATTAAAACTGATACTACACTCGAAGGCCAGAAAAAGAAACAAAGTGTCAAAAGTTTTTGTTTTTTTTGTTTCTAAAAACAAAAGCAAATTATATAGAAATTTTAATTCTACATCGATTTCTTTTTTTCTTTTGAATATTCATTCTTAATATACGCATTTCTTCAGCATCATAATGAATTGTTATATTATCAGACATGTACAATGTACGTCTCTGACTAAACTAAAATTAATTTTTATTTTCAATCTTCTAATTATTATTCAGTACCAAATTTTCATTTTTTATTTTAATTAACTTAGGTTGGAAGAATTCAATCTGCTATATAAATATAACATAAATTACCCCACCCCCACTACCGAAATTCCAAAGGTGTTTCTAAATGGAAACACCTTTGGCCAAAGACAGGAATGTCAGTAGCATAAAAAAAAAAAACTGAAATCGAAATGAATTTCCCAACCTGAGGCCCCTCCCCCTCCATCGTGCAGCACAAAAACCAACTTTTTTCCTAAACAACTCCAATCTGTTTCAAGTAAGAAAGTCAAAATTAATAGAAAGCCACCAAGACAGGAAGTCATTTTTTTGAGAAACAAAAGTCATCTAACACCTCCTACCCGCTTTGTGAATCGTTTTAGCCTTTATGGCAAAATTAACATTTTCAGAGAGAATTGTCATAAGAGGGGAAAGGAAGGCATGTAGGAAGAGAGAAAGAAAAGTAAAGCGAGAGAAATAAATAAAAAGCAGCCAAATAACGACAAAAAAAATAAGTAGGTAAGGCTCTAGCGATTTTAGCCAAAAAAAAAAGAAAAATCAGCTTTTTCTTATTTAAAATAAAAACAAAAAAAAAAGAAGCAAATTTCAACCAAAAAGTTGAGAACATAAATCACTAGAGCCTCTCATGGATGAAAGTGGAAATCCGCTTTTTCTGAATGTAAAAAAAAAAAAAAAAAAAAAAAAAAAAAAAAAAAAAAAAAAAAAAAATGGTGGGAGTCACAACTCAAATCTTTGTAAAGACTATCCGGGGGTTGGGGGATTTTACATGGACAACTGAACCCCTCTCTCTCTCTCTGCTAAATACTGAACAAGTCATTTCTTTGAAAAGTTGTTTTTATAATTTTGTGCCTAACTATTAGTATTGCCAAGAATTAAAAAATAAATAACCATTTTTTTTTCGCAAGAGGAATGCATAAAATACGTCCATCAAAAAATGCTTGTAAAAATAAATTTTAAAAAGAGTGTTTTTAGACCAATTTAAAATCACACACCAGCGAAAGATGATCCGATGGATATGAAAGCGAAGGCAACCGTTCCTTTCCAACATCCTCTTCACTCGGTAAATCAAGGAGAGAAGTAATTTCTACCGAATCTTTACTGCACCAGATATAATCTATCGTCCGGCATGTCTCTGCGGGTCCATCAGCAGAACATCGTACCTTCCAGGTGGTGTAACGGGGTTCTTCAAGGTTTTTAGAAAGTTTTGTGTATGCACTGTAAAGTCCTATATCTGATGTTGTGAATGACTGATAGACAGCCTCAGATTGGTCAGCGTTGAAATCTCCGCAGACAATGATGGGCCATTCGAGAGCGTTGCGGTTGAGATAATCCAAAATAAATTCACCTTGCTGATAGCGAAGTTCTTCAAAACCATATTTTGCTTTCAGATGTGTGACAAAAACTGCGAATTTAGTTTTCTGACCAGCAGCAGCAGCAGCAGTGGTGGCATTGGCGTCAGCGGCCACCCCTATGATTTCAAAGAGGCAGTAAATGGCCACTTGGTTCGTGAGTTGACCTTCTGCGTCTTTAATTCCGACATTGTCTGAATGGAGCAATTTTAAACGATCTTTTCTATAAAACAAAGCACAGCCATCAGGACCTAAGGAGTTTTTACAGTAAAGACAAGGGGAATCCGGTTTGGGGTGAAAAATCCCTGTGTAACTAATGGAGGAAAGATGGGAATTTAGATATTCAAAATGATCCACTTCTTCTGTACAAATCACATCTGGATGGTATTGAAGAATTCCTTCAAGTATCCGCAGTTTTCGGGAATCCCATTCGAGGGCACTGTCAGGACACAAGACAAAATTGTCTTTGTATTTGGAGAGCGCTGAAAAGAAAAAGGAAAATTAAAGATGTATTTTTTTATAATTGCACTAGCAGATTTACCCAGGAATGGCTGGGTACCAAACACATGACCCAACGGTTAAAAGCATTGGTTAACAATCAGTTGTAAAATATTCTAGAGGTTGAAGGTTCAATCTTTACTACCAGAAATAACTAAGAATAACAAATTAACACTTCTATCCAACAGATGGAATGAGAACAATCTATCCCCGTGGATTAAATAAAAAGTCTCTGAGTGCAACTTAGATATTCACAAGTTTGAAAAGATACACTTAAAAACAAAAAATTGAATGTTACATTCGCACGAACATCATTTGTTCTATAATAAAAAGCAATTTTTATTCATTTGTGTGTATATATATATATATATATATATATATATATATATATCCGTTCTGTCACACAAAAGTTAGTGAGTAAAAACAATGCCTGACGAATTCATTTGAAGTATTTAGGGGAATAGAGAAAGAAAATTATGGAAATAGACTTTTTTTTTCTTTCTGTACCGATTTATACGTTTTTTTTTCTTTCTGGTACTTTGTTACATTGGGACCTGTGCTAAAAGTTCCTCGGTGTCGGCAGTTTACAGTAAACGCCGGAAAGCCCCGAAGCAAGACGAATAAGCAGACGACATCTAAGCATTAAAACTGAACGAAACGCTGAACTTTCAAACTGGTTGAAACGCGATTGTAACATGAATTTTTACATGGTATCACTGGCTGTTGAAACTCGTTTGCAGACGTCAAAGAAGAAGAAGGGGTAGAGGAAGTGGAAGGAAACATTTCAACCGGGTACTGTTCAGCTAATCCTAATTCTTAACCCTGAACCCTAACGGAATCAACAAAAATAGTCAGTAAAAAAAGTTGACAAAATATATTATCACTTATTTCTTCATTTAAAAATAAAATATTTCTTTCGTACAAATGTTTAATAATAAAAAAAAGTTTTAAAAAATAACTTATTTGAAACTTTGTTAAAAAAATAAATTAATAAGAATTTTTTGCTTGTTTTGTCATGCTTGTAAATCCAACCTCGTTTGTGTGTTTTTTTTTAACGCAGGTAAGTCAACAGATTTTTCACTCGGCACTGTCCGGTGTTTAACGTAAACATCTGAAAAGCACCGATGACGTCGGTCCCAATGTAAAAAAGTATTTTTTAATTTTTTTTTTTAATTTTTTTTTTTTTAACTTTCCAGCTTTCTTTCTCATTTCATTTTTTAAAACCTCACCGAGTCAGACGTTATTTTATATGCATATGAATATTAGTGTGAACAATAATATTTCTTCTATCATTTTTGACAGAGGGTGTACACTCGTTGTAAATAACAACCAAGAGATGAGAATAGTAGTCTAAATAATCCAAATATAAATTATCAATCCTCATCTAAAATTCTGAAACACAAAATTTGATGAATTCAGAAATAATGTTAGTTTTTTTTTACGAGGGGGAAGGGCTTTTGGGAAACAATTGGATGAAATATTTACAGAATTTTTAATCTGTATATTGATATTGTACTAGTAGGACCTCGTGGAAATTCCACGGTGCTTTCTACATCAATCTGTATAATTTACTGTTAATAATAATATTCTTTTTGAAATAATAAATGTCTGTCAGGGTCGATATTATTAAGAAAAAAATTACTTCTGTAAGAACTAATTGTCAGCTAAATATTCTTTAAATAAAACGAATACGCGTCTTCTTTATTTAAACTTGTAGCCATTTAATTCTTTTCACAACAATCATCTGTGTTTTTACTGTAAAATAATTGTCAGATATTCTTCAAATTAGTAAAACGAATGTCACGTTTTGAAATTGTATTTATTTAAGATTGTACAGTTTTAGTTGACAGGATGACAATTTGATTTTGGCACAATTCATTTTAAAATGGGTAAATTTTGGTGTTTTATTTAATTTTAGTGACATCAGATTAATCAACATGTATGCTTATTGGACGATCTCATTTTTTTAAATGTATGTGAAAGGTGATAATGTACATACGAACATGAAATGCCTTAGTGTATTATCATATCGATCACTAGCATAAATGTCTGTGCAAAAAAAAAAAAAATTAAGCGAAAAAAGGTATAATAATATGAAACCGTTACCAATGTCTGCTTAGATAAAAACAAAACATTTAAAAATGCATGTTAAAATAATTCATAAGAATGGTATTTACACATTTGATAAAGTTGTGTAGAAATCATTCAGATGAGATAATGAACAGACGAGGAAACATGTAGACAAAACGAGTTTTAGCAACGCTTATCATCATGGGAATAGATGTGCTCTTTACTCTAAGATAAAAGAATCTGCACATAAATTTAAAATAAAAACTATTTTATGAAAAAATGTCTAAGTACAGTAAATCATAGATGGCGATTTTCATGTCCACAAGCACATCACTTTGATTCAGGAGAAAGCTCTGAGACAGGAGGTATAGTGAGACAATGTAATTGTCACAAATGTTAGACAAGGAAGCAGAAGGTGAAGACGCACCCTATTGTTGTTTATTTATCTCTCTGAACCTCTCTCTAAAACAGTGAGATAAAAATGTAATTCAAGTCCAATAATATATATATATATATATATATAGATTTAGATTTTTCACTTATAAAATAGATCATTCAGTGAAGACCGGGGTTGTTCCAATAAAAAATGATACTCGATTACAGAGTACAGAGCATTTATATGTGATTTTATGAAGGCTTACCAAAGCATTCCTTTCAGGACACCAATGATCACCATTAAAGATATTTTTTCTTACAAATACTATTTATTCAAATTAAATGTTTTTTCCTACACGTGTTTCACTACTAAGCAGTTACTTGCTTGGCAGATCATCAGGGAAATTAAATGTCTGGAATACTGGTTTCAACTGCCGACAATACACGATGTGGCGTTGCAATAGTTGAGGTCACTTAAGAAGATTTGGGACCGATTATTTGCTTGTTGGCTTGGTGGAAGAAATAATGCACAAGCTACTTTTCTAAGACTTTTCTAGGACTTTCTTTTTTTTTATCGTTGTTCTTCCTTGCTTTTTAATTTTGACTTTTATTTTTATTTTTTTCCTCTTCTCTTCTTAAGTGACCTCAACTATTGCAACGCCACATTGTGTATTGTCGGCAGTTGAAACCAGTATTCCAGACATTTAATTTCCCTGATGATCTGCCAAGCAAGTAACTGCTTGGTAGTGAAACACGTGTAGGAAAAAACATTTAATTTGAATAAATAGTATTTGTAAGAAAAAATATCTTTAATGGTGATCATTGGTGTCCTGAAAGGAATGCTTTGGTAAGCCTTCATAAAATCACATATATATATATATATATATATATATATATATATATATATAGTGTTTTAAGGTTCATATTTTTTTTTTAAGAAGCATCTATTGTTAAATTTAATAAGGAATAGGTAAAATAAATACCTTTTGAAGCATTAAAGATGCAATATCAATTTTTTTTAAAAAGAAAAATAAACTAACAAAAAAAATGGAAGTTTATAATAAAAAAAGAAAAAAAATCGGTTTCGATTTATTTTTCTTTTAAAAAAAAATTGATATCGCATCTTTAATGCTTCAAAAGGTATTTATTTTACCTATTCCTTATTATATATATATATATATATATATATATATGTATTTTTATAAAGTTAGGCCATTTCTCACACTCACAGAGATTAAAATGCCAAATTCACACAATAGAAGAACAATACCTTTAAAAAAAAATTTTTTTTTAACATAATTCACCCCAGACAAGGCAGGCTGCCACTGTAGACGTAAGGGGCTACTGAGAAGAAAGAAAAGGGAGAAGGGGGTCAACCTAAATTGGGATCTGCACAGCGAGATGTCTGTTTACATTAGTTTTAAATTTCTGCATGTCAGTACCGTCGGGGAAACGGGGCAGGGAGGGAGTTCCAGAGGCCAGCAGCACGAGGAAAGAAGCTATTTGAGTGGAAAGCTCTCCGGCATCTGAGGGCCGTCCACAGTGAATGAATGAGATTTAGTCGATTGTCGAGTTGGTCTAGTGAACTTACTTCGAGGGGGCACCAAAGCAGCCAATTCATCGGAACACAATCCATTGAAGTATTTGTAAAACAAGCACAAGGATGCTACATTGCAGCGATGGGACAGGGACTGGAGCTTGGTTGACAGTGAGGGATCTATTAGGTTGGCGACTCTTTTTTGGACCTTGTCAAGGAGGGAGAGACTAGTGGATGATGCACCAGCCCAGATGTGGCAACAATACTCCATGCATGGGCGGATGGTGGCTTTGTAGAGATACAGGATAATGTCAGATGTGAGGAGTTTACTAGCACGGTAGAGGGAGCCAACCTTCTTTGCGGCAGCCTTGGCAATGCTTCAATGTATTTATTCCAATTCATGTTATCTGTGAAAGTTAGGCCGAGGAGTTTGAATGATGAACTCTCAGGTAGGGTGTTATTTGCCATGACAATATACTGATCATGTGTTTGCAAAAGGACATCTCATTAATTAACTATGTGTTTCTATTGTTTTCAATGATGATTGTTTGCATTTTAATATAACACAGTTATATTTATGAAATATTTTTTATATTGTGGAAAAAGACTTAGCATTTTTATGAAAACATCCTTTTCAGAGAGATTAGGCTCCTTAGCCAGGTCCGTGATAAACCATCGAGTGAGTGAGTTTGTTTAACGGCATTCAACCTCTGTGGGTCATTTAATGACAAGAAAAGGTTTAATTGTTCTTGTTTTTAGGGTATGGATTTTTATAGCTTTTTGTTTTATTTGTTATATTTTGTTGAGGAGAATAACATCTTTTAGGAAAGTCATTTTGGTCAAAGTTTTTATTCTTAAAGTTCTTTATATCTTCAAATATTTATTCATGGTGTTTGGTTTCGTTGTTTTGTAAAGGAAAAATGTTGTTTTTGTTTTTGACTTTGCAGAACATGATTGCGTTTTGCAAAGGGAAAGGATAAAAACAATAACATCAATGTTTGGTGCATTTTAGGTCAGGAAGCCAGTATTTTCAGACAGCCTGAGATAAAACATCAAAGAGAAAAATTGGAAAAGAATATTCTATGTAGAACCGGTGTCTAAAGTGATTACCGGTTATCATGTATATATATATATCCATCCACTAGCTGGCTTTGCTAGCTCACTATCACTTCACAAAGTTTGCTACTTGAAATACTTACAAGGTTAATTTAAAATAATAAACATTTCATTCATAACTTTGTTGTAAACATGAAACAAGATCTCTTATTTATTCATATAGATAAATATTAAAATTTTGGTTATGCAGATACAAATTTATTTATCTTTTAAATGTAACAATAAAGAAAGGAAAATAAAAATCAATTTGTCTCTTCACTTGCAATTTAGAAATAGATTGCAACTTGTTGAAAATCAAGTATGACCCTGTAATGAAAGGAGACAAAATGCTAAATATTTATCCAAGAAATAAAATAATATTGCTAAACAAAACTATTTGTTATATTAAAATCAATAATTGAAATAAGTTAATTAATATGCAATATGCAAATTAGATAACCTTGAGACTGATATCGCATATACATTAGCAGTATATATAAAAGATGGTGCGTCTATTGTGTGAAGTTGAATTAACTTAAAAGAGGGCATTTTGACTATACCATCAGTCTAAGAAATGAGCCAAACTTCTGCATTTAGTCATTAACTAGCAGAATCCGTGTCCCGGCGTTGCCCGCGGAAAATATAAAATACTTATTTTAATTAAAAGAAAATCAATAGTAGAATATTAAAAAGAAAAAGATCTAGAAAAAATATAAAAACGATATAACTTTTTGGTTGAGTTTGCCACTATTTTTGTTTGTGGACAGCCTAGCATCTACATAGCTTGACCAATCGTCCCGAAACTTGGTCAAAATATCAGTCATGGTCTAAGTTTGAACTGATTTAATTTTGAGATGTCAAGGTCACGAAAAAGTCACCTTTGGTGATAACTTCGATTCCGTTCATCATAGAGAGTCACTATTTGGCCCATATTGTAGCCAATGAAGTCTCACATCTTATATGCCATTGATCTTGAAAATTTAGTCATGGTTGAAATTATGATGGAACTTCAACTTCCGATTTTTCCAACTTTGATGCATGGATCTGATGCTCTTTAATAAAAGTAACCACCATGCAAAAGTTCAGTTTGATCAGATAAATAGCTTTTGAGTTACCGTTTCTTGGGAATAACTTTGGGAATACTTCTTACAATATGGAGAAGTAAAGCCGAAATAAGACTTTGGTTCATCCTTACATTGTCAGGCAGAAGAATGCAGTCTCACAACTGACTTATGTTATCGTTTTTGTTATATGAACATCAGGCATTTTAGGTCAGGAAGCCAGTATTTTTAGAATATTCTATGTAGAACCGGTGTCTAAAGTGATTACCGGTTATCATATATATATATATATATATATATATATATATATATATATCCACTAGCTGGCTTTGCTCACTCACTATAACTTCACAAAGTTTGCTACTTGAAATACTTACAAGGTTACTTTAAAATAATAAACACTTCATTCATAACTTTGTTGTAAACATGAAACAAGATAATTTTTAGAAGAAGAAGACAAAATGTACCTTGTGCCAAAACGTTCCATTGCAGCAACCTGATTTTATACGGGTCAGATTTATCCTTTGCGTTTCCATCAATAAAGTTGAATTCTCTCTCTAAAAGAGTCGGCAATCCTCTTCTCTTACTTTCTTCTTGTATGCTCGCAAGTAACTCTTGACAAGCGTCCATGGCATTTAGCCAATCAGAAACCCTGTTTAGAAAAAGACAAATAAAAATAAAAATTTTCAAAACTCTTAGCAAAATGAATATTTTCAGATTTTAAAGACTTTTCTTTTAAAACTAAATGTGTGTTAATAAACAAGAAGAATCGATCTCCACACCCTGTGGAGTCATGCCCATGCCTCCAACCAACCGCTTTACCTGATGTGCCATGGTTCTTCTTCTTAGCTGTTTCAGGATTCTTGTGTAGTTAGTGGCAGGGGGCATAAAGCCACAATCTACATACATAATAAAAACAACACACGAACACAGACATTGTATACAAGTGACTGTTGGACATGTGTGTGTGTGTCGTTGGGTCTTGTCACTAGTCTCTACATCTGAGCTAAACCTTCCATCTCTCAAGTTCAGGATCTCAGCTAAGACTAACTCCGTCATTCGCAGCCCTCCTTATCTCTCATTGTGATCATTCTTGCTGTGATGTCGTCTGCTGGGCTCTGTCGCAGTTCTCCCCAACCAGCCAGCGTCTCCAGAATACATCTACTTTCCACCATAAATCATAGACGTCCTATTTTTCTCATTTACTTCCACCAAAAAACGAGATATGTCCATTTCCTTTCTCATTTATTTATCTCCCCCCCCCGGCTATTAACAGCTAATTGTTGGTGGCGTCACTTTGTCTGTGTAGCACAATGGATCCGTCACTTTAAATAGTTTTTTTTATTGTCATTCTTTTTCTAGCTAATCTCTCCCAGTGATCCTGATTGTGGGGGTGAGGTATTCTATAGTAGTATCACATCTGACAATCGCAAACCTTTAAAATAATTTCCAGAATGTGTCTGCTATGGTCATAAACTGTTGCTTCTCATCACAAGACTTTCTAACAGCAGCTTTAAAAAAAAAAAAAAATCTGCGACGTTTGACTTCAAAATGATAACCACTTCATATCAAATACAAAATCTACAACATCCATCTTCATTATGCCGCCCTTTAATTGACTTTCCCGTTTATGGAATTGTATGTTAAGATTAGGTCGTTCTGCAGTTTTCGCTGTTCAAGTGTAAATAAGTTCAGCTGCAGAAGCTACTCTTCATAAGTGAGTATGGAAAGTCTTCACCATGCGCGCAATCAGATACACATGTTCGACGTGAAGAGTATGGGTTGCAAGCCTGAAATGCACATTCCAGTAAATAATAGTATTATAATTGTGGGTCGGAGACTTCTTTATGTCTTGGCAATCAATATTTTTAGACCCAGTCTGCCACTATTTATGGACTAATCACACATTTTTTAACCATGTCAAAATAGAAAATCTACTGGAGGCAACAGAAAATTAACGTCTTAGGTTCATTGTGAAAAAGTAAAGTGTTCAAACTGTTTGATCATTTGTTAAAGAAGTTCAAAATATTTTTTCTCAATTATGTCTGGAGAAATGATTCAGCAAAACGTTGCTG
Source organism: Sepiola atlantica (assembly GCA_963556195.1). Lineage (NCBI taxonomy): Eukaryota > Metazoa > Mollusca > Cephalopoda > Sepiida > Sepiolidae > Sepiola > Sepiola atlantica. Next base: position 39,029,498 of record OY744548.1, read on the forward strand.
AGACAAGGTTTACAAATGTGTTGGGACTGACATAAGTTCGTGTGGCAAGTCGAGTCTTTCACTGGTGACTGTCTATGTAGCCAACACAAGCATGGAAAATCAAAAACGATATGGCACCAAAATGTGTTCTTTCATTTTACAAAATTCAACTCAAGACTATGCCTTTGAAAATGTGTACAGGTTTTTTTTGTTTTTTTTTCACACTTTTTGACCACCCCTTTTAAGATTTGCCAATGCTGGCTGGGACCGGGCAAAAACCACCTCCACCTCCTCCTCCTACTACTACAACAAAAAAAAAAAACAAAAAAAAAAAACAGACAAAATCCCGACAGCATAAAATAAACGAATTTACAAAAATGTAATACACTTTTTATATTTTACTTTAATTATCAATTATGTTTGCCAGTATTTTTCTTGACAAAAATATTTTATTTAATTTTTAAGCATTATTCAGAACTGCATTCTTTTACTGTTACCTAGCGAATTGATGCAAAGTTTCATTTTTTTTTATGCAAGTCAAAGGCATTTACATTGTATTTTGATGTTATTATGATCTATAGATTTTAGTGTTATTGATAGTTTACAAACAATAAATATGTAGCATTAGTACCAGCAATGGAAAATTAGGTTTTAAAAAAAATATTAAAAGAATTGTTTTTGGTATCAAGAATCAGGCTAAAATTTTTCCCATTCCTCATTCTGATTAATCGTCGCAACATAACCAAAATTATTAAATATAATAATTTTGGTTATGAAAGCCCTGTTTTGATTGGTTGAGAAAATAACAGTTTTGTTTGGTGAATCCGGAGTTCATTACCCAATCTAGGCATAGAATCTGACATTGGCCTGAGAGCCAATTTCTTTTTAATAAATACTTGAAGTTTGGATCTAAAAATCCAGAAACTTAAGAGAAGCTGGTTTGTGTACATGGAAAAGTTCAAAAGGAGTGTCGAAAGAAGATATTTATTACTTTTAATTAAATATAATAATAATAAGGAGAGGTAGTTTGCTTGAAGCATTGCGTGTAATATGTATATAGAGGAGTATTCACCCGTAATTTTGTTTTATTTCATACTATGGCAAGAGTCAACGTGACCTGCAACAAATAAAACAAAGCAACATTACCGATCCACATGAATTTCAGGAGATTTGAAACTCCTACCATTTGATAAAGAGGTCTTTCCTCGAAATATATTATGGAACATGGTCACACACATTAGATCACTGTGTAGACGTTTTGACTTATCAAGTAAGATTTACTATGAAAAAAAAATCACTTGTTTTTGTATTCCTTCTCAACACTGACATATTTCCATTTCTTGCATTGTGATACTCGTCTATAATAATAATACTTTATCCACTCCACTCTCATATATATATATATATATATATATATATATATATATATATATATATCTGCATGTGTGAATTAATCTTACACTCACTCTCTTTTTCTCTCTCATCCGTATGCATCCCTTTCATTGCATTTTACACCATCTCCTCTGTATATAGGTGTCTACGTTTGTACAGGTGGGTGGCTACTGGATGGTGAAAGTAACAATTTCAAGATATGTTGAAAATAAAATAATTCACATGTGTTGATGAGACAGTGTTTCAAAGAGTGTTATATCAGTTGAGAGAGAGAGATAGAGGTACACAAGTTGACAGTAAGACAAAGAAAGATGTTAAATATTCGTGTTTGTAAAATAAGCCAATCAATGTATTTCCCTTTATAAATTGATTAAATTATATTCACGAAAAAATAATTAAACTTCGCTCACCCACTATTCAACCAAATATGACAACTCTTCCCCGAATGGAAGGCGATATTAAAAATGCCTACTTATCGGAGCGACGTTAATTAATCCTGTATCGGCCCGCCTGTCAAACTTAACGAAGAAAGCAACCCAGATCGGAAGTTACTTGTCATATTTGGTTGAATAGCAGGTGAGCGAAGTTTAATTATTTTTTCGCTCTGGTGGAAGCTATGACCATGGTTGATGACTCAATTCAGTCTTGTTTTTGTTCAATTCGGATTTAACGGATTCTCCAATTAACCAACGAACTTTGATTTGATTTGGGTTGCCCAGATCAAGACTTAGGAATTTTAAGTGAGTTTATTGAACTTTCTATATTATTTGATTTGATTTATTTATCATTGTAATAATTAACATAAACACTGGATACTTTTCACTTCATCGATTGCCGACGCATCTCGCGACTGGATAACTTTGTCAGTTATTTCAATTTCTCATATCTGAACTGGTACTCATCACCTGGATTAATCTTCAGTCAACCCTCTGGATGTCTTTCCTGATTATGTTTTTCAAATTGTATGACCTGGATGGATTGTATAGATTTAACAAAAAAGTATGTTTTTGGGTTAATATATTTGATGTTATATATTTTTATGTATTTTTGTATATATTTTTATATATTTTCAAAGTTTAATTTTATTACCTGTAGTGGTATAACTGTGGTAATGGTCCTCTGAGGAGAAGAATTATCTTTGAAAACTCATGAGCTAAGGACTTTAAGATACTTTGCTTGAACCTTGAATTCTAATAAAATTTGATTGACACCTTATTTTATTACTTCATTCTATATTATAATATATATATATATATATATATATATATATATATTAGATAAATGAAAGAAGAAAGATAAATATGTACGAATGACACATCTATTTCAAGTTCGATTGTTCAATGCAAGGTGTACTCGGTAAAAACATGTTTATTTTTCTTTCCGTAATCCAAGACTTTTCAAAGATTAAAATCTTAGAGTAATTCGTACATATTTATCTTTCTTCTTCAATTTATCTTTATAATTGCTCTATCTCGTATATTGAACTTAAACTATTTCACTATAGGTTCTATCCTCTAAAAGTATACTTTTAGTTTCATATATATATATATATATATGTCTTGAAGTTTCTCAACCATTAAAACTATATATAAAAAACAAAAAAACCTTAAGTCCCAAGTTGTTCAGTGGAAAATCACTCATGTAAGTCGATTTAACTTTTACGGTTATTATATTAGTTTGCTTCTAACATTATTTAAGGGATCATCAGTTGTTTACCATGAAAAAATGTTTCGGGATATATATATATATATATATATATATATATATATAAGGACGCCCACTTTAATTCCAGAGAAACGCCAGCTGCCCTTGCTAGTGTATAATCAGTTGCTAAAATGATAAAATTGAAACCTATTTTCTTGAACTGCGGAACTTGTCCGAACGCTGATAGTGTATAGCATTAACTGCTGAAGGCAAATTTAATTATTTGAGTATCTGAACTATTGCTGTATGGGTGTGGGTGCTCATATATATTGGGGATGGAACAGATGTGAGTTGTTTTGTAAATGGTAGATTAAAGAGATATGAAGATCTATTGTTTTATTTGGCACAGATAAAAACAGGAAATGCCAGAATGTGAAGGACAGAATAAGTTGACCTCTCATTCATTATTTATTAACAAGATGAGAAACGTCTCACCAATGTTCAACTGTTGACTAGCAATGGCCTTTGTTGCTTGTATTCAATTAATCTTTTATATTTAACTAGCTGTATTTATCTGGCGTTGCCTGGGTGAAGAGTTTGTCATGTTTACAAATTATCTTTTTTTAAATAGGATTTTTGAAAAATTCGTTTTCGTTTTATCCCTATTTATTTTTGATCTCGATAAACATTTGACAGGACAATGGCAATCCTTATCGTAATTTGTTACTTTCACATGTGGTGGCATCATAAGATTTAAACAAAAAATGTTTTAATTAAAAATCTAAAATATAAATGTGGTGGCTTTTTGTCTGTCTGTCCCAGAATACGATTGAAAATAAAGACCTATACCAAGAGAAAACACAACTTTTCACAAGGAAAGTTTTATGGGGAATCCAACGTTGCTATTTGTTTTTTATTAGGAGGTTTTACAATAATATTGTGGAGTCGGCATTCACACCGGCCATCCATAAATAGCAACAATAACGTTTTACTTTATTTTATTTATAATTTTAAGAATTATTTCAGAATGATACGATGCATGTGTAATGCGAGTAGTAAATCTGGCAGTATAGAGAGATGTATGCAGAACAGGAGACTTCGATGGTATGCTCATGTTGAAAGAATGGACGAGACTTCTTGCATTAGTAGATGTAGAACAGTTAAGGTAGTAGGGTCAGTTGGCAGAGAAAGGCCAAGGAAAACTTGAGAGAAAGTGATAAGGATGAACTTGAGAGAAAGTGATAAGGATGAACTTGAGAGAAAGAGGGATAAGGATGAACTTGAGAGAAAGTGATAAGGATGAACTTGAGAGAAAGTGATAAGGATGAACTTGAGAGAAAGAGGGATAAGGATGAACTTGAGAGAAAGTGATAAGGATGAACTTGAGAGAAAGAGGGATAAAGACCTGTTCAGAGATAGGTTGGTTTGAAAATCAATTTTTAAAAGCTGTCCAACACATGCTACATGTAAAGCGGACGTTAAATCGATGATGATGATGATAATATGGGGTGCAGGGCTAGTTGCAAGAATACACAGAGGTCCTAATTCATTCCCGAGGGAGCAGGGAATATAAGTAAAAGTAAAGTTCCTTTCTAAGCCTATAAAGTTTCATAGGGCCGCTGCATATACCTAATTTTATAGTGTTAAGTAGAACGTATGTCTCCTCCCCTCCTTCGTGACAGGACCCTAGTATGTTGCCGTTTACACTTAACAGCAAGGCTGGCACTCATTTATACACTTGAGTGGAGTATTTGCTTACAGTACCTAGTATTCCAAAATGGTCACCCATCTAAGTACTAACCAGACTTAAAGTGGCTTAACTTTGACTCGACTTATGTGCATACTCCAGTCTTTCAGCTTTAAGGAGCGGCATGCTAGTCTTAATTCTGATCTGGTCAGCCCATCTCTTTGGTAGTCGTCCTCTTCAATGAAATATTCTTGATATGCTTTCTTTACATAGCTGGAGTCTGGTAGCCGGGAAACATGTCTAACTCACGTTAATCTCTTTTTTTCGAATAACATCGTTGATGGATCTGTTAATATTAAGCCTCCTTTTGATATCTGCATTTTTTCTCCTATCACACAAAGTTACTCCAAGGATAATTCTTAATCATTTCATTCCAAAGACATTAAGCTTCATATCATGCTCTGCCAGTATAGTCCATGTTTCACTTACACATACAGAACAATAGGAACTACCAATGAATTGCAAAGTCTTAACTTCAAAGGCGTTGATATATTCTTCCTGTTCCATATCTTTTCTTTTAGTCGTCTAAATTCAAAAATTGTTACTCCTATTCTTCTGTTAATATCAGATGAAGATCCTAGAACCACCATTTTGTTCTCCAGAAGAGGAAAAAGATTTTGTATCTGTCTGGGTTCACTTTCATCCCCCATTTCTCACAAGAGGTTTCAAGCTCAGAAGCTTAACTTTCGTTATCCAACAAAAACCTGTATATTAATGGGATTTTTACCATAATAAGACCGAAGAGAGTAGTGGGTGGGTGCATGTTAGTAAATAAATAAAATTCTGACATTATGTCTCAATTTACTTATCTCCCCACGAGTGCAATTTACTTACCTCCCCACGGTTCTTTAATGTGAGGAAAATCCAACTCTCCAAAAAGTGGCACTCTGAGATTGGGAACAAAAATAAACATTGCCTCATTCTAAAATGATTCTTCCTCTGACAGAGGACAGAATAGATACTATCCCTTGATACTTTTTAGGAATAGGTATCAAAATAAATTTCAGTACTTACATCATCAATTGCAAATTTCATCAGAGACTTCCAAGACTTGTGAACATTAACGAACTCCAACGAACAAACAGAATGTATTTTTTTTTGCAAAGAAGTTATTTAACGAATGAAACTGTTGATTTTATCTTGTATTTAATTGTAATCTGTACTTCTACGCAATACGAACCAAACTGTTTTTTTTTACCCTAACCCTAAACTAACCCTAAATGAAAAGGTATCCAAAAAATAATAATGGTAACCAAAGAATTACGTAAAAGTCGGAAATTGATCTTTCTTGATTGAAAAATAGTCGTCTGGCAAGTAACAGCGCCTTTTTTATTTGTTATTTCGGTAAAAATTGGAACTTTATTCGGCTTTTTTCATTCGTAGTCGGAAATGCTTACATCACAACTGCAAATCTATGGATACCTATTCTCTAAAAAGCACGATTTAAAAAAAAAAATTATTTGTAAAGTATTCTTGTTTAACTCACATGAATCATCTGCATGTAAAAACAATTCAAAAATAGTAATTCTATAAATAATCATTGTGTACAGCGCTCGGCACGTGCACTACAACTGATCCAAAGTGCACGTACAGTAGATAGGATAATAATGTATGATTGTCAGGGAAATGAACAGTAAACGTGTCAATTCTGTCTTGATAACAGATTTTGGTTTCTTGGTTACCTTTTTAGCAAATCTAAATGTGACAAACAGGTTTCTGTTTACAAAACATGTTGTGCTAAATTTATGAATTGTTAGCAGGTGGACGAATGCCACACGTCGTCTGCCTGTGAAGACACAAACAAAAACGGTTTCTATTTTGTTTTTCTTTCTATTTCTGAATCCAGATGGTTTTCTGCAAGTGAAAACGTTCCTGATAGTGCCGAGAGGCAGACTAAACACTCACACAGAGATAAATAGTCATGGGTTAGGGTTAGGGTTAGGATCTAAGTGTAGCATTTGTGACTGCGTGTTCATACCAGTCGAGGTTCGCCTTGTCATCATTCTGCTATTTGTGGGCTGGATCACAGCTTGGTCCTAGGAGTTGCACTATCCCAGGCATTACCTACTCAAGGGGTTTGGTTGATTGCCGATCGTCTAATCTGTCAGTGCCCCTTACAAGCGGAGGAGGTAATTCATGGGAGGGTGCAACTCCTATGACAGAGCTGAACCATACCTCATTCCAACAAGAAAGGCGAATGCCGACAGGTCCGTTCTCAGCGATTTTTTTCACCCAACTAGAGTTCCCCTTCCCTTGGGGGAGCTGGCTATAGCCTCGTTAAACTACCTTGTGTCACATTGCACTTAAGAAGCTCATAAATTCTGTATCTGTTCTGCCTTTTATTTTTGTTTATAATACAGAGTGTCCTTTTTGGGGAGCTGGATTTTTTACATTAAAAGACAATTTTGTGTCTAACTTTTCCTCGGTGGAAAGCAAGTAAACAGGAGACAAATCTACACACACACATATGCAAAGGTAAACATATACACATACACACATATACACAAACATATACACATAAACATATACACATAAACATATATAAAAGGTGTTTGGAAAATCGATAGAATAACTTCAAGATTATGTTCTATATGTGTATATAGTGTCTGGAAACGCTTGGTTTCTGAATTATAGACCATTGAAACAAATACTGATGTAAAATTCTTTATTGTAAAGATCTAACACATACAATGTGCACTGTTATTTCTACATATGGAATCGATAAACACTATCCCTCTGATAGAATCACAGGCAAAAGAAACTTGGGCATGGTGTTGCCACATATCAACATATAAAAATAATAATATATTATTGCCAGTCTCACTTTATCAGCCTCTATGAGAAAGTATGTCGCACAATGACGTCTCAGCTGGTTTGGCCATGTCGCCCGCTGTCAGTCATCTGAAATGCTTCAAAGTGTGTCCCACTTTAACATCGATAGCCCAAAGCTATGTTGTAGTCCGCTTAAGACATGAAGAGTATCAGTTGATGACAACCTGATCCTGGCAGGCGGCACAAGCAAAATGGCAACAGACATGAAGAGTTGGAAGTCATTCACGAAATGTCTAACCTCAAACTTGAGACAAGACGACGAAAAATGAAATGAAAAATAATATGTTTAGAAAATACTGTCTACATTAAAAATTCTTTTAGCAGGGTTATTTAATAATATTCTCTTAGGTGGGGGCAGATTATTTACAAATAAGATCAGAAAATACCGTCTACAATATTTATTTATTCCTTCAGCTCTCATTTCCTAATTATTTTTCCAATGGGATTTATTTATTATTTTTTTTTATTATTAATATCGATATTTAAAAACATAAAAAAATATTCATTCCACTTCAGAGACTCACCACATATTTTGAATTTTAACGTCTTTATTAAACAAAACAAAAAACAAGCAAACACCCATTTCATGTCATAAAAGCACCACATATTTCAGATTTTAACTGTTTTTTTCACATCAGTCATCTTGAAAAGGCCTTTGAACAATAAAGACGAACCATTGATAAACATATAAACCATTTTCGGTTTTTCTTTTTTCATTACGTTGAATTATTAATTCCATAACTATCATCATAAAATAAAAGTATAAATACTTTCGGGCAACGCCAGATCGGCTCAGCTAGTTTTAAATAAGACAATCAAAAACAGAAAAAATCAAGTATTGCACTCTCAAGCTTGAACTACAGTTTCTAGACACGGAAATTTTAATGTAATATTGAGATTGGAAATCATACAAAAAATAGTGATAAAACTAATAAAAATATCAAAAGAGTATGTGGTGAACACCACAATGAGGTACTCTCTCTTTCTCTCTTTCTTTCTTTGTTTAACCCTTCTTCGCCTCTGAAGTGGAGGAACTCGCAAAATCTCGCCTAATCACGTTGGCCGGAGGTTTCTGACCAATGGGCGGCCGACAGGTCAGCTCGGCCGCGCGTGATTTTAAATCTATAAAGAAGGGGACGCGTCCCTTCCTCATCCTCTTTTTCCCTCAGCGTTCTGAGACCACGAACGCACACAAAGAACTCTCGGCATTTCCCCCCCACCAGCTCGAACGAGCTGTGTGGAGGAGGGAGGAAGAGAAAGGCAACCCTTTTCGATTCAAGAAATCTATCTATCTTTCAATTTGATGAACATTCTACAATCTGGTAATCTTTCAATCCCAACGAACTCTTATTTCTTCAACACATTGCATTCTACACACAAAAAGACATTTCAACACGCATCGCATTATACGGACCAATTATGAATTTACACTCTCTTTTAAATATTAAATAAATAAATTGTTTTGTTAATATAAATGTTATTCCTTTCCTTTTTTATTAACCATTATAAAAGGCCTATTCGTATATGTGTATAGCTTCCTCATTCCTTCGTTTTCTTTAAGGTAAGTTTAAATAATATTTTCTTCCTTTCTCTTTGTTGTCTTAAACTGTTTTATTTAATCTCCACGTGGTCCGATGGTGGAAGCCTAACGGTGTGATAACATGCAGTTATAAAGCAATCTATCACACTACCTATAGTTGGGGGATTCATAATCGCAAAACCATTTGTCCGGCATCCTTCGCGACTGTGGTTAAAATCCAAAAACCCATTGTTCTCTTTTGAATCTCCCGCCATTAAACAAAGACTTCCACCCCCGGCCATAAGTACTTGTTACAGGAAGAGATGAGAAAAATTAGGATTAACTACTTTACTAAAGAGAAAAAAACAATGAAAATTGATTTAATTGAAAGTTTCAAAATAATTCATTGCATTTCTAACAATTGTGAACATTTCTAAACGTCTCTTCGATCTGGAAGATGTCAAGCATATTTCAAAAACTAGATCTATTAACTATTTAAATTTTTTTTTGCTAATAGAGTAATATATTTTCGAACAAGTTGTCAGATCAGATTAAGAACAGCAATCGTGTAGAACATTTTAAGATGGAATTAGATGAAATCGGGAATAATGTTCAAAGAAAGAAATAAAGAGGGCATTTTGGGGAACTATTGGATGAAATCATCATCATATTCGGTTTAACATACTGGCATATGCATAATTTTGGTTATTCAGACTATATTTCTCATCTTGAGTGTTATCATCAAAACGTTTCGGCTGCTGTAACCTCTGGCCTTCTTCAGGTGTATCTCTTCGAACTCGGGAATATTTCTGTCGAACTTGGGAATATGTACGGAATTTCGAACGGAACCCTTTATTTAATCCACGGGGGTAGCATGCTCTTGTTCCGTCAGCCATGACTGGGAGAAGTCTTCAGTAATTCGCAATCCTTTGAATCGCCCGCACAGAGGATTGAACCAGCAACCTTCAGATGACTATCACTTAATACGCAGAGATATCGAAAAATCGGGTATGGCTGACCATATATGGAGGGAAAAGGGAAACCATCTACCCTTATGGGACGAAGTAAACATTATAGATATAAAAGAACGGTGGAGAGTAAAACGACTCAAAGAAGCAGCAGATATGTTGGGTAATAATGACTTACTAAGCAGACCTAGTATAGAATTTAATACAATATGGGAACCATTAACTATAAATAATAGAAAAGGTTATAATTATATATATATATATATATATATATATATATATATATATATATATATACACACACACGCGCACAGTGATGTGTAGTAATAAAAGTACTACATAAGAATAGGTTTAAAGGTCCCAAAATTCATACTAGTGGATATAGTACTAAGTTAAATTCAGTTCCAAGTGATAGTCATCTGAAGGTTCAATCCTTGGTGCAGCGATACAAAGAATTACAGCGGCCAAAACGTTGTGATGATAACACTCAAGATGAGAAATGTAGTCCGAATAACCAAAATTATGCAAAGTATCAATCCTCATCTCAAAAATTCAGAAATATAATACTGGTATATGACTTTGACACTAACCTTCGCTGGTTAGGTGTTTATTTATCCCTCTTTCTCTCAAATCCATCTTTCTCTCAAATCCATCTTCCTCCCATGTTTTCCTTAACCAACTAACTGTTCTACATCTACTAACTCAACTATTCTCATGTATTCTTGCAACATGAGCATAACATCGAAGTTTCCTGTTCTGCATACATGTCTCTAAACTGTTCAGATTTAATCTTCCTCAGATCTAAGTCACATTACACATTTACCCTATCATTCTCATATCATTTCTCTCTACTTTCACTGGCCAGGGTTCACTTCCAAACATGACTCTTCCCTTGGTCGACAGTGGTAATCCTCTGCTGGTTAGTAATAGCAGACATTGAAAATTACAAAACATAATATCAAAATGATATGAACCCGAAATACAACAAATGGAAAACAACCCAGATGAGAATAGTAGTCCGAATAATACAAAAACAGTTATCTGAAAATTCGGTAATTAATCAATAGTAATCCGGAAAAATGTTTTTTTTCTTGTAATTCAACAAAATTTTTAATATGGCGTATATCCCTAATAAAATCACTCATTATTTATTAATCTTCTCCTCTATCTTATTTTGATTAGATTTTCTTTTTTTAAAAAAAAACAAACAAAAAACAAAAAAAACTGCATTATGTTTATGTTGTTGATCCTGCACTGCGATTTATTTTTGCTATTTATTTATTTACCAAAATCCGTCCCTATGTGCAGGTAGGATTGTTGTGAAATACAAAGTTGCTTTTTCCGATAAATATTTGCATTCTCGCCACGGCAGTGGTTATGACACAAGTCAGAGCAGCTAAAAATAAAATGACTGCAGCTTCCTCACTCCCACTCACCCCTGCGGAAATACTATATGCGTCTTTGGTGCATATAAGAGAGAGGGATGCTGAATATCTGCAGAGTCTGATTATTTTGGATTATGAATTCAATGTCACAAAAAAAAAAAAAAAAAAAGGTGGCAAAGGTCAATATTTATTTTGAATTTTAACATATACAACAATAGTGCAGATAATGTCATTGTACACAGCCACCGAGATAAATATGTATATTGGTGGCTGTACGTACGTGGGTGTGTACATATATATATATATATATACACACACATACATACATACATACTGGTAAATTTTCTTATGGTCTGCTGAAGCTTCCTCATAAAAATCGGTGATATTCTGTATATGAAAATCTATGTTCTGGAGATGGGCAGAAACAATTGTTTGCAAATAAAAGTGTTTTTGAAGGAGATATATAGAGTGTTGTTCCTTGAATAACTATGGTTTTACATGATGTTATATATATATATTTCTTTATCCTATAATAATTAGATAAATATTTTTTTTACAAAGTGGTAAAAGTTTGATTTTTTTTGCTAGATTTGTAATGTTGTTAGGGGCGCTGAAGAAGAGACTTTTTGGAATTCTCAAAAATATAAAATAAAATATTCTAAATTTTCTTAGAAACGATCGTATGCCAAATATTTGTTGATTTTGAATTCTTGGAACTGATATAAATAATGTGCTAATTTTATTTGTCTATATACTAGCAAGTCTACCCATTGTTGCCCGGGGCCATAAAAAACAAAATAGAAGGGGTTAAAAAGTGTGTGTAACATCTTTATATTAAAACTTATATCTCTCTACCTCTCTCAATCCGTCTCTCTATCTTTCTCTCTTTCCCCCTTCCTCGTTTTTCCACATCCCGCTCCCCCACCCCTCTTTCACCTCTGTCCAGCCCATTTCTCTCTCTTGTTTTAATGTATTGAAAATGATAATGTAAGTCATTCAGCTGAGATTTCAGTTTTAAAGTTACTGCTCCCGGGCAACACAGAGTTTCTTCCCCACCTACTTCCTCAAAAATATAATGAAATCTATATTTGTTTTAATTTATTCTCGGGCAACGCCGACTTTCTAATCTTCCCCCTCCCCTTAATAATATAATCAAACCTATATTTATTTTAGTGTATTCCCGGGCAACGTTGAGTTTCTTGTCTTCTCTTTCTCCATCAAGCATATACTGCATTGAAAATGTACTACTGTATTATTGCACACACCTGCTCTATCTAGGATATTAAACACTGACCCTTGAGCAACGCAGAGTATCTTTTCTGGTATACAATAGTATAAAAAAATACAGTGAAAATTTTTCTCTCGTGCAACGCAGCATTTTAAAACACCTGCTCTATGTAGGATTGCTCTATCTAGGATATTGATGACTCTTGGAAAACACTGAGTAAACATACCTGCTCTATATGATATTGAGCACTTTGGATTAACTTATATCACTTACCAAATATAATATTGTATCATTACTATTATGGCTCCTGGGCAACAAAAGACAGAGAAGTATTTTCTCCCAGGCAATGCTGCGTTTAAACACACCTGCTCTATCTAGGATGTTGAGCACTTTTGGATTACTATATACCACTTACCAAATGTAAAACTGTAATCTTACATTTATTGCTCCATTAAGAGCGCTACTGAAACCACCCAAATGAAATTAAGAATGCCTCCAGAGCATTACTAAAACCACCCTTTCCGAGTTTCTCTCCCCCTCCTCTTTAGTCTGAAGAGAAGCTTAAGAAACATTAAATAATTTTGAAAGAAAATGCCGATTGGAAGGACTACATTGAAATTATAGGGTTTTCTTTGCAAATTATGGTTGAAAAACTCGACCCCCCTGACGAAATCTGCCCCATAGCCCCCTTTAGGGGTGCACTTAGAGATTCGGAAATACTTCCATTATCTTCTCCGGTTAATTTTACATAAAAATACACTTTTAGATTTTATCTAGATTCTATAACCTTTTTTCTATAGGACACACACATACACACAGACATTGAGTTTTATATATATATGTAAGCTGTCATTTACTGCGAGAAAGAATGTATCAGTAGTAGTTGTCTATACTGAACTTTTATTGTTGTATTTACATATGAATGTTTTTCATTAGTTTCATGAATAAATTTGAATTTCATTTTACTTCCACGTCATTCTACAATGAATAAATCAACAGGTTATGACCCAAGCAGAAATTGACTTTATTTCAGCAACAACGAAAATATTTTCCAATTATAGGAAATTAAATTTATATCATATCTTTGCCTACAAAAATTGTCATATTATAGAGAGATATTGGCATTAACATTATTTTGCATTATGAGGTCAATGTCACCCCCACTCCAAAAATTGGAGGTCAAAGTAAAGACCAATTTTTTATCTTGAATTTTAACATCTCCAGATTTATTGCTACAATACTAGTACTCACCCAGGTTCTCACTGACTAAAAATACAGGAAATGATTGTTGCGATTTACTTGCCTCCCCACAAAGGCGAAATTAGACAATGTCAGTTTTTAATGTGGGGGAAATCCAGCTCCCCAAAAAGAGGCACTTTGGATTGAAAACAAAAATACTTGCATGGTCTTGTTGGTACTTCGTCACACGTCTCAGACAACAGGGAATACACCCATCCTACCTGTTATTTGATGTGTATTATCGTTGATAATATACATGCGTTTCTTTATTGTATCAACAAAAATGACACTTGTATTGGAAAGAAAAATAGAAAAACAGTTGGCTATCAATAACATTTAGTTTATTCAGTTTATTTGGGACAAACATGAAAGGAGGTTAGAAAGACGTTTAATGCACATTTGATGGCACAGTGGCTTAGTTGGTATCGACACGGACTGAGAACCTGGGTGTTCCAGGTTCAAATCCAAGTCATTCCACTGAAAACGCTTCCATCAAACCCACATGACACTTGTGTCTAATCTCCTGGAGGGGGAATAAATAGAAATCACATTAACACTTGTCCACGGGTGGCCTCGGTCTTGATAAAGTGGTGGTCTCTGTTTTATTATATAAAAAAAAAGAAGACATTTAATGAGTTCTAAACAAGAATTATAATTTTTCCCATGATAAGAAAGGCATGTGTTGACAATAAGAAAATGTTATCAGAGGCAAAAATGAAAGTATGTGCAAATTCATGGAATATGTAAATTTACTTACAGGAAATCTTAACAGTGGCAAGATGTCACCGAAAATAATACATGACAACATCGTCTGGTTCTTTGACCATCGGCTGAGAGGTGGTTGACTCCATCAGAAAGATAACCTAACAAGCAAAGCTGTTATGGTTTAAAAGTCATGCTCAAAATGAGAGAGGGTCAAACAATGTCCAACCACTTTGGATATCGTGCTGATAAGAGGTGGAGTCTTGTTTTTAATTTCCTACCATGTTGGGGGGGGGGGGGGTACAAAATTTGCCACCAGTAGCGCCCTCTCACATTAACATGAAATGTCTACAAGGAAGATAACTCTGGCCCATCAAAAAGTCTGTTAAACTGAAATGATCATAGACAACATTTTTGTGAGTTTTCGCAATTTAAAAACAATAGAAACTTAGAATTTTGCATACTTTGGCTTCCACCCCATCCTCTAAAACAAATTCCGTATTAGTGGTTCATCTACCAGAAGTTTAATTTACATTAGACTGAGGGTTTTTTTAGGGGGGGGGGGGATATTTATACATATGCCCTTCATTAACCCCAACACTAACCCTAAGTCCGGGATGGTGGTAGAGACTTGTAGCAGTCACATGTTTTGATGTACTATTTTCTCTTGCTGTAATCAGACAAGCAATCGCTGAGTAATTGGCCCATTGAGTGATTTGTTAATTATAAAGTGTTATTGTACTTTACCTATATGGATTACTTGGACTCTTCTACTCACCATAACTACGAGGAGCGCCTGCTTCTCAGTTGTTGGATCCCCCACATCCCGTTTAGTCTTTCAGTGACTTCAGTTGATTGAGGACGTCGGAATGGGGTAATACCAGTCGAGGATTCATTCTCGACAATCAGTCCGGCAGGAACTGGGCCATTTTGGTGTCTTTATCTGTCGGGCTGAGGTATTGGTCCTGGGTTGTCTAAGGAGGTGCACCCTCCCAGGCCTTGCCTCTCCCCCACCTTCTGGCTTTGTGCCACATATTCCTGCAGTGGGAAAGAAATTAGATAGCTGGAACCACACCAGTCTATACTGGCAGTCAAGACTGACGTACAACAACTCTTGTTCTCTGTTGTATTATACCTTTTTAAATATACTTGTTTTCTCTAAACTCTGTTTTCCTTCCGGACCCTTTATAGGCCCGCAACAACTGGCAACAAGGTACAGTAAGGGATTCTTGAGAACCTTAAAATGGACGCCACAACTGACGACAAAGTATAGTCAGGTTTTTTTTAGAACCTTAAAAAAGACAAACGTGGAGAAATCAACGGCAAATTCACCCAACAACGTCCTAGTTCTAAAAACTGGCTTTACCGGCGGACCAAAAAGGAAAAAAAACACGTAATAGATCAACTTATTTTCTCTCATTGAAAAAAGGTCAGTGATTTTTTTTATTGCTACTTCGGCACTGTGTGGATTTTTAACAAGAAGGGAATACATGATATTTTCTTTTCTCTCCAAAAAGAAAAGTCCTGCCGCCGAAAGAAAAAAAATTAAAACCTTATTTTTTTTCTGTTGATTAAAGTTCTGACCGTAAATTCTACGTTTACGGAAAAAGCATACTAAAGAAAAAAGAAGTGATTTTTTTTGGTGGAAGAAAAAAGTGTTTATACTCTCTTTCTCTTTTTACAACCAAGATTATGTTAGCAGCGTAATATAAAAGAAAGAACTTATAAAAAGCCATATTCTATAAAGACACATTTTAAACATGGGAGATTTTAAAGCAACTCGTGAAATACCAAGTGCAGCAACAACTAGAACAAAAAAAGCCAACAAAAGGCTACAAACAAAAAAAAAGAAGACTTCTGGAACAACAACAAAAATCTGACGAAAAACTACAAGGACAAAAAAGAGAAACCGATCAAAAGATTGAAGCATTGATGCAAACAATATCGCATAGGGGTAAAAATACTGAGAACAAAAATGCTTTTTTGCAAAATGCCGTTTGGAGTGCAAGTGACAATTTCACTTATTCCCCAGAAGAGGATAAAGTGCTGATGCTGACCTTGTTATTGATCCGGGGGGGGGGGGGGGGGGTTAACTAGCTTTGACTAAGAAAATAAGCATAAAATAAAAAGAGAATTTAGGACGCTGAAATAATCAATCGAACAATGTTATGTAAAAACTGTAACATTATTATTATTTAACATTTATCTTAATTATGGGGAGGGGCTACTTTTAAATGCAAACTTGGGGTAGTTTATCAATTGGGGGGTCTACTTTTTTAGGCAATTACGTTTGCTTTTACAACCTGTAACCACTACATATTTTTAATCGTATCTTTATTTTTTAATCAGTAAAAACATAATTTTCGAACTTATCATTTTTATGGCAGGATTTTTTGTATCTGCCAGGATTTGTCTCACATACCAAAGGCCAGATAAATTACTGTTCTGCTATCTGTATAAGTTTATTTGTTTATTTTATTGTTTTTTTATAAATGGTCTTTTTATTTATTTATTACACTAAGAATGAAGAATTTGTTTTTTTATCGTTTTAAATAAAAAATTTTATTAATTCGAAAAAAAAAATCTTTCACTAAAAAATAGTGTAATTTTTTTTAAGTAGGTAAACATTTTTTATTGGCTAATCGGAAAACAAGCACTTCAAAAGATATACAAGTTTTTCATTGGCTATTGGAATTTAATATTATTTATTAGTAGGATTTCTTAAAGCCGAATCGCATGTCGAATCTAGGATGTCCTCAGTTCAATAGCGAACATATAGTGAACCATGTCTTCACTCCCCTCGAAATTACAAACTTAAAATGGACATTTAATTCAATTTTACCCAAGGTAACAGAAGACGAGGTCAAATTCGTAGCTTCTCTTGGGTTAATAAATAATGCTAGCCGGTGTGCATTATGTGAAATACCTAGGATTTTGATCAGAAGTAAAATCACTGACGGATGGCAGTGGGTATGTTGTACCTGTTGATGAGTGGTTAGCGTGTGAAAAGGGTCTGTGAGGCAGATAATAATGATAGTTTTTTTGTTAGACCATAGAAATGAAACAGCGGGCAATTGAGCGACCGTTTGAGATGAAGTCTGCGTTAATTCACACACCGTAGTAGATTGGAAGCAATTTATTCGAAAGGTGTGTGAACAAGACATCTTAAACAAGCCAATATTGCTTGATGGTTTAGATGAGGATAAATCGGCCAAGGAAGTGGAAATTGATGAATCTTACTTCTTCCAAAGGAAATACAACAGAGGTCGATTTAGAGACGGTATTTGGGTCTTCGGGGCAGTGGAAAGGCGTAGTAATAAATGTAACCTCACAACGGTAGAACAGAGAGATAGAGAAACATTGTTCCCAATAATTCGATCGTGAATTTTGCCAAAAATGATAATCATATCTGATGGTTGGGCTGCATACAAGGGGTTAGACAACTACGAAAATGGCATATGCCACAGTCATCCACAAAACTAATTTCGTCAATCCTGACGATGACAGTATACATACGCAAACGATTGAAGGTATGGTTTTTCTTTTGAAACGTTTAAAAATAATTAGCATCGAAATTAGTATGTTTAAATTATTTAAGATACAGTAAGTTTTAAATTAACCTTTTAAAATTAATTAACATTGAAATTTCTATATTTTTATTTATTAAAGAATGAGATATCATAAAAAATAATTAACATTGAAATTTCTATATATTTTTAATTATTATTTACAATTAACTAAAATAAAGAAAAAACAAATTTCTTATTTTTAAATGAAGGTTTTTGGTCTCATGCCAAAAGACACATACGAAACAGAGAAAAGGGAGAAGTATTCCCACGTATAATTCTTGCAATTAAGGACCGATATGTGATATAATTTCATTTTTTGTTAATTAACAAGTTTATTTAATTTTTGTATTTGGTTAATTTAACATTGTTTTATTTTATTGTTACAGTTTATAATTAACGTTATTTTTAACTAACATTGTTTCATTTTAGTTCGTTAATTAACTTGTTTCATTTTTCGATTTATTAATTGATTATCACTGTTAAAAAAGTAGACCCCCCCCCCACAAAAAAATAATGTTACAGTTTTTACATAACATTGTTTCATTGTTCGATTGATTATTTCAGCGTTCTAAATTCTCTCATTTTATGCTTATTTTCTTAGTCAAAGCTAGTTATCCCCATCTGAATCAACAACAAGGTCAGCATCAGCGCCAAGGATAAAACCTTCACTTAATATTTCAGAAGATATGAGGATCTATACAAAACAGATTGTGAAAATTGGGCAGACTATAAAAAGTTCGCCTACTGCTCCTAAAATTAGGGACCACCGAACATAATAAATTCGTGAACTTTATTTTACTCCAAAAAACGAGCGACTCGACCTTTTCTGAAGCTGTTACACTTTTAACAGAATTATTTAGCCCTCAGACTTCCGTTCCACAAATGGTGGAAGTGCTTAAATTTAGTAAAAAAACATGGTGAAGACTATGCAAATTTTGCGTCAATTGTTAATAAACACGGTGACGATTTCAAATTAGCTGAACTTAGTGCAGATATAAATGTTTAATTTTCATGCAAGAACTGGTATCAGGAAAATATGCAGGAAATCAGATGTAGGTTCTAAACAAGCTAGAAAGTGAACCAAATTTAACGTTACAGAAATTAGCCGAATACTGCTAGAGATTTGTAAATGTTAAACAAGATTCTAAAAACATTGAAGAGTCGGGCATTGCGCACATAAGAAAGGTACGTCAGAAATCACAATTTAACTCGCTTTCAAAAACAACTCAAAACAAAAAGAGGAATTATTTTCACGCTCCTACAAAAACTAGCCAGCCCAATAAAAAACAGGATAAAGTACCTCCTAGACCCCTGTTTCCGTTGCGGAGCCCTTCATTGGTTTATGGATTGCCCATGCTGTTTTAAAACCTGTCTAGCTTGTAATAAAGTCAGACACAAGAGTTCACATTGCAGAACGAATAGAGGAAATAAAATTCTGGTTCAATCCACAAGAACAAACGATCAGAACTGCATAAATATAAGAAAATATGTACAGGTAAAAATCCTGAATAAAAATGTAAAATTACAATTAGACTCGGGTTCAGACAAGGTTGGATACACTGACTATGATAAGAACCAACAAAATAGCCAGAACGGTGACTGGTGAAAAAAATTAAATTTGAGGGTGAAATCATTATCAACGTCATCTTAAATTAAACTACCAAAAAATTAAAAATGCTCATATTGAAAGACACCAATAATTTATTTGGTACAGACTGGATGCAACGATTAAATCTATGGGATTTACCAATCAATCGGTTTTACCAGAAAATAGAAAATCTGACAACCGAGCCAGAAAAACTAAAGGAATTGAAACAACTTTTCCTGAGGTTTTTTCTGGCGGTCTGGGTCAATGTAATAAGATGTCGGCAAAATTTGAACTGAACGAGAACGTTCAACCCGTATTTAAGAAAAAAAGGAATATGCCATTCGCCTCATTAGAAAAAATAAATGAGGAATTAGACAGATTAGAAAGGACCGGCATTTTATCTAAAATAGGCAGCACCCACTGTCTATGTAAAAAAAAAAGAAATCTAAAAAAAATCTGCGTGTGTGCAGATTTTTTTGACAGGATTAAATGCAGCACTAAAGAACTACCATTATCCACTTCCAAGCCCAGAAATTTTTACAAAATTAAATGCAGGCAAATTTTTCTCAAAAATAGATCTTAGTGAAACGTACCTCCAAATATCCGTTGAAGAAGAAAGTTCTAAATTACTATGTATAAACACGCATCGCATGTATAAGTTTGAAAGGCTTGCTTTCAGGGTCAAGGTGGCTCCAGCAATTTTTCAGCAAGTTATTGATACTATGCTAGGTGAACTTGCATTTCACGGTTGCATATCTATATGACATTCTAATAAATAACAAAGATATGGAACAACACCGGGAACATGTTTACAAAGTGTTTTCGCAAACCCGGGACTATGGCTTCAAAGTTAAAGAAAATTATGATTGATATTTATCTATTTCATGAATAAATGCGAAAGTTTTGTACCGTGTTTATTAGACACTTATGAATGAAATTAGGCATGATGCCCTAATCGTTTTTTTGGGGAAGAGGGGGGCGGGCGATGTTCATACAATTTTGACAACAAATATTTATTTGTGGGGTCGATAGTCATACCTTTTGTACAAAATACCTTGGACTTACTCTACGCTATACACTCACCAAAATACCGCATTCACTCTATGACTTAATCCTTACTTTGCGAAGTGATAGCGAGCTGGAACCATTTTTTTGTTATTGTTGGCAATAAATTCTGTGCGTTATTCTTTTTTAGGGATGGGGGATTCGCTTTTTAGGCGATTACGTGTTGTTGTACGACCTTGCCAGTCGGACTTAAGGTTAGTGTTAAAAAGTATATCAGTTAACTGCCCTAATAAGTTTTAATTAGCCTAAAAAGTATAATCTCATTTTTTAAGTGATAGATAATTTAGCTGAAGGTGTTAAGCTCCAAATTTACCAATGGTTGTTGTTAATTTTTAAATTATAAAAAAAAATTAGTTTCATATTTTTTTAAAATCGTCATTAAGTTTATTTTTGACTTTAATAATAAAAGCGAAAAAACACAAAGTAACTATTTCAAATTACTAAGGAATATATAATTCTTTTATTTGGCCAATAGACGTTCCACTTTTGTCGATTGTCAAGAATAATCAACAGAAAGAAAAGGAGCGCAAAAAACAAATAGTCAACAAATAACTGTTACCAAAGGCAATAAAACTTACTTTTCTACCAACCTGCCTTATTTTTTGTGTTTTTAAAGCATTTTAAAGAGTTTTTATTTCAATTAAAAAGTTCGATCAAATATATTACGTTAAACTGAAAAACAAAGATGGCTGACAGTCGATCGCCGATAATCTATAAATTCTGATGATTTTTTTTTTTAATACTTTTCTCCTTTCAATTAGGTAGAAAGTAAATTTTAAAGCGTTTGGGACAGTTATTTGTTGAGAATTTGGGATGTTCGCTTACGCAATCTTGAAAATGGAACTGCTTTGCGATTGGATTTAGACGTATTATTAAAATGCAATAAAAACGCTTTAAAATACTTTAAAACACACAAAAAATAAGAAGGTAGGTAACAGTTATTTGTTGATTATTAGTTTCCTTCGCCCCTTTTTGTGTCGGTTATTCTTGACAATCGCCCTGATTTTCGTTTATTCCTTTCATTATAGGGAATTCATTTTTATGATAACAAAATCAAATCTTAACATTGAAATATATCAAATAACACCATGACAATAATCTTTTTGTTATTTTTCTTCAAATTACCAAATGTGAAAAATAAATGGTTTCTTTGTTTTTCTATATATAATGTTACAATTAAGTTATTTGCTGCCCGGAGGGCGGGTAGTTTTTTGCTAGTATATATATATAAAGTTAGGTATATGTATATATTTGCATGTACAGGATTCATTCCTTAACTAATTAATCATTATGAATTTTGGAACACTGCGAAGCATAAGGTGTTGTAATGTGTGCTATGTTTAGTTTAATTTAGTTTTATGCAAATGAGGGTAAAAAGGGGGCGGAAGCCCTTTGTGAAAATTGAGATACCTCCCATTTTTGTGAAATTTTAACACTATTAGACATAAATTTATAAATATTTTCCAAATTTCAGTTTCTTTAGAGTATTTTAAAATAAGGTTAGGAGGAGGGTATAATATGGCCCTCCTCCCAATTTGAAAATTCAAATATCAGAATTTGCACCAATTAAAAAAAAATCCCTGAATTTCAATTTCTTCTTAAGACATTTTAAGCTTAAGCCTTAAATTTTAGACATTATCTCGAATAAAAATCATGTAATAGATTTTGATAAAAATTGAAATAAGAATTCTAGACATAAGGTTTAGTAGCATTATATGTTAATTTTATAAAAATGGCACAAAACTGTTTTGGAATTAATTTTACCCGTCCTGGGACGGGTATTCTTCTAGTAATTATATAATACATATATATATATATATATATATATATATATATATATATATATATATACACACAAGATGTACCTGTGACCCTACAGGTAACAACTACTATCACTATTTATTCTACTTAGATTTCTTTCAAAAATTCATAAACCGTGACATATTTTTTTAAGACATTCTTCTCGCATAACTTAAAATAATAAGGGTCTTTACTTTTATATTACCATTATTATCATTATTATTATTATATAGAAACATTATTATTCTTTATTATTCTTATATAGAAATAATGAGACTTATTATTTTGCCATATGTGTTTGCGGTTTGTACATATGTTATATTATGAAGAGCCCTATTTGGGAAAGATGTACTTCAGCTAGTATGGATCGTGACTGAGGTCGGAATTATCTAGCTGGGTGCAAAACGAGGAAACGAATCTGTTTTCCCACGTATGAGTAACAGACAGGGGACCTTAAGATCAAAGGAAAAAAGGATTTGGGATCAATAAAGGTCAGAATAGAGACTTACAGATTGAGGCACGATGACGTAACTTGTTGTTTGGACACAAAGAAACAATAGTTTTCAACAGTTTTCTGCTATGGTATTGAAGCGAGCAGAAGTGGAAAAATTTGTTGAAACTAAGTCTCGCATGAGACAAAGAAAGCCCCCCCCCCCGTTTGTGTCTAGTATATAATTGTCCTCTACTTAGCAAATTAATAAGTTAAGTAACTAACAAAATATGAGAGAAATTGGTTAAGGAATCACGGACCTCTCTTCGACGTTATTTAATATAGAAAAATATCAATAAAAGCCCTCTGAACCTCTCAAAACATCCGTCTTAGACTACTTTCTGTCGATGAATGTAAAGATTTGTTCACAGAGAAGTCCACTATCACGGTATCGCAGAGTCAAGGAAGAAAGAGAAATCAACGCAGCCACACAAAGAATAAAAGAGAGCGAAGGAATCAACGGAACAATATGACGGAGAAGACGTGATGATGACGGCCAACAAGGAAGGAAACAAAGAAAATAACAGGTAAATTTCGATTTGAGTTAAATAAAAAAAATCCACGTCAACCACATTGATACCCATGAAAAGATTAACGATGGATATATAAAAGAAAAAAGAAAAGAGACAGAGACACGTAAAAGTACAATTAGTGTATAACGATTGACCCACCCATACGTACAAAGTGTAAAACGCACTCCTGCATATGCATACATTATAAGCTACTCGCCCATCGCACCCTCAGTTATGTGAAAAATAGTTTGAAAACTGTTTAGTAACACTTCAAACGTTTCAAACTTTTTCAGAAACGTTACATATAATGTTGATTTAGTAACATTTAAAAGAAAGATAGTTAAGAGAATTTAATGATTGAACACTCTCCTGCATACATAATAAAGACCCCCCCCCCCCGCACAAGTAGGAGTTAAAATAAAGAGAAAACATACTTGAAAAATAGTTTTAAGACTTTCTAGTAACGAGATTTAAAAGAGAATGTATAAAACAAGTATAAGGCCGTTTAAAGGCTTTTAATCGCGTTTATAAAAAAAAAAGCCGTGACGTTGCATACATCGTTTTAATCACGTTTATAAAAAAAGCGTGACGTTACATATATCGTTTTAATCACTTTATAAAAAAACACCTTAACGTAACAAATGTTGAATTAATCACTTTTTTAAAAAGTCGTAATCTAACACATACACACTTATATAAATAAGCACCTTTGATAAAAGAGCATCACTCTTTTTTTAACTGCTCACAGAAACATGAAGAAATATTAGAAAGTTGTTGAATACATATAGAGAGGGAAGGGACGAGAGAAATACATAGATAGCTAAGAGAAAGATGGTTAACTTGTTCAGTTAATTATAAATTACAGCTGACTAATAATATAATTTTTTTTAAAACGTAACTTAATCCCAGAACTAAAGTATATTTTAGTATGTATATTGTGTTATCAAAGTAGGCAAGAAACCGCTTTAGTGAAACAAAAGCTTATCAACTCATAATTAGTATAAGTAGTATCATAACAATAATAACAATAATAATTGCCAATGTTTCAACTTATTGGTTTTTTATGTTTACTTTTTACTGATGAGTCACCACTTATCAAGACCAAGAGCTACTCGCTTGGCCTTTTGGCTAAGATCAAAGTGTAGTATCTGTTCCGATGGATACTGCACCCCATAGACTGGTATTGTCTTGGCCTTCGGGGCTTGATTTACACCGGTCTATGGGTCTGTCCTATGCAGTTCTAGGAGGTCCACCCTCCCA
The DNA here is from genome assembly GCA_963556195.1 of Sepiola atlantica. Taxonomy (NCBI): domain Eukaryota; kingdom Metazoa; phylum Mollusca; class Cephalopoda; order Sepiida; family Sepiolidae; genus Sepiola; species Sepiola atlantica. The sequence goes on from OY744548.1 coordinate 39,054,417, forward strand.
GGCTTCGCCTCCCCTCTTTGAGGAGGAGTAAGTTTATTGCTTACTGCCTGAGGCGCCCCTACCGGGGAATGCCGACAGGGCTGCCCAGGCAATTTTTAAACCCCACTTTCCCGACCCGACCTTGGGTCACATCTTACATGTGGGAGTAAGATAAAAACTGGCCTTGTGCCTAACTCCTGGAGAGGAGTAAATCAATACTCGAAGATAAGGGTTACTGACTTATGAGGACGGTTTATAACGAGTATTTATTGACATCAGATTTGAAGAGGGCCATGTTCTAACCCCCAGAGAAGCAACCTTGTGGCAACATGTTTTATAGATGAGACTTTCTTGTAAAGAATCTGTTCATGGAAATTACATTTTATGTTAGGCTCTGGGGTAACCATTGTCAGTGTAAGCCAAAATAACTTATAAACATATTTGTTCTACTTATAAAATTTTTTAATCTTGAGCACTATCGAATTGGATATATACCAATTTATTACTGAGAAATAACTTTGAATATATATATACTCTGTAGGTAAATGGAAAATGTTACGATTGAATAAACACAAAAAGATCAATGGCAAAATTGAATTTTCTTGCTCACAAACTCCTATTCCGAATTCGTTGCCGTGGGCCGCCAGCAATAGACCGTGTCTCCTGCACCAAACGATCATAATTAAAACAAAAAAGTCACATAAAATCTTTTTCGAAGAAAATTTTATAATTAAAATTCATTCAAAATACTGGAATAATTTTTAAAATGAAAATTAAATATCAAGTAAAAAGGGAATTTTTACTTGATTAATGAAAACCATCAAATAATTTGAATAAAAAAAACTGACTTTTTTTTATAAATTTAAATATTTTTAGTGTTCAATCATTTATATCGGTTTAAAACCGTCTAAATTAAACTTAAAACGTTGTTTATGACTATTTGGTACAAGAGAAACAATCCACTGATGGCGACCCACGAATTTGGAATAAGAGCGTGTGAGCGAGAAAATTCAATATCACGAGATCAAGTGTCAGAGTGAGCAAGGTATGTCTAGAAGGAATGGTAGAAGGGTGCAGAAAAAGAGGTAAACCACCAAGAAGATGGCTTGGTAAAGTATGTTCCTGAATTTTCGGATCAGTCAGAATGCTAAACGAAGTCATGAGGGACAGGGGGGTTTGGAGACAGTTAATAAATGATCGTATTCTGAAGGATGTGGAGAAAACATTTGATGATTGTATTACCATACCCTTTTGCCTTCGTTTCTACATACGTTATCACCTTTCACACCTATTTAAGGAAAATGAAATTGTCCAATCGTCAAAGATGAAATGCAAAATAGTAATTGAGGTAAACGTTACTATTGGTGACACAAGATTTTAATGGAAATATAGTTGGGAAATCAGTCGAAAACAATTTATTTTAATTTTAAGATAAATAAGAGCCGGATATTTGGTTTCTGCATTTTAAACTTTAATTCAAGCTATTAATCCAGTTGTAATTTCCCAACTCTATTTTCTTTAAAATCTTTTATTTTGCCAATAATAATGTTTACCATTGACGATGATCTGGTATTGTGAAGGATAAAAAATTTAGACTTTACCCATTTCAAAATGAATTGTTCCAAACTTGAATTAAAGGTCATAAATAGAATTATACACTGATAGAAAAAAAAGCTTGGATTAAAGTGAAGTATCTGTTCTGTCCTCAGTCAGGCGACAGGTAATACATTCATCCCCTCTCAGAAAAAGAGTAGAAAATTCCGGATATTGTCTTTATTTACTTGCCCCTCTTACGAGGGCAAAGTTAGACACAAGGTCGATTTTTGATGTCGGTAATATCCAGCTCCCCCAAAAGGGACATTCTTGATAGGAACACAAATACCTGTATAGTACTATCGGCACTTCATGAGGGCGCTTAAGGTGACAGGTAATATCCCCCACCACCAATAAAATGTAGGAGTACATAAAAACGGATTAATTAGCCATGGAATTTACATGGGTCCTGCTAATATATAGTCATCCACAGACAGCTGTTTCATCGTCTAAGACTTATCAGTGTGGCTAGACGTAGCAAAATTCGAACCCCAACTGAGCTACCGAATTTGTTACTAGAAGTGGGAGAAATTATATCCTAGTTAAGCGAAAATATTCATTGTTTACATTTTTACAATACTGATAACCGGAAAAACTCAATTCTTTTTATGGAAGAATATTGCTTTTACACTGAGTGGAAACCATCTATAGGATTAACACGTCTTTCAATCCTATAATCATTAACTGATAGTGGTGAGCGCAAACACACAAGCCATGCCTCAAAAGTATATCAAAAACAAAAAAGCTATCACATTTTTGTACAAACAGTGGTTCAAAATGACGAAATTATAAAAAGTCACGTGACCTATTTTCAAATACATCCGCAGGCAAAATCTTTTTTTGTGCATCAAAATCAAATTCGTCCTGCGAGCAGTCAATCGTGGCTTACAAAAGAATTTCAACAAAGACATAAAGAAGTCTCTTCCCCCAGTCAGTCAAAAAGAGAGGACAGACTATGCTCTGTCTTCATTGCTGAGGGTCAGGGAAGGCAATGACTACTATGAACTTACGCATACACATCCGCACACGGATAAAAGGCAGCATGTACATACACTGCTTATTGAACTTACTTACAATGTTACATATATACTCTCACACTGACTGAACAAAGAGAAGCATATATATCTACACAGCCTACGGAACTTACACATATACACACTTCTTACACAGACTAATGCATTCTTCTCCCTTCTACAAACAAAATAATAATTTACTTTTCAAACTTACAGACATTAACAATTCACTCATGCAAAATAACTGTCACATGTTGTAAATTTGTAGATATTGATAAATATGTTGTTAGAAGCAGCAGCAGAGAATGATGTTTTCACATATCGACTCTTGATTGGACAAACGCTCAAATCAGCAGTTTCTTCCAACCAATCACAACACAACAGATTGTCATTTCCAAATCTTGCGCATGGTCTAAAACCCAAACAGGGTTTTTGCTTCCTCTTTTCCGATATTCTTCTTTCAGAGGCAACACATATGGGCACATCACAATCTAGCTTGGGCCCAAAAGGACCTTGGCAAGTAACACACACATTATGAGAGACATCAGGAATCACTGTATGCATAATGACAGCATTTACACACAATGCTAACCGAAATCTCTTACACAAGTTCATACATACAATTTCTCACTGGCAAAACAGCCACGCTAATATACATGCACCCCTACAATGCCTATCTCATTTATACACACACCAACTCATGCCAAAACATAGCTAGTCAATATCTCTTTACAGACAAACACCAGTTTTCACCTAGAACGTTCTTGGACTTTAACTTTCGCATTCTACCAACTCTTTATCTTTCGTTGTCTTAACAAGTTGTAAATTTTTTATTTTTTTTACAGATAGACTTTGTCATTCTTTGCTATTGCCTTTCTTTTTACAATGTTGTGTTCTAACCATATTTTCACCATTTTTTTTTCATTTCAAACATCCATTTTTATGTTTACTTGTTGTCAGCGTAAGTTCTGGTGCACCAAAGACGAAAGGCCATCATCTACATCTCATTCCCACGAGGGCTCACGCTACACCACAAGTGAAATGTTGAAACGATACACGGGCAACTTCATCAGTAAGTTAAGGGGGGGGGGGATGACATTTACCTTTCTGGGAGGGCCAAGGAGAGGAAAAGACATTGTCTGGAGTTCAGTAGGAAGTTGTTCGCCCACCCTCACATTGCACCCCCCCCCATCATTGCAAAAAGAATAAGAAAACAAAAGAAAAAAATTATTTAGTCCTTATTATCTGACATGTTCCAGAGAAAGGAGAGAACTGACAAAACTTGGATTAGTTTGTTGACCCCACTCACTAGATGTGTTTTTAAGTATTATGGTCCTCGTGCATGTGGGAAGACATGTTTTGGGTCACCGAAACCACAGAATCCTGACAATCTGATGCAATGGGGGAAATGAAGTGTTTATTTTTAGGAAGTTTTAAACCCTTGCTACAACCCTTCACCTCAGGTTCTTGTATGTAAACCGTAAAACAGTGAAACTAGTATTTACCCCCCCCCCCCCCCTCCACCACAGGAAGATGGGATTGAAAAGCCAGCGCACAACAGGAAATGCACTCTGGTGCACAACAGGAAATGCACTCTGGCGCACAAAAAATGCCTGAGTAGCCTTGTCAGCGTTCGCCGGTCAGAACGCCTCAGGCGACTGCAATAAACTTTCTCATGGCGCGAGAAGGTGGACTGCCTAGAAATGTACAGAACTATCCTCAGACTGAAAGAAGAAATGCCACTTAGTTTCAAAATGGCCCAGACTATCGGACTGATTGTCAAGAACGTATCTTCGACTGGTATCAACAGTCTAGCCTCTGTACAAAACTGGTTTAGAAAGTTAAAGTACGATTCTTTAATTAGGTGATCTTGTATTGCAGGAGTGCGTGAGAAAATAGAGTTCGTCTTTGCAGTAGAAGCACAAAAGAACCATAGTACTTGACTTTTTGCAAAAACTCACGAAAACGTTCAGTTGTTTTTTTTTTTAGGAAATTCTAGCAAATAGTAAATGTGAAAAAAAAATGTTGAATGAGAATAATGAATGGGAATATTTTATTAAAAAAAAGAAAGGAATTTTAGATGTTTCTTGGTTATTTGATATGACAAAGACGCATAAGAAAATTCCTCTTTGTCTAGGCGCACAAACTGAACCATAATACTTACTTTTATCTTCAAACTTTCATTCAAGTCAGAAATTACTTTCTATTGTGCAGTTTATAGCTTAAACTTCAAAATTACTTTTTTAATTCCGAATTATCACGATAACAAACACATGTCAGACATTTTTAAATCTATTATATTAAAATGGTTTACTTGTATTTACTACTAGCTGGACCGGTGTCGTCCGGGAAAGTGCGGAAATCAAGAATCGCAACCCCCAAGGTACATCGACTAGAGGAGACTCCAAAAATGGCTGTTCACGAGCCCTGCACCCTTTGATAATCGGTGAAAAATCGAAAAATAAACAAAATACTGTGAGAAACACATCCAATAAATGTCACCGATCGTGGGAAAATGTAATGTTTTATAGCAGTATTTTGCTTAATTTTCGTTTTTTGAGCGATTATCAAAACTGTAATTTCAGCCATTTTTTCCGTTCTGACTGAATAGGTGGACACCAGGTTTGTTTTGAACAAAAAAAAAACTCTTTAAAATAAGTTCAAACACAAATAAACTTATCCAGGTTAGTAGAAGAGTAATTTATCTTGCATCCAAGCCTTACATTTACATCAAGCGTAACATTTATTTGTTGCCTATTTGTTTTATTTTTATTTTAGAGTTAAAAATTAAAAAAACGGGATCGAAAGTGATTTTGCAGCCTTTAAACTGTCGATTCGAAAGTGATTTCTGGCTAGAATTAAAATTATACTTGTAATGAATTGAATATCCAGAGGATATCAATATTTACGGAGTCGGTGCCGAGTATTGATGAAGAATCCGGAGTCAGTTCTGAGTCTTGACGTAAAAGCTCGACGAAAAGAGAACAAACTTCTTTTTTTATGTAAAGAATTTATGTAACGAAAACTGATTTTTCTTGTTTGCCTAGAAAAGAACAGTGTTTTTAAGTGTTTAATAATTTTCTTCAAATCAGTGAATGTATCGACTTTATTAAAAAAAAACATTTTTAGGAAGTTTTTTTTTAACTTTATTAATTTGTGTCTGTGACGAGTATTTAAACCATAATTTGTTTTTTTTTGTATTCGCATGCTTTAGTGGCGTTTACTTTTTTACATTTTTTCGCATTTTTATTATCTGTCTTCAAACTTTGGATTATCCGTCGATACTTGGGACTGATTCCATAAGTAATTAAATCCTCTGTGTATTCAGTCATTACAAATACCTGGTACCATTAAAATTTATATGCCGAGTCAAGTATCATGTTCTTTTTTATTTATTTGTTCCAATATTCTTAAGTATTTTTCGGTTGCGCCACTATTGTATTGAACCGTCTTCAACTTTACGAAAATATCCTTTTACGTTTTAAATAAGTCATTAAAAATATAGTGCTTCTACAGAATTTGAACTGAACTAGTGTTTTTAACCTTAACCTAACCTTAAGTTTAGTTCGGCAAAAGTCGGTTTGGTTCAAATTCTATAGAAGCACCTTAAAATTCATTAAAAACTTGATTTGATTTTTTGTAAGTGTAAAACCTATTTTTTGTAATAAAATATTAAAACAATAAAAACAGTTTTAGTGTACTGGAGAAAAAAGAAAGAAAAAGTAATGGCTGCCAGCGATTAAAACACTGAATTAAAGTTAAACTTTCAAGACTTTAAAAAAGTATATTAGAATTTAATTTCAGAAGAAAAAATAAAATTTCAAAAAAGTTATTTTCATCTAAAATATGGGTTAAAACAAAAGCGAAATTAGCGAGATATGCAAATGGTCCCTATAGTACAATTGAACTAAATCTTTAAATTAAAAATTTTTCTGATTCGATATTTTTTGCAGACGACGGACATTATTGACTTCGCATTATTAGCGTCTTTTATATTATAAATAAGTATAAAAATATATATTAAATTTGCACTAACATATAAGTAATGTACATACTTACATTTAAATGTATTTCTAAATATCAATATTTACAAGAACAAAAAAAACAAAAACATTTTTTTACAAACCTGAAAAATGTCTGTTTTGAAAAGCGTCCTTAGCAATAACAGACTTTTTGTTCACTGGAAAAATCTTTCTTTTATGTAATTTATTTTGTTTATATTTGTCTTCTTCGTGTATATAGATATATGAGTTAGTAAGTGAGTATATAGGTATCGGCCATCGGGTCTATAAATAAATACGGTTTCACATTTGATGTTTAATAATCAGTTCTTTACTTACAAAACAAAAATCACTGTCTTCATGAATAGCTAATCTATAAACAAATCGCATAAAGGAGCCACAATTTATTAGATTTAGTTTCGTATTTAAATAATAACAAAATAAAATTAATAATAAATAACTTTTTATAATATTAAATATTAATTTAATTAATTTTTTACTTAAACAAGATTTTATAAAAATATAGAAATAACAATTATAAAGAATGGCCTTTAGTTTAGCATTAAAATTGTCATATTTATACATTTCATTTTTTTTTAATTAATAAACTTTTTTATTTACTCTAATTGAGTTGGAATAATAATATTCACATTTTAGGGTTTTTAGATTACATATTTGTTCATAGTTTTAAGAAAATAACAATAAATAAAACAACCTTCGACCTTCAGCCGTCAGATGAAAGGTGAAGGTCAAGGACACACGATTCTTGTTTTCTACATAACATAAGCATTTTGGTTGGTTCCGTTTTACTGCATGTCAACTATCGTTGGATCATTTTATGCCAAAACCTTACATGTGTTTTGTATACGATTGGTTTCTAGATTCATTTGTTTTGAAAGCGTATATTTTGTAAACACATAGTTTCTATTTAACCCATGATGCGGCCCTGGCATGTACTACTGTCAGATGCAGCAGCAACAGTGGATGTTGTTTTACGTATCAATTCTCGATTGGACAAAATCTCCAATCAACAGTATCTTTAACTTAACAAGAGAAGTTATTTAGGCCGGTGAATTCCCTCGGACAACCTTCATCTTTATCTACAGATGAAGATTTTACAAACCTTGGGAACTCACCAGACCTTAGGCATAGCGCCCGTTATGTAGGGGTCGGGGGGGGGGGGGTCGGGGATAAGTGAGACAAGCTGTTCAATGTTTTTTATTCCAAAAAATGTTACAAACAACAGAAAAGAACATTTGCTGACTCTAAACTAGCTTCTTGCACCAAAATACCGCATTCACTCTGTGGGTGGATCCCTACTTAAAATATCCCCCAAAAACATCGATGTAAAAAATGAATTATCGTGGGAGTGGGGAAAAATATTAAAAACACCCAAAAAGAAAGAAAAATAAAGAACAAAATAAAATGATAAAAAGGGGGGTTAGTATGGCCCGGTTTTCCCTCATGGCTAAGTGTTAGACCGTCCACTGTTTTCCGGCACGAGACCGAAAACAAGCGGGTCGGTCACTAAGTGGGAGTGGGAACTTAAGAGAGGAGTGTTCAAAAAATAAATTCATCGGGAATGGGATCAAGGGGTGGATGGTGTCTTCCAAGATAGTAATGCCAAGGGTTTCAAAAGACCGGGGACAAAATAAAACAGTGGAAGTGGGAATCTTTGGAAGCTCTCTAGTGCCGGCAAAAATAAAATAGGGACAGGATATCTCTCATTCCTACTAGTTTAAGAGTTTACCAGTTTTTTAAAATAAATCAAAAAACTCTACAGGGGTGGGTTCCGTAGAACCCAGTACCGCGTGTGCCATAACTATGGAGGGAACACAAACTCAAACTTGGCGCCTCATCGGATGCACAAATTAGTGTCATGCACCCATCTCCTATTGAAATCCATGCGATGTAATCGCTTCCAATCGCATCTGATCTTCACTTTAAGTTGGTGTTTAAAGTAAACTACCAGATCCCGATCCGAAACAGATCCAACCCCATGAACCTCATCAAGACGTGTAACCCACGTCACTAGTCTTGCTACGGCTAGGATGGCTAGAAACACCATTCGTTTCTCCCCAGACCACGGCGGTGCTGTATGTTGATGACAGATGCTACATCCAGGACCATTGGCTGCTCAGCGTCGATGCGGGCCGTCACCTCTCTGACGTATTCCCAGAGACGTCGAAGTTTGCTGCAAGTGAAGAAGGCGTGTTCGGCCGTTTCTTCTTCGTCGTCTTCACAGCGCGGGCATAAGAGGACGTCCCTTAAACCATCTCTGCATAATCTGCCATAGAGGGTCAGTGCGTTCCGAACCAGTCGCCAGGTCAGAGAATACTCAGAATTGTTCAGATAACTCTGGCCTGGCGCCCAACTCCACTGGGAGCAGGCCTCCTCCCTCGACAATCCAAGCCGCTCCTCAAGTGGGTCCGAAGCGGTACCCTCCACTAGATCCCGATATAGTCTCTTCCTAGACCGGGCAAGGTTACTGGACCCCGGCAATGCTCTAAGCGCGGCCCGGCATTCGGTGAAGAACAAGGGCTCCCCTCTCGGTCTATGTCGACCTTCGACCGAGAGGTTGGATATGAGGTTGGAAAAGGCGCTCCTGACTGCAGGGACCCATGGAGTGTCTTCCATCAAAGTTCGACTCAGAAAAGCCAGTCTCTCGGCATGTCGATGACTTGCCAAGTCAGGCATCCCCAAGCCTCCCACACTCGGAACTTGAGTACAGACCTGTCTGCGGACGTACGCTTTCCGGCCCTTCCAAAGAAGCGAGACGAGCAAGCGCGTGAAAGCGTGAAGGCGGGCCGCAGGCAGTGGTAGTACAGACAGCCGGTAAAGGATGAGAGGAAAGACGTAAGTGGCGCACGCCTCCGCTCTGCCCTTTAAGGAAAGCTTCCTTCGAATCCAAGCCTGGACCGACGATTCGACCTTTGTCTGTACTTCCGACCAGTTCTTTTCCAGCTGGAGGCCCAGTCCGAACCACACACCGAGGATTCGAACCGGGCCATCCGACCAGCTGAAGTCACCTGGAAGAGCGGTCTCTCCGCTCCAGGCACCCAACCGCAGGCCGTTCGACTTGCTGCGGTTGACTATGGCCCCTGTCACTTCTTCGTACCGAGCGAGCGCCTTAATCACAGTACGGCTCGACACGAAAATGGTGACATCATCGGCGAACGTGGAAACCCTGACTCGCGCTTTGCGAGCAGGGATAGCGATCCCGCGCAGGACTGGTGTTGCTGCCCGATCCCTTAATTTGCGAAGGAAGGGTTCCAACGCCAGGATGTAGAGCAGGGGCGACAGCGGACAACCCTGACGTACCGACCGAGAAACAACGAACGATTCCGACCTCTTTCCATTGACTTGCACCACTGCCGTCGGCGAGTCATACAGAATAGAGATCCACCTGCGGAAGTCTGGACCAAAACCGGCAGCCGCTAAAACAGCTTTCAGGAAACCATGGTCGACCCTATCGAAAGCCTTGGACTGATCTAAATTGATCAGCGCGGCTTCAGCGTCATCTTCTGTCCCCTCTATGATCATGCGAATCAAATGCAAGTTGTTCTGAATCGACCTCCCCTTCACAGCAAAGTTCTGCTCAGGCTTGATCAAATCACCGATAACAACCTGCAGGCGGTTCCCAAGAACGCGGGCCAAAATCTTTAACTCTGTGTTTAGCAGAGTTATGGGCCTGTAGTCGTCTAAATTTCCCTTACCAGGTTGGTCCCCCTTCTTCAGTAATGTGACCACTCCTTTGGTTACCTGTCCAGGGATTGACTCCTGAACAAACCAGTGGTTAAACACATCCTTCAGAATTGGGACAAACATGGGCGACAGTCTCAAATACATTTCGTACGGCAGACCATCGAGTCCTGGAGATTTGTTCAACCGACCTGCTTCAACGCAGTAACGATCTCGCCCTCCGTAATCCTGCCATCACAGCCAGCTGCTCGAGCCGCCTCGAGGCGGGGCGAGTCAGCCAAATAGCTGTCAAACTCCTGGCCGCGGAGTCTGGGCAGTTGGGTGAAGCGTTCCTCCAAATGCTCACGGAACCCCTCACAAATCTCACAAGACGATACCAGGGTATGTCCTTCCAGGTTTTTCACCTTCCGAATGTACCCATCCGAACCACGACGTAAAGCAGCCTTACGCTCAACAGCGTCAACGTTCACGGCTTCGTTAGAGACTTTCTTTAACCTAGCTCTAACTACTTGACCTTCATATCGCTCGCTAGCAAAGCAATTGAGGTCCCCCGTAATTAATGTTATCTCTAGGGGATCCCCCCCAGCCACCGCCCAGGTCATCTTATCCTCTAGTCGTTTTTGTGTCCTAGCCCTATCTTGAGCGAGGCGCTGCCTGTAGCGGACACAAAAGTTTCTAACCTGAGCCTTAGTTTTAACCCAGTACCTACTCCCGATAACCACCCCCACTAATCCCCGCTGGAGTAGTAATGTTAGCTGTTCCCGGAAGTCGCGTATCTCCAGTAAGGAGGTATTAAACTTCCAGTACCCAGTCAACCTAGGCCTATCACTTAAGCTCAACCGAGCCATAACCAATTTATGGTCCGAATGTCCTAACCAAGTGAACGTGGGACAAGATATGAAATCTATGTCGTCTCTTCTAACTAACATTCTGTCCAAGTAAGTACTCGGACAGAAGGCCGCGCTAGTATGCCACGTCCACATCTCCCGCCCTGGGTGATCAACGCGAAATCTGTCGACAAGATCGCATGAGGCCATCAGGGCAGCCAGACTGCTTTCCCACCGACCTTATCTATCTTGGGGTCTAGGATGGCATTCCAGTCCCCCATTAAAACTACTCGCTCCGGACCCTTAAGGAACGCCTCTAACCGTTGAAAAAAGGAAACCCTCTCGCCTGCAATGTTGGGCGCATAAACCGCAACGATCCGAAACTTGCTGTTTTCAACGGCAACATCGACCACGACCAGTCGTCCCGCCGCATCCGCATGAACAACGCTCACCGTCACAGACAGGGTGCGTCTCATTAACAAAGAGATGCCACAACTACGAACATTGTCATATGCTGAGTAGATCTCATAGTCGTCAGTCAGCACATCACAATCCCCGTACGAACCGAAGTGGGTCTCCTCAATCGCAGTTACATCTACCTCACGGGCCACGAGATCCCTAAGCACGCGAGCAGCTTTGCCTCGGGATCTCATGCCCCTCACATTCCAAAAAGCCAAGTTCAAATTCGTGATCCCCATCAGTTACTGTCACACACGGGGCCAAAGTCCTCGGGAGTGAGAACGCCGAAGGCCTGACCAAGACTGCCGGTCAGCAGTTCGGACGAAAAACGTCCTTCTCTTGCGAGACCTCCCACATCCAAGGGGAAAGTAAGTTTTAATGCCCGAAAAAATGAGGGGTGAACATAAATGGGGTCCCTCCCTGGACATTTAAAATTTAACTTTGTCAATGACGGGTGCTCCTCGTCCATTAGCTTCATCCCGGGAATTGCCCCCTTGCCGGCTTCCAACATTCTCCAAAGGGCCCTCGCCCTGCTGCCCTTATCTTGGCGAACAAAGGTGATGATCATGGGGGCTTCCTTGAAGTTTTGGGGATTGTCGACGCGTTTACCCCCTACATGGCTAAAAGCCTCCAGCTGTCGAAGGTACTTTTTTTGCCTCCAGCTGTCGAAGGTACTTTTTTTGCCTCCCGTTGAGGTCGGAATGGACTTGCAAGGCGTTCGCTTCGCATATCCTCTCGCCGGGCAAGAAAGGGTACTTTTTGGACTTGTCTTGTCTGATGACCGGTGGAGGAGTAGGTTTTTGCTCTTGGGTGGTAGCTTCTTCCGGCTCCTCAACAATAGGTGCCGCGAGTTCGGGCTTCTTCGTAGTCTTTTCAGCTGTGGCAACTAAACTCTCTTCAGGGGTATTCAAAAGGGGAGGGGGGGTTTGCTCGACCGATTCTGAGGGCGGTTGGGCAATGTCACTGTCAAGGCTGTCCATTTTTTCCTTCTCTTCTTCCTTCTTTTCTTCTTCTATGTTTTCTTTAATTTTCTTGGCCTTTGAGTCCATCTCTTTTCCCTTCTGCTCCTCGACTCCCTCCACGGCCCTCTTCTCCCCCTCTGTTTTTGTGCCTTTCTCGGACTCTGATGAGTTTTCCGGGAGCTTTCTCTTTACCGACATCGATGGTGTGTTCGGGTTAGGGTTGGAAGCCGGTTTCTTTTCTTTTTCTGGAAACTACCTGGAAACCATCACTTGTGGGAGTCTCCACTCTAGCGGCACTGATGTCTTCTCAGGCACTTTGGATGTTTTAGGCACAGCCGCCGGGGGTTTTGAAGTCTTCTCCGGCACTTTAGGTGTTTTAGGCACAGCCGCCGGGGGTTTTGCTGTTTTCCTTTTAGGGCAGTCCTTTGCCATATGTCCCGGCGTCTGGCAATGCCAACAATGTGGCCTTCGTCCTTCCACAATGATAGACATGGACCAGGTCTCACATTGCAGCTGTGCAGGGATTTTAAGGAAGTTTGCGTGGGTGACCCTCATCTGGAATTTAAATTCCCCCGTCAAGATGTTCCGGGGGCCGCGGACCGGAAGAACCGCCTCGACGTCACCATATTGTGACATGATCGCTCCCAAATGTTCAGCATCAATACAGCATGGGATGCCGAGAATTGTAACGGTTGTCCGCCTTTGCGCCATGTATTCCGGTTTTATTCAGATGTTTCTTCAGGTCCTATCGCTCATTGACATTTTCTCGGCCTCTTCCTTGGTCGGGAGCAAAATGTCCCACATGGCGTAGGATTTTCGCATGATGTACGTAGCAGGGATCTTCAGGTCACCCAGCAAGTTGTACATCATGTCCTGTTTTACCCCAGTTAGACCGTTAAACTTGGCGTCTAACGTTATCAATGAGACTATACGCAGTCTCAGACTCTTCGGGGTACCGGGAACAAGTTTGATTTTGTTCCCCTCGGTATAAGGCTCGTATTTCTCCCTGAAGAGCTGACGATACTCCTCTGGGGTCTTTTGAGTCTGGGGTCCCCATCCTGCTGAATTTCCGGGGGCCTTGGGAGCCGTCTTCGTTGGAGACCTCTGACCAGCAGGGATTTGAGACCCAGAGCTGCTTAGTGCTGGCCTCTTTTGTTGTTTTAGAGGCCTCCCTCCTCTCTTTCCCTCTATGCTTTGATCGTCGATGTACTTCCCTCTCAGAAGCGTCTGATGATGAATCATCCGAGGAGCACCCTACATTTTGAGCCACCTCTAAATCTAGAGAATGGTTCTTGGTTAATTTATTTGTTTGACCCTCTTCAAAAGGAGTGTTGTCGTAACCGACAAAAAACTCTTCATGAGAAACGGTCACTCTTGGGATCTCTTCGAAATCCCAAAAAGAAAAATCTGGGCCGCCATCAGACACGGAACCTGAAACTTGGGCGCCACCGAAGAGATTTGGGAGCACTCGGGTGTGCTAACCCCTGACTGAACTGGGTCGTCACTAGGCGTGATTTCCCCCGACCGCACTCAAGAGAAGCGAGGATATCCACTGCCGAAAATTCACGCACACTATAAAACCCCAACCACACAGCTTTCTTTCTCTTTTTCCTGTTTTTTCTTTCACCGACAACACGTGTGCGTACAACACATTATGTCTACTTAGCAAGTAGCAAACACATGACGAGAGATACACACAAACTACAAAACACAGCCCAGCATATATACACTGATTAGTGAATTCTTATGGCCCCCGTTGAAGTTAGTTTATTTATTTATGGCGCCGGTGGTGAAGGTTATTGTTAATTATGGCGCCGATGGTGGAGGTAGTTGTTTATGGCGGGAGATTCGAAGGAAGAACAAAGGATTAACCACAGTGGCGAAGGATGCCGGACAAATGGTTATGCGTGAATGAAACCCCCGACCATAAGGCTGCGAGAGAGATGCCTTTGTAAGGGCGTTTCTCCCACTGTTTAAACGTGGCCGACCTCGTTGGCCTGGTCGAAGTGCCGGACCACGTGTGAATTAAATTAAGTGGTTTAGACAAACAAAGAAAGAAGAAAACATTTTTACTTAAACTTATATTAAAAGAAAGCAAAGGAATGATAAAGCTAAACAATATAAGAATAGGCATTTTATAAAGTTAATATAAAGGAAAACATTTATATTAACAAAAACAATTTATTTACTTAAAACATTTTGAAGAGTTCTTAGGTTCGTTCTTGTAAGCGTATATATGCGAGCGTGTGAATATCTTTTGTGTGGCTAATTTGTAATTGATCATGTGTGAAGAAATGTTCGTCAAATTGAAAGATTGTGAAGAAATGTTCGTCAAATTGAAAGATTGTGAATTGAAAGATTACCTTTTTCTCCCCCCCCCCCCTTCTCAGCCGAGGCCGCCAGTGGGGGTGGGGGTTTGTCGACGAGAGTTCTTTGTGTGCGTCCGCCCAGAACGCTGAAGGCAAAAAGAGAGAGAAAGGAACGCGTGCCTTTTTAAAGACTTAAGATCACGCGTGGTCAAGCTAGTCCGTCGGTCGGCCATTGGCCGGAATCCTTTTGCAAACGTGATTCTGCGTGACCTCACAAGGTTCTCCACTTCAGAGACGAAGAAGGACTAAACAAAGAAAGAAAGAGGGTACCTAATTGACTTTAGAAGAAGAGAGATAAATAAAGACCTGGCCAGAGATAGGTTAGTTTGGAAGTCAATTTCTTAAAGCCATTCAACACATGCCAGCATGTAAAATGGGCATTAAACCAATGATGATGATGATGATGATGATGATGATGATGTAAAACAACTCTTCTTTCATCTAGAACGTTCCTTGTTCTATTCAAACATTCATGAATTGCCAATACTTCATTTTGCATTGTCTTAACAAGTTGTCAATAAAAATAATTATTTTGTATGGATAGACTTTGTCATTCTTTCATATGATAATCTCCTATCTTCAATACTATCACTCCAGGTCAGAGTGAATCTGGAAGTATTAGGAACATCTTGCCCAAGGGTGTCTTATATTCACATATTTTGCCCCATAAATTTAAAAATACTAATAGGAGACTTGTTGGCACATGTTCCTTTATGTCAAGGATAAAATACATTTAAAGAATATACAGACAGTTCAAATAAAAGAGGGCCGGAACTTTCTCAGAAAAGAGTGGCGGGCATCTCATAAAATCAGCCCATGTATTTTGAGAAGTGAGAGATTGGCTGGCCAATCAAATTGCTAGAAGTTTGTTACTCTGTCGGAAAAATGATCTGGATGCGATAAAAAACGAAAATGTGAGAAGAAAGGGCAGTCCTGCAACTTTTCTTGGAGCAAAAGTTTTTGTTGAAATTCGTCAAGGCAAAGATAATGCTCTTAAAATGCAAAGATAATACTCTTAAAATCCAGGACATTGCCAACATTGGAATATTTCGTTACCGTCGGGACCAGAGTTATCACCCTTGGAGAGAATTGGTTCCCACATAAAGTTATCTCTCTTGGAAAGAAAAAGGGTCTACGCTAAAGCTCTCATTACGAATGCAAGATTTTTTGCTATTCTCGTGCCACCTTGTGGTCAAGAATGAAAACAAAACTTTGATCTCTTGAGCTGTTCTAACTTCTTATGAGCTGGACATGGCTTTTTATGCCTACACTATAAAAAAGGATCCCGCCGAGGAAATAAAAGTTTTTGCTTCTTACTACATACATGCTTTCATTTTACCCTTTGAAATAAATAACATGTACATTTTTTTAATTATAATGAGAACAAGTGTATTCTCTATGTATTACATATCTCTTCAATATCTTTTACTTTTTGCTCTAGACAAACTGTTAATAAACTAAATGACTTTGTTATCTCACAGTTTTGCAATCATCTTTTGCTTTCTCGGACACACAGCTGTATTACCAAGAATAATACATGGCCAATATTGGTGGCTTATGTGCATTGAGAATACCATAGTTTCTCCACATTCTTCTTTGTTTAATGTGTATCTTCTACATCAGATGTGAGTTGGATGTTAGCCATGGCAGTACAAAGTGATTTTATTCATGAAACTATCAGTTACGTTGGTTTCGATGTGCCATTTGCTTAAGGTCATCTTTGACTGAGTCATTCCAAGTCTTTCTCAGCCTGTCTTTATCTTGTTTATCTTGGGATCAATGTACATGTGTTTATCCACCCACAGCTTCGTTCAACCACCAGATGAAATAAAATATCAAATATTCTAATTCTTTACCATCTTTCTGGCTGTGAAATGATTCTCTAACCCAAACTGAAGGCTCGCCAGACCATGGACTTTGAGAATGTGTTCTTTTATGATTATTATTTAAACAACGAAACAATAACAACATCTTGGAAACATAATGGTGTGGCCCTGTAAAGGGTCCAGGAAAGAAAACACGAACTCGGAGTTTAGAGAAACAAGTATATTGAAAAAAGTATAATACAACAGATAACAAAAGTGGTTGTACGTTTGTCTTAGCTACAAGTATAGACTGGTGTGGTTCCAAGTATTTACTTCCTCCCACCGCAGGAAGATGTGGCACAAGGCCGAAAGGTGGGAAGTGTCAAGCTAACGACTCTAAAGAAGAAGCATTCTAACCTTTTAAAAATTGCCTGAGCAGCCCGTCGGCATTCCACAGTCGGGGCTCCTCAGGCAGTAAGCAATAAAATTACTCCACCCCAAAGAGGGGAGGCAGGACCTGAGAGGATAGACCTCCTAAGACTACCCATGACAAATACCTTAGCCCGACGGATAAAAGGCCATCAAAATGGCCAAGTTCCCGTCGAACTGGTGTGGTTCCAACACTGAGAAGCAGGTGCTCCCAGTACTTATGGTGAGTGGAAGAGTTCAAGTAGTCCATATAGCTATGGTACCATCATCCCCCTCCCAAGCCTTACCTCCTAGGGAGTATCAATATCGTTTCCTATTTGGATTGATCACGATAAGATCTGGAGACTTCTGTTTCCTTTTAGATTGTCGCTGTTCTGGGGTTGATTGGGGTACTTGTAAGTCGAAATTATCGTATATGGTATCCATAACTTCTTCAGTCGTTTCCTAATTTGATTAAGATGTCCCTTATGAGAGAACTGAGGGCCTTGCATTATGCAAACCATATTTCTAATTCTCTTTTCTATCGTACCAAGTTCCCCAAAAGATTTGTTATTTTTAAACATCTTGAAATATACTTTATCCCCTGGGATGTAGCGTTTTATTTGGTACAATAGAGGTTCCTCCTTGTTTGGTTTGTTTTGGCAGCAATTTCTTTCAGTTTAGTTTCAGCGTTAATTTTGTGTCTTTATGTGCTTTAATTTTTGCCAACAATTTATTTTGAGTCCATATCATACGATTTTTTATGGTTGAAACAAATTCCTTCTTTCATTTTCTGACTCTGTCGTCAGATTTTTTATTTTCTGGCTAAAAGTGTTAGTGGGTAACCTCAATAGGTTGAACAGTCGCATTAAGTCTGTGCAAATAAATTTTTACTTTTTTAGTAGTTCTGTTGGTTATGATTTCACCCTCGAATTTAATTTTTCCACCAGTTACCGTTCTGGCTATTTTGTTAGTTCTTAACATCGTAGGTTTATCCAACCTTTTCCATATATGCATGTAGATTATCGACACGTCTGAACCAGAATCTAATTGTACTTTTACGTTTTTATTCAGCATTTTCACCTGTACATATTTTCTTATAATTCTACCGTCCTGTTCGCTCGTTTTTGTGGATTCAACCAAAGTTTTATTTCCTCTATTCGTTCTACAATGTGAACTCTTGTGTCCGACTTTATTACAAGCTAGACAGGTTTTAAAACGGTATGGACAATCCATTACCCAATGAAAGACTCCACAATGGAAACAGGGGCTAGGAGGTACTTTATCCTGTTTTTTTATTGGGCTGGCTTCTTTTTGTAGGAGCATGAAAATAATCCCTTTTTTTGTTTTGAGTTGTTTTTGAAGTAGAGTTGAATTGTGATTTCTGACGTACCTTTCTTATGTGCACAATGCCCGACTCTTGAATGTCTCTAGAATCTTGTTTAACGCTTACAAATCTCTAGCAGTATTCGGCTAATTTCTGTAATGTTAAATTTGGTTCACTTTCTAACTTGTTTAGAACACTACGTCTGATTTCTGCATATTTTCCTGATACAAGCCCTTGCATGAAAATTAAACATTTAAATTTATCCACGTTAAGTTCAGCCAATTTGAAATCGTCACTGTGTTTATTAACGATTGACGCAAAATTTGCATAGTCTTCACCATCTTTTTTGACTAAATTCAAGCACTTCCACCATTTATGGAACAGAGAAGTTTTTGGACTATATAACTCTGTTAAAAGATTAACACTTCAGAAAATATCAAGTCGCTCATTTTTCGGGGTAAAATAAAGTCCACAAATTTAGTGTGTTCGGTGGTCCTTAATTTCTGGAGCAGTAGGCTAACTTTTTATAGTCTGCTCAATTTTCACAATCTATTTTGTATAGATCCTCATACCTTCTGAAATATGAAGCGAAGGTTTTATCCTTGTCTGGGGAATAAATGAAATTGTCAATTGCACTCCAAACGGCATTCGGAGAAAAAGCATTTTCGTTCTCAGTATTTTGACCCCTATGCGATATTGTTTGCATCAATACTTCAATCTTTTGATCGGTTTCTCTTTTTGTTCTAGAAGTTTTCGTCGGTTTCTTTTTTGTTCCAGAAGTCTTTCTTCTGTTTTTTGTAGCCTTTCGTCGGCTTCCTTTTTTCCAGTAGTTCTGTTGTTTTTGTTTTAAAATCTTCCATGTTTAGATGTGTCTTTACAGAATATGGCTTTTTAAAGTTGCTAACGTAATCTTAGTTGTAAAGAGAGAGAAAGTATACACTTTTTTATGCAACCACAGATTTTATAGTAAGCACTTAAATCAACAGAAAAAAATAAGGTTTTAATTTTTTTTTCTTTTGGTGATGGGATTTTTCTCTTTTGAAGAGAAAAGAAAATATCATGTATTCCCTTCTTGTTAAAAATTCACACAGTGCTGGAATAGCAATAAAAAATCACTTCTTTGAGACAAAATAAGTTGGGGTTTTTTTTCGTAATAAAAAAACAAATGGATTCACGTTTGTCTTTTTTAAAGGTTCACCAAAAAACCCTTAATGTACCTCGTCGCCAGTTGTTGTAGCCCTGTAAAGGGTCCAAGGAAGAAAACACGAACTCGGAGTTCAGAGAAACAAGTGTATTGAAAAAAGTATAATACAACAGATAACAAGAGTGTCTGTCTTGACTGCCAGTATACACTGGTGGGTTCCAAGTATTTACTTCCTTCCCACCGCAAGGCCGGAAAGTGGGGAGAGTCAAACCAATGCCCCTAAAGAAACAGCACTCTAACCTTTTAAAAATGCCTGAGCAGCCCCATCGGCATTCCCCGGTCAGGGCGCCTCAGTCAGTAAGCAATAAAATTACTCCACCCAAAAGAGGGGAGACAAGGCCTGGGAGGGTTGACCTCCTAGGATAACACAGGACCAATGACGGATAAAAGGCCACCAAAATGGCCCAGTTCCTGCCAGACTGATTGTCGAGAACGAATCCTTGACTGGTATAAGTCTCTCAGCAACTGACGTTACAGAAAGTCTGCACAGGCTGGTGTGGAATCAAACCCTTAGAAGCAGGTGCTCCCAGTACTTATGGTGAGTGGAAGAGTTCAAGTAGTCCATATAGGTAAGGTACCATAACACATAATAAACTAGTAGTTGACTTTTTTGCCAGGGTGTGGGAGTGTGTCAGAAAAATTATCGCAATGTTATTACTTACCTGTAAAGGGGAAAATCTTGTTTATATATTTTTTGCCTAAGTGTTTTTATCATTTCTTTTTGGATGACGTTTAAATAAATGACATGCAAATAAATGTCCCATTGTAATTAAACTGCTCCATTTTCAACATTGTGTTGGCTCAGAATATTCAGGAGTTATCTCCCTTGAAACATGTCCAAGTTATTTCCCCTGAATTAAACTAGCCAACAAAAGAATGCACTCTCTACTTTAGTAAACAAAAATATATTCAAATTCACCCTTGAGCAACTTTAGAACCGGATATCTTTTTTTGTTTACCCTGAAAATGCATGTATTTACAATTGTGTTTAGAATAATTAACATTGTAGCCTTTTCGTTAGTAACTACATCTATAATTTTTACCCACTTTTATGTATCATGTTTCGTTGTCCCTCCTGCTGATGTGTGAGTATCAACAATTGAGTGTGTGTGCGTGTATTTTCTTTCACGAGTTGTTTCAGGTAATGCTTTATGTATCATGTTTCATTATCCTTGACAAACCATATATATATATATATATATATATATATATATATATATATATATATATAAATGCAACCATTTCTTCACTATTTCTTGGTAAAGATATCAATTTTATTGACAAGTTGTTAGGACAACCAAAAGTAAAGAGTTGGTAGATAATGGGAGCTCACAGTGTTGAGGAACGTTCCAGGTAAAAAAAAAAATTATTTTGCCTGTAAGAAGAAGTTGAACAGACATGTTTGTTTCGTCTGTTGCTGTGTGAGATTGCATATGGCAGTGTGTAAGTTCGGTAGATTAGGTGGGCGTTAAGCATATGCATGCTTGTCTTTTGTTTAGTCAGTGTATGTGTGAACTTGTGTGTGAGTGAGTTTGTGAATGTTTCTTGTTACTGAGGGACTTCAGCCAACTAGCTAAGGCTGGATTTGAGTTTGCCTGCAAGAAGTTTAGTTGCAAAGCATTGTTATGGTAATGACTGAAAAGGGTTTGTGGTGGAAAGTTTCCTTCTAACTGATTGTCCTTGGGTCCTCGTTTACATAGCCAGTACCCACTTCTCAGATACACTTCCGAGTAAGGTGTGAGTGTATTACTCTGGCTTTCTGATTGATTGAGATCCGATTTTAGTCACCGATCAAAGTTAGGTATTTTATAAAAATTAATCAATCAAAAGTAAGTATTTTATAGAAATTGTTTTCTAAAAGTCGGGGAAGGTTTGGCTCAGAACACATAAAAGAATTGTGACGAAGCAACATTTTCACTTTCATTTTCATTGGCGGTTTTGCACCTGACACGTCAACGACCAGTGAAAACTGGGCATCGGAAACAGGATGTGCAAGCAAGGATATTGTCGCTAGTTTCTGCTTCACTTCATTGAATGTCTTCAGCTGAACATCATTCAGTGAAATCTTCTTCCTATTACGTAGCAGGTCGGAAAGAGGAGACAGGAGATCCGCACAGTGTGGGATAAAACGTCTGTAATAATTTAACAGACCCAGAAAGTGCCTTAGTTGGCGAAGTGAAGTGGGTGGTTGAAGGTCTTGTAGAGCTTTAATCTTTTCAGGCAAGGGAGATATGCCTTCAGGGCTGATAATGTGGCCCAGGAAAACTAGTGACGAAGCACCGAAAACACATTTACCAGGGTTAATCCTCACCTGGTATTGCTGAAACCGTTTGAACAGTAGGCGGAGATGGGTGACATGTTTCTCAGGTGAGGCACTTGCCACAAGTATGTCGTCTATGTAATTATAGACGAAGTCAAGATCTCGCACTACTTCGTCCATGAAGCGTTGAAAGGTACTAGCCGCGTTTCGCAAACTGAAAGGCATAGTCAGGAATTCAAATGCTCCCAAAGATGTTATTACCGCCATTTTGGGTATATCGGCCGGATTCAGTGGAATCTGATGGTAAGCCTTTACTAAGTCCAGTTTGGAGAAGGTCTTACAACCGTGCACAGACGAAGCAAAGTCCTGTATATGTGGGATTGGGTAACGATCAGGTACCGTCATGGCATTGAGTTGTCGATAGTCCCCAGTCGGACGCCAATCTCCGGAGCGCTTCGGAACCATATGCAAAGGGGAAGCCCAAGGACTGGACGAGGGGCATATAATTCCAAGTTGAAGCATATGGTTAAATTCCGCCCTCGCCGCTTTTAGTTTCTCTGCAGGTAAGCGACGAGGGCGTGAGAACACAGGAGCTCCTGTGGTCTCAATATAATGTTTTGTTGAGTGAGTTGGATTACTCACAACAAAATTAAGATTTGTTAACTCTAGGTAGGAGTGGAGTAGGGTCTGGTATGGGTCATCGGTTGCGGCAATAAAGAATACCGGGCTGACAGATGGGGTGTTTGATTTAAAACCCGGTACAGAAAGTTCCGTATTAGCATCTATCAGCCTTCGTCTGCACATGTCCACTAATAGATTAAAGTGGTGCAGAAAGTCCGCGCCCAGAATAGGGTAGGGTAAATCCGCGACTGTAAAGACCCACGTAAAGTCTGCGCAATTCCAAGTCCAAAGAACGAGAAATTTGACCGTACGTGGGAATAGGGGGAGTGATTTACGGCTTGCAGTGAAATGGGCGACACTGATGGCTTTTTAGCTAGTAGTTTCAGTGGCCAAATACTGCAAGCGGCCCCAGTATCAACCAAGCAACGTGCTTGGGATATTGAGTCCCTAATGAAATATGCACGGTTATCATGAGAACCTATTGGAGACCATGCCGTGCTCGGGTCCCCAGAATTTAGTTTCCCTGGTTAGGGAACGAACAAGATTGTTTACACTTATGTGCTTGGTTGCCATAGCGACTGTGGTAGTAACACAATTCTGGCTTATTTGAGTGGCAATGGTGTGGGGACGACGAACGATTACGACGTCTTGGCGATTGATGTCTAGACATGCTTAATTTTTGCATGTTTCTCTCAAATCGCTCTATCGCATGGAGTATGACCAATGTGACCTGTTGATTGCTGTCTCCGGAGTTAGCAGATAAAGCGCTCATTTTTTTTTTTTAATGGGACCCTAGACCAAGAAATCTAAGTTAAATAAAAATTGAAAACATCGTCATGGACACACATTTCAGAGAGAAAAAACAAAAGAGGAATTGCGTAAGTGTAAAAAGGCAAGAAGTTAAAAAAAATAAGTATGTATTTTTTTTTTTTTTTGGTGACAGAGGGGATAGATATATTTGAGTGTATGTATTTGTGTGTAAAAGGGAAAAAACTAATGTACTTACTCTTTTAAGGGGCCTTTAAAAAAAAATTATTCATAAAAACAAGAGTCTTTTTTTTTGTTGTTAAAGGCAAAAAGAATGCTTTCTTTCTTCGTTTGTTGAGTCTACTTTCTTTGGTTGAAGTCAAAAGAATTGGTCAGCGCCATTTTGGAGGGTGGATACGTCACGGCGTCGAAGAGTCTGACCGTCTAAAGTTGTTTGAAACTTGTTTTAAATTCGGAAAAAAGTTTTTTTTTTGTTAATAGTTTTATATTTTAAAGTATTTTGAAGTATTTCTCTGTCAAGAATGTGTTCAGTTAAAGACAGAAAAAATATTTTATCAAAGAAAAAGTTTCTTCGATGCGAAGTACGCCTTTACTGTGATAGAGAGAAAGAGAGAGAGAAGAAAAAAAGGGATTTCGGTAGTTTTTTTTTCTGTTTTGGTGTTAAAAATAACTGTCCTTTTTTTCTTTTTTTTTTTTAAGCTTTTAAAGAGAATTTAAAAAGTTTCCGAATCTCTCAAGGTTGAAATTTTTTCTTTTTCTGTTTACAAAAACGCGGAGTTTCGTGTCTTGCTCAATTTGTGACTGTTTTATTTATTTTTTTTAAAACGACAGAGTTTTTTTGTCGCCGTGGGGTTGAGTTTTAAAACCTTTCGCCGCAGAAATAAATTTTCGAGGGTTTTTTTGTTTGTTTGTTTTTTATATTCCGCTTCGTTTTTTCCTTACGTTTCGCATATCAGAAGGTATGTTTTTTTTTTTCTTTTAGCGTCGGGTCACCATTTGTAATGAGATGATGAGTGGGTGAAAGGGGTTATACTTTTATCTTCTCGTAAAGAAACAAAACAACGAAAAGTATTTCTGTAACTATAACAAAAACGGGTTTTATTAACTCAAGGTTACCTATACCGTTTGGTATAGGTAGATGAGAGTGGGACAATGTCCGTCTGAGGAAGAATATAAGAGTTCTTAGGGGCTGCCCGTGGATTTCTTCAGGTGAAGATGGTAGTAGTCGTCGAGTCGGGCGACGGCGGCAGGAGAGAGAGTGTTTCCTCGTTCCTCGCTGGTGCTCTCTGCGATGTGTCCCAGCTGGTGCCAGGAGGTTGTCTGATCTTTTTCCTCGAACCCTAAGGGAACATAAGTAGTCCCTTAGGGAACTAACAATATTACTGTGCCCTGTGATTCGATTGGACAAGCCAGCTCACAGGGACAGTGATTACGCATTCAAAAGTAGTCCCTATTGGTGACTGCTACAAAACTCGGAATTGATAACGTAAGTACCGAAATTTTTTTTTGATACCTAATCCTAAAAGGTACACAATTATTTTAGAATTTAGAGTTGGGGATCAGTTTTGCATATAAATTTAACATAAAATGATCACTCATTTCCGGGGCCATTGTCTAACCAGATAGCGTTTTAAGGGAATATAACCATAAGTTTTTTGTGTTAAGGGAGATAAATTGGCAGAAAAAAACATCCCCTAACTCTACTACTAACTATAAGTCCGGGTAGCAACAGACTTCTTCTAAAAAAAACCCCCTTAACCCATAACAGAGCCCCCCACAACAATGTTTTTAAAAATTTTAAATCTAAAACTAGAATAAGATTTAACAAAACCAGAAAATGTTTAAATGCCGTTCAAACGCTATCTGGTCGGAAAGTGGGTGATCATTTTACGTTAAATCTATATGCTGAACTGATTTCCTACTCTGACATTTTTTTTTTGGGGGGGGGGGGTATTTTTACCGCAAATCTTTCATGGTGTTTAAACGTATTGTCCCCAAAAAGTAAAAACTCATTTTTTGGGGAGGGGTGGGTGGGGTGAACACTGAACAACTGGCTTCTATAATAATATCAAGTTTTCCTTAAACTAGCTATTCACAAAAAAATATATATTATATTATTTACAACGTTATCTACCATGAAAATAAAAGATATGGTATATAACTTTGAGACAGGCAATTTATTTTAAGGGTTACGCAAGGGTAAAAAGGTTGAGAAATGCTGCTCTTTAAGATTCTCTCAAATTCTAGATCAAGGGAGCTAACTCTGTTTTTCTTAAGGAAGTTTCCAGAGATTTCCCATAATTCCGCTGTGGTTGCTACCAACATGGAGTCGTCTGATCTATTATTTTCGTAAGTTTCTTGTATTTCTAGAATTTTCATCAATATTATTGCCTTTTAAATTTAATTTAGCGACCACTCGAATTTAAAATCGCCTTTATCTTTCTATATGCACCATTTTTTTTTCTTAAAACAATGTTTAAATCTTAAAATGATCTTTCGTTACTATTCATGACCATTTAAAAAAAACAAAAAAACTCTTTCACGATCTCAAAAGAATCGATTAAAAAAAAAAATTAAACATCAATTTAACTTTTTAATTTGTTTGAATATGAAAACATTTCATTTGTTTTTCTGTAACAAAAATAGATTTATATTGTGTATTCTTCCTTTCAGAAAAGCCAATGATGAATTTGTTAACGAAAATTACGAAAACGCTATTGATGTAAGTGAAATGAGAATTCAATATTTATGTTTGAAAAACCAACAATTTATTTGATTAATTATAATATTGTAATTTTAATGTTTCAATTTTATTAAATAAAAATATTATTGTAAAAACAACAATGTTTACGAGAGAAAAAAATAGGATACTTCTATACGAGGGGACCCATATCTGCCCGAATGTTTCCGATTGTGATTTACGGAACAGACCGGAAATGTCCGAGCCGTCGCTGAACAGTTAATTAATACCGACATTAAATGAAACAATGTTTCCTTTTGTTCCTTAACTTAATATAAGAGTCAATTACGCCCACCCCTCCGTGTTAAAAAATGGGTTTAATAATTTTCTCCAAATCAGTAAGTGAATGAACTTTAAGGAAGTTTTATTAACTTCGGGTATTTTTAATAATAGCCCAACAACGAAAACGCTGAAAAAACAAATATACAACAAATAAAAGTTACCGTAGCCGATAAAACTGAATTTCCAAGTTAACTGTGACAGTTATTAATGATTATAATCCGTTAAAAGTGCTTTTTTCTATAAGTTAATAGTTTTAGCTTACAGGAAGTGAAAAAAAAAAGTAATTAATGGCCGCTCTCGTTGTCGTCTCGTGTTAATTGTTTTTTTACTGGGACTCATAGTCAAAGCGCAATGTTTGCATTTTTCAGCCAAGCAGAAGAACAAAACAAAACTACATTCTAAGCAAAAGGAATAAAATAATTTTCTTTTTATTTACATGTCAGTGTGCTTTTATTTACATATTATTTTCATTCGTCACACCGTAATGTTTATTTTTCCTGTTTCTTAAAAAAATGCCTAACCCTAACCAAAACCCAGCCCTAACCTAAACCCAACCCTAACCCTAACCTAAACCCTAACCTAAACCTAACCCTAACCCTAAACCCTAACCTAAACCTAACCCTAAACCCAACCCTAACCCTAACCCTAACCCTAACCCTAAACCTAACCCTAAACCTAACCCTAACCCAAGCCCTAACCCTAAACCTAACCCTAACCCTAACCCTAACCCTAACCCTAACCCTAAACCTAACCCTAACCCTAACCTAAACCCTAACCCTAATCTAAACCCAACCCTAACCCTAACCCTAACCCTAACCCTAACCCTAACCCCCCCCCCAAAAAAAAACGCCGCTTTGATTATGAGTCCCGGTAAAAAAAAAACACACACACACGTGACACCGACAGCATAAAATAATGACGCCATTTTGTTTTTTAAAAACGAAGACATTAAAATTTTTTTTTTTTTTTCATGTCTAATAAAAACCCATTTACCATACGTAAACATACAAACAAATGGAATAGAAAACTAGGAAAATCTCCGGTCTCGACGTACGTTGCATTTATTTGTTGCATATTCATTTTTTTGACTACGTTCTACAACTTTTTTTCAACCCGACTCGCGAGCTGTAGGGCTATTGTAAAACATTCCCTTAACTTCTTTTGAGGAATTACAATTTTTGATGCTTTCACAGATTACGACCCACGCTAACTTTGACCCCGTCGTTAGGGTTAGTCGGAGTGGGGTTAGGGTTTAAGGGTTAGGGTCAAAGTTAGTGTGAAAGTACCAAATTTTAAAACTCAACCCTAACCTAATGTCGTTTGCCTTGTGACTCTTTTTTTTTTTATCGTGGCTTTCAAATCGTAAATTGCTTCGGCCATTTCCGGTTTTTGTTCCGTAAATAGCATTCAGATTTCATTCGGACCGATATAGGTCCCCTCCTACAGAAGCACCCAAAAAGATTATTTTCAATAATAATGGAACTTCCCCAAAAGTATATATGACAATCGACCATATACTACACTGCCCCCCCCCCCCCCCCCCCAAGGAGAAGGTAATGCTTAGAAGGATGGTTGGTGCTTCTTGACATAACACTCCCCGGTAAATACACTAAATACAATTCTAATTTTAGGAAATACTTGTTATGGTGAAAGAAAAACAGTAACTTTGGATGATGTCTCTTCAATCTCTCTTCCTATCAATGCTGGTGCTCCTCAGGGCTCTATTCTAGGCTTAACACTTTCTTCTCTATATAAATGATCTTCCAGAGAATATTTAGAAACTTAGCATCTATGCTGATGATACCACTCTCTATTCTGGTGTTGCTTTTCGCCTATCTTCCTCGGATCAGTCGAAATATGCAGCTGATCTAGAAATTGACCTGGGTTCAGTTTTGGATTGGGGTACAAAATGGCTTGTTTCATTTAATCCTGTAAAGACTCAACTCGTGTCTTTCAATCGTAGGCGTGCCCCTTTTCTTCCCGAGATTCTCATGGATGGCTCTGCTCTTGAGGAGAAATCGACTCTGAGACTTCTTGGTCTTTTTCTCTCTCATCCAATCTTTCTTGGAGTTCATACATCAGAACCATTGCTCTTTCTGCTTCTTGTAAAATCGGTTTTCTCTATCACTCTAAACACTTTCTCACACCTGAGGCTATTCTCTATCTCTACAAATCTACAATCAGACCATGTATGGAGTACTGTTGTCATATTTGGGCAGATGAATCTCTGTCCCATTTGAGGATTCTTGATAAAGTGCAGAAACGTATCTGTAATGTGATCGGCCCTACCCTTT
Organism: Sepiola atlantica; assembly: GCA_963556195.1. Taxonomy (NCBI): domain Eukaryota; kingdom Metazoa; phylum Mollusca; class Cephalopoda; order Sepiida; family Sepiolidae; genus Sepiola; species Sepiola atlantica. The sequence goes on from OY744548.1 coordinate 39,083,031, forward strand.
CTTTTTCTCTGCATCCTCTCTCTCTCACAGATGTGATGTTGCCAGTCTCAGTCTTTTCTATAAATACTATTATGGCATGTGTTGTTCAGAATTATGTGATCTATTCCCTGCTTCTTTTGTTCCAGCTCGTTTGACTCGTTGGTCTAGTGGCCTCCATTAATTTGTTGTTTTGATACCTCATTGTAATACAGCTGCCTATTCCAGTAGCTTCTTTCCAAGAACTGCAGGCTTGTGGAACTCTCTTCCTGCTGACTGTTTTCCTCCTACCTATGTGGCTTCATGCCTTGTCTGGAAACGATTTCCATAAGTTTTTTTTTTTTTTATTATTTAAGACATTCAATTTTTTTCTTCTAATCAATATTTGAGTTGAAAAACACCATTTTCTTAATTAATTTATATAAAAATCTCAAGAAGCACGACCCCTGACAGGAAAAACGAGTACTTATTGCGATTACTGCTACGGCCGTCATAGGTCGTGTTACTGCCCCCCCCCCCTCAATTAAGAAAATGGCGTCTCTCAACTCAAATATTGATTAGATGGAAAAAATTGAATTTTTTAAATAATGAAAAACTACTGAATTGTTTTCCGTAAAAATTGGTCACCGATTTTTTTTTTTTTCATCATAACAAGTATTTCCTAAAATTAGATTTTTATTTAACGCATTTACGAGGGAGTGTTGTGTTAAGAAGCACAGGATGGTTTCATGATCACAGAACAGATACTACACTACCCCCCACCCCTGAATGAATATTGAAAGATACTACATTAGTTTGAAATAGTATAGTAAACTAAATTGAGCATTAAAAGAGAGTATAGGTTCGTAAAGGATGGTATAGGTTCGCCTTAAGACACAGATGCCAAATTTTTATTAGTTATAGATTGTGTGACCACTTTTCGTGTGTATGTGCGTGTCTTTCTCCCTCTATGTGACTTGCATATCATTTTTTGTATTTATCAATTTTTATGGGTCCCATTAATTTAATAATGATTGTTAAAAAAAAGCAATGACGGTCATCAGGAACATTTTTGAATAAAAGTTCCAATTTATTATTATACTAAAGTTGAATCAATGTTTGTTTAAGTCTTTTTCCTATATACTTTAATCACACAAAATACATGCTTAAATATACTTTAGTTCTGGGATTGAGTTATGTTCTAAAAACATTGTTTTAATTATTTTAATCAGCAGTAATTTGTAGTTAACTGAGCAAGTCATCCATCAAAATTAGTTATCAATGTATTTCTCTCATCTCCTATCATGTTGATTCAACAATTTCTTAATTCTTTGTGAGCATTTAGAGAAAGAAGTACTCTTTTTTTTTCAACAAACGTTGTCATCTGATTTACATATGTCTGTACACACCACAAACATGTATGTAAATTAGATGGAAAAATAAGACTCTTTACTTGAATATTATTCATAAATATAAAATAGAAGTAAAGAGACTTATTATTTTTTGTTATGCAAGAAGAATGTCTTAAAAGATATGGCAAAGTTAATGAATTTGTGAATAAAATCAAAATAGAATGTTATGTTTGTGACCCAACCAAGCTAAATAGCTGAGATATAAGTACTAAATACTTAACATTACATGTGTGTATTGTTAGGTATGGCAAAATTTATTAACAAAAACAGTTATATTTATTTTTAGGCGATTATTTAAAAATCTTTCATATTTGCAGAAGTTTGGGCTGGATTAAGTAATTTTTAAAATTGTAGCTAAGTACGTTATATTGCAAATAACATGGTGCAACAATAACAAATGAAAATTGGCTAGTTAGAAGCAAAATATGATTTGTCAGCTTAAATGCTATTTGGGTGTGACTTTGAAAATCTTACAAGGTCATTTAATATTAGATTAAAAACCATGTATTTACGTTTATTTTAGCATTTTCTTGAAAGAAGAAAGCCTAAAAGTTCCGAACAAAAATGAATAAATGTAATCGATTATAACAAAGATACAGTCTTTTGTTTTTATTTAAAAAAGAAAAAAGTTAAAACCGGTTATAATATCATTTAAAAAAAAAAAATACTAGGACTAGGAGTATTCACTTGACGTTACCCATACAGACATATATTGCTAGTCAGAAGGTTTGTTAGGAAAAACTAATTTCAAATATAGTCATGTTTACAATTTTTGCATTGAAAGAAAAGTTAAAAATAATATTTCCAATATGTCATAAAATTTTCTTTTAGCACAGTGGTGTTTTAAAGAAAGTCATTTTATAAATAACAAGTATGTTTTTATTTGGGATTTTCGGTGCTTCTATAATAAAAAGCCGAAAAAAGTTTTTCTTGTCTTTTAGTGTTGGAGAGGTAAATAAGGGGCAGGTAACTCTTACCACAAATTTTAAACACGATTTTCCAGTAATCAAAACTGATGGCTTTAATTGGCGTTGCACATGTGGCTACTGTGCAAGGAGAATGTCGATTAGACATAAAAGGGTTAGTGTTAGAAAAATATTGTTCGAAAGTTGGAGCTGTTGTGAAGAGTTACCTGCCCCTTATTTACCTCTCCAACACTAAAAGACAAGAAAAACTTTTTTTCGGCTTTTTATTATACAAGCACCGAATTTTCACTTTTTTTTTTATCTGCTATTTTGTCAACTTTTTGAAGTTATATTCTGAATGGCAAATAATAATTAATAAAATTTCCCTTTTCAAAACCAATATGCACGCATCAGGAAGTTTCATCGGATGTCCGATTGGCAAGTCAAGAGAAGGCTCAAGGCGTTTCCATGAATAGTGAAGATGGAGGCGCGCTCGTAAAGCCAAGTCAATTCACGATGGTCCCCCCGGTGTAGCGCGTCATTAACAGACCAAGGCTGCCGCTCTTGGTGAGGTCTATCACTTCTACTCATTGCTGGCAATCGGTTGAAAAACAAATCTGTCAAGAAGACCTGTATATTTTGACCGCTTGTGGCTCTCTACTGAATCGACCTAGGCGAAAATTTTAAAATCTTAAAACAAAAAAGAAAATGAAGTTGCTGTAAAACAGAAAATTGATTTAACGAATTTGTTTGTATTTAATTATTTTAAATCTTAAAAATACGAATAAAAATATTTATTTAAGTGTTTAAACCTTTTTTTAAATACATTTTTCACCGAGCTATTCTTTGTTTTATTGATTTATTTTTGGTTTACAAAACTAAGAAAATCTATTTAAAAAAAAAAGGAATTTCGTTTCTTTATGTTCTAATATATTTCAGTTATTTTATGAACTTAACCGATAATTGTCCCCAGATGGAATCGAAGGAACATTTCAATAGTGTCTTTAGATTCCTTGAAAAATTTAATCCTTATTAAAACTTATTTGAATGTTCTGTTAACATAGATTTCTATAATACACAAACATTGACTTTTATATATATATATATAAATAAATAAAATTTTCATTTAATTAAAAAAATTCTTTAAATAAAGATCACATAATTAAATCAACTAAATTATTAGTCAACTGAAATGTAACAAAATAAATTCCCTTTTTTAGCTTGAAATATAATGCTTTTTTTTTTGTTGATGCTATTGTTTGTGCAAATAATATTACTAAACAAGCATTTATTTAGTCCGTGGGGCTGGAAATAAGCAAAAAATAGCACAAAGTAAAAAATGAGATTCTTACAGGATGTGCCTCATTGCCTAACATGAGCGTCATCTTGAGCCACTTGACTAACGAGCCATGTGTCCAGAGAAAACTGAATTTATACAAATAACTCTTCTCTCAAGATTTGTAGTAAACATTTGTTTACGATTTTACTAGCAATGTAACCATAGCTCTTTGTTGTATCAGCAGCAAAATACACTGAACGTTTTTGTTTTTAATGTTAGAAATTTTATTTCCAACACTAATGTTATGCATTAAACTGCTTTTTTTGTTGTTGATGTTATTGTTTGCACGTATAATATTACTAAACAGGCGTTGCGAACTAAATAAGTGCTTGTTTAGTAATATTATCCACGCAAACAATAGCATTAACAGCAACAAAAAAAAGCAGCTTAATGCATAAGATATTATATGCTGTTGGAAATAAAATTTATATGATTATATTAAAAACATCTATTCTCTGTAAATATCAACATTTAACTTATGGGATTTCCTAAACGATATGATTTTTGTGTCCCGTACAGCCCCTTTTTCTTTCATTTGCTTCACAGCATCTCACTGTTAGATCACCAGCTCGGTTGATAAAAGCCATGTTAATGTTTTGTTGTCTAGCGCAGCTATGCCGGCTTCACCGTTGGGTGGTCGATATTTAAGGCATGACCTGATGATGTGGTCTACTGTCTGTTCAGAGTGACCACAGTCGCAGACAGCCGAGTCCCCATCCTTTCATGGTCGCGGTGAAACGGCCGATACCTGTCCTGAGGATATTAATCACAGAAACATGTGAATCGTGTATCATTTTGGTTATTCAGACTACTATTCTTATCTTGGATGTTATTCAGACTACTGTTCTTATCTTGGGTGTTATTCTCGCAACCTTTCGGCCGACGTAACCTCCGACCTTCTTCAGGTGCATCTTGTCGAACTGAGGAATCTTTCTGTCGAACTCGGGAATCTGTACGGAATTTTGAACAGAACCCTTTATTTAATCCACGAAACATATGAATCCTTTTTAAAAAATTATTTAGTTTTTAACTTTTTCAAGAACATTGTATCAAACTTCCGTCATATAAAATACTAGATTTCTTTAGAAAGTGAAACCAAAAAGAATGTACAAAAAAATTTGAGAGATTATGTTTACGAGGTTAAATGAAAAAAGATTATTTTGTGTCACAATATAATTTTTACTATAAAGTAATATTTTTCATAAATAGACTTTATTCACACTTTGATTAAACTTTTACATTTATTGCATTATCGATATAATAAATACGTAATCTATTATTAGACTAGTGTACACCCTCCGTCAAAAATGCAGAAAAATAATGCTTCGCCAGTGTTTGCACTCCCTATTTATCTAGGTATAATACTAAAATATTCATATAAAATCGTATAATTATGTCAGTAATTTATTTTTTCATATATAAATCATCATTTCTGATGACCTAAAGAAAAAATACCCACCATTGACGTTTTATTATAAAGTGGACAATTTCTTTTCAAGTTCATTTCAATAGCAATACACATGAAAAAATTTTAATTGCTTAAAATATCTCAATGGCATATATAGAAAGAGCTTGATGATCTAAGAAAGAATCTTTTAAAATTTTAAAAATCTGAATAAAAATAAGGAAGTTATGACTATTTTTGTGCCTTGCACAATTGGATATTTTCCCCTCTTTAAAACCATATGGGTTTCGTCACATTTTTTACACTAATTTTTCAGTAAAAATGTTATATCTTTGTTAAAACACAAGATTAAGCAATGAAATTTACCATATAAGTGTATTTTTGTACAAGGAATCAGAATGTGCCACTGAAAATCTCCAGAAATTAATGGTTTCCAAGTAATCTGCACTAAGTGCACATAAATATGCTGCAATACCTTAAAAATACCATGAATCCATTAAAAGAAAGAAGTTAGAAAACTCAAAGTTGAATTGTAATACATTTTATGTACAAGAAACTAAAATCTAATACTAGGACTGTTTAAAAATGAATATATTGCAAGATTTCTTTGGCATTATTGTAGATTAACACCTTCAGCTAACTCACCCCCTTACCTTACCAAAATATGAGATTCTACTTTTTTATTTAGGCAATTACATGTTAACACCCTGAAAAACTTGTCAGAAAGAAAGAAACAAAAACAATTATTTTAGAATTTAGAGTGGGGATCAGTTTCACATAAATTAAATATAAAATAATCCTCCATTTCAAGGCCATTCTAGCGTTTTAGAACAGTTAATTCTTTTTTCTATGGGAGATAAATCCTGTGCGTTTTTCTTGTTTTTTTTTTTTTTTTTTTTAGACGATTATGAGGGTCTTTGTGGGAGGAGGGGGGGCTTACCATATGAACTTCAGGTTAGTGGTAGGGCTAGGGCAATTAAGTGTGAACACCCTGAAAACTTAGCAGAAAGAAAAAAAAACAATTAATTTAGAATTTCGAGTGGGGGATTAGTTTCACATATATTTAATGTAGAATAATTCACCATTTCCGGGCCATTCTAGCGTTTTAGGGCATTAATCAATTTTTTTCTATGGGAAATAAATCCTGTGCGTTTTTTTTTTTATGGACGTCTGCTTTTTTTTTTTTTTTTTAGACGATTGTTTTAATGGGTTTTTTTTTTTTGTAGGATAAGGGCTTCCTACTCGGACTTAGGGTTAGTGATAAGGTTAAGGAAGGGGTTTTGTTTTGGATGGAGGTTGCCATTCGGACTTAGTGTTAGGGTTAAGGGAGTTTTTTAGGGGGTGGCTTGCCACTCATATTTAAGGTTAATGGTACGATACGTTCAAGAAGGCATTTTTAGGAGGTGGACTTGTTAGTCGTACCTAGAGTTAATGGTAGAGTAATTATTTATTTTATAAATTTCACTAAAAGGCAAGAATGGCCGGGAAATCGGAGATCATTTTACATTAAATTTATATGCGAAACTGATCCCCCACTCTAAATTCTAAATTATTTTTTGTTTTTTCTTTTTTTCGCCAAGACTTTAAGGGTGTTCGCACGTAATCACCTAAAAAAGTAGAATCTTAATTTTTTTTTTAAATTGGCGACTAGAAAGTCATTACTACTAGAAGTTCGAAAGTTGAGTGAAAACCAGTATTTTTTATAAAAGATTTATAATAGGATTAACTTTTTTAAGCACAAGAATTTTTGTCTTATTTTTACAAAGCTTTACAAGACTTAGCTGCTGCTGATTGATTGTTATATCAGCAATACTAGCAGCCATTGTTGACTTTCGCTTAAAAAAAGGACAATATTTTTTCGGATAAAGTAATTTAAAATTACTACTACGGAAAGACAAACCAACATACAATTATAATGCATAAAAAAAGATAAAAGATTAATTTATTTACTAGTTGGGTACAAAAAAATGTAACAACATTTTCTATATTCATATTTTAAAATTTTTTAAATTCGTTCTAGAATGAAAATAAGCAAAAATCGCCTCGTGTTTATAGCTGCTATTACTGCTGCTACTACAATCAGTTTTTCAAACTATAAATAGAAAACGTTTTTTTTTTTTCGGATAGGGTAATGGAATATTATTACTACCAAAAGAGAACACATATATACAATTATAATTTTAATGCATAAAAAAGTAAAATGATTGATTTACTTACTAATTGGGCGACGGAAATGTATTTTTCGAAAATGTTCAACCGACGTCGTGTTGAAGGATTATTTTTAAAATTTCAAAAAAATGAATGAGTCGAATTACTTTGTACACTGACAAACATTAAAAGTGATGCTTTCCCTGATTAGTTTCCAAGTTTCAGGACGAAATTCCGCACAGAGCAATGGTACGAGACTTTTAAACGAAGGGGGGGTTAAAAAAAAGTGACGTAAATTGCCGAAAATAGCGTTAACATTTTTTTGCCTTTATTTGCTCAAAACTCTTAAAAATATATAATGTATATTATTATTCATGAATGCACCTGAAAGGATATTCATTTCCTAACAAAATGATGGTATTTTGAGCACTTAAAGTGCTTTAGTTTTTAAGATATGACTATTTTAATAGAACTACCCTGAAATTTGTGATTATCCAAACAGTTTTCTGGTCGATGTGTATTGCTAATTTCAAGCAGCGGGATAAGTCTGAGGTGGTTGTCTGACTTGCTATTTGCTTTCTCAGGGGCTAGAAAAAGGCATGCGTTTTATTCACTAACTTTTGTGTGACTTGATGGAAGTACATGTATTTATTTATATACAAATAAATACACATTGGTCTTTATTATAGAGTGGAGGATTAAAATATGACTGACATGTTTACTTCAAAATTTATAATTTTGAATCCTTTAAACTGCCGAATAGAAAGTAATTTCTGGATTGAATTGAACTTTAAAGGCAAAAGTTAAGTATTATAGTTCTTTTGTGCTCTTAAACAAAAAGGAAAACATTAATTTTCTCATGTGCCCCTGTTTTATTCAAGAATTATCTTTTAATGTTTGTGGCTAAAGTTTTTAATGAAAGAACCAAAATTATTTTAGATTCTACACAATCATTTTCGGTGTATTCGATTAAATTGAAGAAAAATGGCAAAAAAAAAACGTATTTAGTGTTTACTAGTTATTCATAATTTTAATCAAATGAAATGGTTCCTATTTCATTCTTATAAACTTGATTTATAAATTGCATAAATATTTTATTCCAGAAGGATTTAATAAAATCATAATTTATGCATTGTCCTTATTCTGAATTCACTATTAGTGTATTTACTTGCAATTTATTTTGCTTTTCTTTTTTAAACTATGCTTTTTTTTTGTTTCAAGGAAAGGGAAGTAATGCTGTATGGACAAATAGTTACGTCCATATTTATTTACAGTCACAGCCATTTGAAAATAATTCTCATCTGGACAAATTATTTTCTAGAAGGAATTAAATCAAATTACATTTTATTCTCTTTAACAACATGCTGCAACGATCCACAAGTAAAACTGATGTACCAGAATCAAATAATGATTTTTGTAGGAAGAAAGCTATCGATGACAAAGAAACGATAAAGAGACTGATTTTACTTGAGACATTCTTCACTATTTAAATGTATTAAAGCCATTTAAATCTGCACAAACACTGGTTTCAAAACGAATTCAATTAATTTTAGGCCGTTTAGGTTTTATGTAGTGAGCCTCATGTATTTGTAATCTTTTTTATTTTTTTATAGTTTTTTGTATGTCCACTCTTCATGTGGTCAATTACATTTAATTTAGTGTTTTTTTATAGTACATTTATGCTTCTTTTAAATATTGGCGAATCGTGTAAGTGTGAATTAATTGTTCTATACAAAATTGTAAAACCAATGTAGGTTATCTTTTATTAAATAACTAGAAGAATACCAGTCCCAGGATGGGTATTCTTCAACCGGGGTTTTTTACCCCACCTAATAGACCGGTATCGTCCGGGCCTTTGGGTCTTGATTTACGTCGGTCTATTGGGGGTTACTGGTCCTGTGCAGTTCTAGGAGGTGCACCTTCCCAGGCTTTTCCTCACCTCTTTGGGGAGGAGTAAGTTTATTGGTTACTGTCTGAGGCTCCCCTACCGGGGAATGCCGACGGGGCTGCCCAGGCAATTTTTAAATGGCCAGAGTGCTCACCTCTCTAGCGCTGGCTTATCTAATCCTACTTTCCGGACCTTGTGTCACATCTTACTGTGTGGGAGGTAGATAAATAAAACCAGTCCCAGGACGGGTAAAATGAATTATCTGAGCAGTTTTGCACCACTTTTATGTCCCCTTTCAGATATTAAAATCAAGATATAATGGATCGAATTTAATGCACATCTGATATATTTGTGCCCATATGTCTCCGGAAATCACTTTAAAATATTTCAAAGAAACAAATTTTGTGAATATTTATTGATTGATGTCTAATCTGAATTTTCATGAAGGGCTTTCACCCTTTTGCATAAAACTAAATTAATCTAAATATAACCCATATTTGGAACTCTTACACCCACATGAAAAATCGACCTTGTGTCTAATTTTACCCTTATGAAGAGGCAAATAAATAGAGACAGCGTTTTCACCCCAAAATAAGGATAGGCAAACTCTGTCTGCTTTGTTGGTTTAATGAATGAAATTAATTTTCGCAATCGAGATAAATACTACTGTAGAAAGGACAAAGTTACCTCCTTTGAAAGCTATCTGGTTTTGGCGGTTTGGGATCCAGAGTTGTGTGCCTTGGAAAAGGGTCAAGTCCCTAAATCTTGTCAGAACACGTGACCATATCTCGGCTCTCTTAAAGTCCGAGAATGAGAATTACTGTCTTCCTCTTTTGCTCATTAAATGAAACAGACCTACTGGGTCTCGGACCTATTCTTACTACGAACTCCCATGTGTTGACCGTAAGTAAATTCCTTGTATATTTCAGATAAAGCCACCATTTGTCCGTGCATGAATGTTGTTGCCACATCTGGGCTGGTGCTCTTGGATAGAGTGCAAAAAAGAGTTTTAAACCTAATTTGTTACAATTATGTACATTTGATTGTTTTAGGACGTGGATTAACCGTTTGTAAATGCATATTTATTTAACCAGCTTCTTTGGTCGTCGTTTAGTGCCAACATGTGCATGTTCGCCAACATGTGTTTGAGAGATTCACTTGCATTCCCTAACCACATTTGACGTAAAATGAGAATATCCAATATTCACATTCTTCACTATTATTACTATGTATCGGAATAATTAATTTTTTTTTTTAATCAGATTTCTTATTCAACTTAACATTAATAAAGATATGTTCAATTATAATCTTGTTTTTCTAGATTTCGCTGAGTATTAGACATATTCTCCACTGCAAACATGTAGGAACAAACCGGTAATACCTGGTGTGGTATTAGCCCTGGTCGGGCTATGCCGGCTTCTTCCGAAGGAGGAAATTTACAGCGAATATCAAATTCACAAGCGGTTCCCAGTCACATATATATCCTGGTCATAGGAAGATGACATACAGCGCCGAGCATTCCCAAATGGTCACCCATCTGGTACTGACCAGACTCCATGTTGCTTAACTTTGGTGATCTAACGAGAATCGGTGTGTCAACGTGATTATGCCAATATGTAAAATGGATGTTAAACAAAATATGATGATGATGCTATTCCATGAGAGAAATTCTTTAGTTGATGAATATCAAAGTACTTGTTTAGTATAATTTTTATTAACTCTAACATGTTTATTTTTATTATTTGTTTAGCTCTTCACGGAAGCCATTAGCTGCAACGGAAGTAAAGGTGTTTATTACCTGAACCGGGCACATGCATATTTCAAACTAGGTGATTATGAAAGTAAGTGATCTTTTGATAATTTTTTACTTTTTTAAATCTTTTCTAATATTTTTTAAAAATCAATTCTTGAAAATGTTTACTACTAATTTTAATGAATTAAACTATTTTGATGATCAGTTTTTGGGTCGAATGAATTTGAGACACCCTAAAATCGGCAACGACCAAAGGGACACATTTTCCCTTAACAACACCTTTTTTCTTAATTTTTTTTTTTTTTCATCCGGTTAAATTATGGATAACAGAATACGGCGTATATGCTAATTTGTAACTCTTCTTTCACAGATTTTTTATTAAAAAAAAAATGATTTTAATTACAAAAAGTTTTACTTATAGCCTAAAAAATAGTTTTTTTTTTTACAAACACATTTTGTCATACGCACATTTTTCATTAATTAAAAGTTTTATTTACAAAATATTTTATTTCATCAAAATGTATAAACAGACGAAGCAAACAAATATTAACAAAATCAAATACAGGCGATTCCAATAGTTTATTCACAAAATAATGTGAATGTTTTATAGTGTAGTGGGAACATCTCAAATTAAAATTATTTAATGTTCTAAGAAATGATTAATTTATCGTCACTAAATTTAATGTTTTACAAAATAATTTTTAAAATATTGGAGTTTTCTCTATAAAAATCTTCAATTTATCATAAGCAATAAAACTGGAAATCAAAAGTAAAAAAATTCCGTGTGTTAAGATTAAATGATTCTGTTTGGTTGTTGTTCATTCTGGAGTGCCTCAAATTCATTTGATCCCTATTTTTAACTGTTTATGAAAAAATCTAATGGTAAATAAATAAGGACCTTTGGTCTATTATATAATTAAAATAAAGTATATGTATCCTCCCATGTGTACTATGTCAGGTTTTGAACCATAAAACTATGGATTCAAAATCCTTCTGGTGTCACTAAGTCTGCTTTGTTACTAAAAATAGAATATCCCTATAACTTTCTGGAAAAGTCTCAGAATACAATAGTTAGCCAGCAGTCAAATCCTTTGTTAAAACAAAATTCTCTCCGTCACCATTTATCTCTCTTTGCTTTTTCGCCCTCTCCCTCTTGCAAATATATTCTTGGATCTCTGGTCATGTGTGCCCCGTCCCAAAAAAGGGAGATAGAATTATTTGAAAAATCAGTTTTGACATGGTTTTCGAATATATCAGACTCCCAGACAGCGAAATTTTGGGCTTCTTGTCCACACCGGTAAATACGGCATTTCACTTAACCCTTTTCCATTTTTTAAGGCACACTTTTCAGGTTTTCATTTCTATTTCAGTTGACCAAATCTAAATGTGTTAATGTCAAATACCTTTTTCATCCCTTTTGGTAATATGGAGAACTCTGACAAAAACACTTTACATATTTGTTTATATCATGCATGTGAAAAACTGACCGTATTTTAGTAAAAGCGATGCAAGTGCCCCAACAAAATTTGAACACAATAAACTGAATGCACAGCAGACTAAGGGAGAGGCAAGCACAATTTTTATATGGATGCGAACAAAATGAAAGAAAAATTCTTGTTAAAAATTTGACTTTTCTGTTCTTTTGTTTAAAATGGATGAAAACTTTTCTTCTTTTAAATCACAGAGGCACTGAGTGATACAGAAAGGTGTTTATCGTTAGCTACATCTGAAAAAGCTTTTCTTAGAAAAGGGTGAGTATTATTATTATTATTATTATTATTTGCTATTATTACTTTTACTTGGGCAAAAAGCTACACTCCAAGTAGACTTTTGATCTAGCTGCCATGAAAGACTGAAAAGATTGTAGAATTGAAGACTTAAGGTCATATCTATTAAGGATGGAGATTTGGTATCTGTCTGAATCCAAACTTATACTATTACTATCTTTCAATGCTCAATTCAGGGAGGGAGGGATAATGTAATATCTGTTGTAATGACACCATCCTCCCACTCATTACCTCCTTCTTTTTTGGGGAGAGGTAGTGTAGTATCTGTTCTGTTACCCTGAGACTATCCTCCCAGAAATTACCTCCTCCTTTGGAGTGAGGGCAGTGTAGTATATATTCGTTCATCATGATACCTCCTCCCTTTGTTTGTAAGCGAGATAGTGTATCTGTTCTGCGGTCATGATGCCATCCTCTTCGGGGGAGCAATACAGAGTATTATATGGTTATGCGTCATATATACTAGCAAAACTATACGATCAGATGGAGCATATTTCTGCTTGTATTACTAATTCTTTTTATAATAAATACTACTCGGAAACATCTTCTATCAAACAAACATGAAGAGTACCTTACTGGTGAAGCATGTTCAAAAGAAAAAGGTATTCCAAAAATATCAATGTCTGACGTCTAACGCGAAATTACGTGTAGGCGTCAATTTGGGAGCTTTGGAGAGTACTGAGTCACCTCATAATTGCCATTACTTCCAGGTTTATTCTGACCCGGGTGGTAGTACCTGCCAGGGTCCTATCCATGGGTTAAATAGACCCTACTTTTTATAGAGGAGTCATTTACAAAATATACACCTATGAACCATTTGTCTACAAAATGTGCGGTTTCAGCATAAAATGACCTATGCATGGGTTGATATTCCATAAAACCTAGCAAGCAACCAATCACAAATGCTTACTCATCTGTTATCCTATTTCTGAATAGATTAAATATAATTAACCAACCAAAACTCAGCTTATATATTCGTTTTCTGTCATCATCTTTTGTAGTTTTACAATTACTGGACCAAATATCCAGCAAAAGTTATTCGGATTTCTGGATACAACAGCTGAAATCTATATTTAAAATATAAACTAAATACAACTAAATCATATTTAACAGATCCAAATTAAATATGCGCCTAAAGCAGGATCCGTTTGATCTTCATTAATCCACTTAACATTCTTTTAAAAAATATACATGCTACACTAATGTAGATAAGATTAAAATTAAACAAAAAAATAATTTTATTTGACAGATCAGCTATAAATGAATGCACGTTTACTAAAGCACAGTATGTTTAATAAACAAGGCATTCCATGTTCGTACATACGTTATCACCTTTCACACACATTTAAAAAAAAAAAAGAGATCACCTGATCAGCAAAGATAGTGATTAATTCGATGTCACTAAGGTAAAAATTCCATTTTAAAATAAATTGTTCAAAAATCAAATGTTTGTCTCGTCAACTAAAACAATACAATTTTAGATAAATACATTTTAAAAAGTGAGTGACATTCGTTTTATTGATTTGAAGAATATTTAGAGCTGACAATAATTTTTATAGTAAGAAGACAGAGAATATTGTTTTAAAAAAATTAAATTACTACAATTTTAAATAAATAAATAGACATATTCGTTTTATTTATTTGTGAAAATTATTTTTAGGGAAGCAGAAAGTAATTTTTTTTCTTAATATTATTGACCCGTACAGGCATTTATTATTTCAAAAGGAATATTATTATTATTAACAGTAAATTATACAGATTGATGTCGAAAACACCATGGAATTTTCACAGTCTTTACTAATCAACTTAAATTTCTGACAAAAACTACTTTTTATACACCATATGTAAATTAACCTCAAAATGGGGTTTGTTTACTCAATACAATGTATTACATAGTATTGAAAGGTAATGAGATCAAACACGTTTGAATGAAAATGTTAAAGAAGTCTGGGATGACAGAAAAAAAAAGGCACAGATGTTGGACGCTTGGGTTCTGTACTTTACTTGAAAAAAAGTTTTTGGTCCTATTTTGAAAAAATGTATAACAGATTTTTTGTTTCATAAACATTTTTGGTTTTTAGATGTGCCCTCACATCTCTGAGAAACGTCCGTTGATTGGTTATAATGGACAGAGCCTATCACCTCGACATAAGCAACATAGGATTGCCTGTGCCATGCATAATGGCTACGCTAATTGTGATGAAGGCAGTTATTCACACAGCTTCACTTCGAACCAGGCCTTGAAAGTGGTGGAGGTCGAAGGCTTGAAAGTGGCAGAGGTCGAGGAAGGCCCGAAAGGGACGTACTTGCAAATATTGCATTGATCTGTTACACTTCAGTTTCAAATTGCATTTTAATTGCTAAACATCTAGGTAGAATGGACTCTAAGAGGTTCTGTCATTCTTCAGTTTGAAATTGCATTTTCAATTGCTAAATACATATAAATGGAACATGGATTTGTTCCTTTTTCTACGATTTTATGTCTATTGGAGGACCCACTACCGATAATTGGACCCTTTTTTTCATGATGTGATTGTAAAGAAGCACCTAAAAATGCATCGAAATTCTGAGTGTTTGCTGATTTGAATAGCCATACTGAAATTTGGACGTATTTCAAAAGTAAGATGCTTTATTCATGGTGGTCTGATTCGAAAGAAATATCATTTCTCTTTTTTATTAGTTATCCCAAACCACAAATTTTATTTTCATTATATCTAAAAACATTTAATGTCAGCACATAGATCTTTAAAAAATATAAACAATGGTACCAAATTTATTTAGGTGTCACAATTATCCACTGAATTATGACTTCAAAGTCATTGAAAAATTTGCTGTCTTGTGTGCTAGGAGTCCAGAAGCCAAATTTCAGTGTATAACTAGAAAATGAAGTGAAAAATCCTTATAAATGTAATGTCATCTTGTTGTAAATGAAAATTAATCATAATAGAAGCAATAATTATTAGATCAAGTCAGCCTAAAAATTTGGTTAAATTCCATTATCTCCTGAAAAAAACATACACAAATGACACAAAAGTTCAACTTTGATTGTTCATATAAGATTCATTTCAACAGTTCACACCTTGAATCTTTGTAATATGATTCATAGCACAGTAGATATCAAGCTAGTTCTCTTTTGTAACAATAAATAAAAAATCTCAGATTTAGACTCTGTGAAAACAGACGGAAACACAATTTTATAATAGGGCAAAACTTTCTATTCACTAAAATTTTCAACATGGATTGTTTTTGTGAAAGGCAACTTAAAACCCTATATTAGACCTACCATATTGATGAGTGCTTTTTTTTCTTTAAAATAGAACTTTTTATATGCATGTTGGATACACAATATTGTGCATATAAACTTGAAAAACATCAACATTAAATAATAAATCACCCATCACTGAAAATAGTAATTTCAAGAAACAAACAAAAAAAAACTATTGATGACACTAGAGAAAAAGTTATACATTTATAAAGAGAAAAGATTAAATTTTGTTAGCATCCAAATTTTATCAAAATAACCCCCCAAATAAATGACTTATCACGAGTTGAAATTGAAGGGATTCACTATATTTTCCCATTTTCGCACATTAAACTGGCTGGTTTGTGATACCTATTTTTATGTGTTTTTTATTTATTTTATTTTTTCAGCATTTGCCAATTTGAGTTAAAGCATTATAAAGACGCACTGGAGACGTTCCAAAAAGGAAAGGAATTAAATGGTGAGTTTGTATAAATCACTTTTTGCATTAACAGCAGTTTGTCCTTTTCAAGAGTTTTGTTACATTGCCCGGAGGTCGTCACCGAGTTGATACTTTGTAATCATCGAGTTCCAAAAAGTCATTTAATCATTAATACTTCAATCAATTCAAAATTATACCTTGTCTTCTTGCCGGCGTCTTCATTCGTGCACGTGTGTTGTTCCTCCAAGGACTGAGGATAATTTCGTTAGCCATCTGTCATGCTTCTTAAATTAATTATTCAATTCGACAATAGAATCTTAGAAGATGAATGATTTATTCGCCATGATGTCGAGAAGGCTGCAATGTTAAAAATAGGGGGGAGGGACTTATTTTAATCTCATCACTTAATTATTTAATGTTGTGTTAAACCATCTTAAAATGCGCCTCGTCTCATTCAAGTTTCCACCAAAACTCATGAGAAATAGCAGCTGCAGGTCTAACATCACATTTGATTAAATTTTACAGATTTTCTTTCTCACAAATTTTTGCATATTTTAAGAAAGGACAACCCCTGACCCTTTCATAATCTTTGTCTGAAACCTATTCTGTTTTTCAACATAACTCCAGATTAATATTAGCAAACATACCCACTAATATTTAAGATTTTCATCTCTAAAGTGGTTTTTACGTCTTGCTGCTGATTTGCGGCTTGTTTGTTAGGCGAGTCAGACTTGTGCCTAGAGATCATGAAAATCGTGCTTCAGGGTTGTCTGGTCTGCGTGAAGTCCTCCTTGTTGGTCGCAGCTATTTGTTAACCTGCAGAATTACAGGTGTTTACCACTAACACCAAGAACAACAAGGCTCAGCGGTTGCATGCAAAGTCAGGGAAGGTTTGGCTCAGAACCCACAAAGAAACAACACAGAAGCATCGTTGCCACTTACACGCCATTGATTTGCGATTCCACGCCTTTGCTTGCCACATGCAGAGACGATGATGGATCCTGATGCTGACTCCTGGATTTCCCCTGTTAGCCGGGTAGCTCTGGCACTATTTTGTTGCCACTCTCTCTATCACGATTAGGAAAGGGTTAGATTTTAGGGGGCCTTGTTGCTGATTTGTGGCTTGTGTTGTATATCAACATGGTAATTGCCATGGCTGGAATGGTATAATTCATGATGTAGTTGAAAAGTCATTGGAAATCATCATATTAATGTTATGTCAAGTATTGTTTTAAAATTAATAATTAAAAAAAAAATAATGTTATGTAACATAATATTTACAGTTGACAATTTAATTGAAAGTTTCACCCAAAGTCATGAAATATTAACGACTACATGAACATCAAAGTTGGCAGTTATTTAAAAAGACACAGAAGTTGAAAAAGTAGATGGAGCATTTATTTTACAAAACAGGACATGCTGTCTTCCAAATGGCATATTTGAGAACACAATGTTTTCTATTTTCATTGAAAGTTTTCATTTTTATATTATATTTTTCTTTTTGTTTATCATCTTCGAGATTCTGGCATAACCTGGAAATGTCTGCTGTAATAATAATTCCAGACCATGTAATTAGCAATGTCATCCGCTCAGCAATATTATAAGATACTAACAAACTTTCCTTTACAATTTGATCTAATAGTTTGTATCTTTTTGTTTTCAGCTAAAAATGACACTTTTGAAGTGTGGTTAAATGCATGCAGAGAAAAACTCGGACGTACGTATATTTGAATACTTATTCACTGCTTTATAGAACCAAATTATGAAATCTAAAAACATGTTTATTTTATAGCTATTACATTTGTAACAAACCTATTTTGGTGGAAATATATCTTCCGTCACTCTCTCTCTCTCTTTCTCTGTTTATTAACAGTCAAAAGTAATAAGGAAAGTGAAGAATAAAAAGATTCGAATATTCTATTATAAAATGGGAATATCACCATAAGAAGTAATACTATTCATTTAGAAATTACACTACTTTCATATTAGGACTCTGTTTTGACTTAAGTTTGGCATTAGAGAAATAAACCTTGTTTTTTTTAAATACATTTAAAACAAAACACTTTGTGGATCCCTGTTACAGGATGGTGGTGAGATTTTAATTGTCTTGAATTATGGAAATAACCCGATTCGTACTTTCGTTTTTGTTAGTTGCAAACTTTTTCAACAACAAGTTGTATAAAAATAATGCTCTTTTGTTTTGTTTCACATGAAGAACTGACAATACCCCGTCGTCTTCATAAACTCTCATCCCATGCATCCCATAAACTTCATCTGTCAGACTACTCGATATTGTTCGATATTATTATTCGAGGTCGTTCTTGGCCTTTTGACTAAGATCAAAGTGTAGTATCTGTTCCGATGGATACTGCACCCCATACTGGTGTTGTCTTGACCTTCGGGTCTTGATTTACGCCAGTCAATGGGTCTGTCCTGTGCAGTTCTGGGAGGTCCACCTTCCCAGGCTTTGCCTCCCCTCTTTGGGGAGGAGTAAGTTTATTGCTTACTGTCTGAGGCACCTCTACCGGGGAATGCCGACGGGGCTGCCCAGGCAATTTTTAAACCCCACTTTCCCGACCCAACCTTGGGTCACATCTTACTTGTGGGAGTAAGATAAAAACTGGCCTTGTCCTAACTCCTGGAGAGGAGTAAATCAATACTCGATATTGTTAATTCTAATATCGTTACCAAGATCACCCACTTTCATAAGCCTAAACTTTTTGGTCCTCCAAAATGTCCGGCGTACCTCAGATTACCTTGGTTAGGTAATATTAGCATAAAATTTGCTAACCAAATTTCTGTAGCTGTGCATCGGTGTTATCAGGCATCTAACCCTAGAATTGTTTTTTCTGCTCGATGTTTGTTAAAATCTGTTCATAAGGATGTTCTCCCTCCCCAACATATCAGTAATATTATTTATCAATTTAGATATCGGTGCGATGCTGTATACATGAGAAGAACAGTGCAAAGGTTTGAATCCAGAATAAAACAACACATCCCCCCCTGCAATACGCCAGGGCCGACTAAATAATTTAGTCAACACATCCGGGTCAGCTATTGCTCACCATCTTATAGATAGCGCCGAATGTGCGTCAGCTTACACTAGTGACTGGTTTTCTGTCATAAGTAGATCACATTCGCTATTCCACCTCAGTGCTGGAAGCTATATATATTAAGTCATTCAAACCTTCCCTTTGTAAACAAAAGGAGTGGCTTCTAGGACTCAATGTGATCCACTAGTAATCCTCCCTCCCCCCCATTTTTTTTTCTTCCTAAACTTGTCAATGATCTTCATTTTACTTTTTAAAGTTTTTAGTTGTAATGCTTGAATTATTTCCACGTATTTACTCTGATGAGTGTGGACAATAGCCGGCTTAATATATTCATGTATTTTTTTCTCCTCTCGTTTTTACACTTTCAATTTCATTCCACCCCAAAAAACGTCACAAACGTCTATATTCCTTGCTTTAATAAAATTTTGTACTACTAGAAATTTATTTAAATTTACAATATTGTTTGCATAGACACCAAAACATCTGATATGGTTGAGAACAACAGATCTACATTAACTTGAAGCCAGAAAGATGTGAAAATTATGATTTCTAATGATTTCTATTTATATAGTACCAGAGCCAAATGAAGCCATTTCTAACAGTCATTGTAACCAAAATTCTACTACACATCAGTTGAAGTCTGTGGAAACTGCAGTTGCAGACACTACCTCTGAACCTGCGGTTGCAGACCCTACTCCTGAACCTGCGGTTGCAGACCCTACTCCTGAACCTGCAGTTACAACTCCCACCTCTGAACCTGCAGTTGCAGCTCCCACCTCTGAAGCTGTGGCCAAATCCCAAGCACCAAAGTAAGTGATTTTTTTTTCCACCAGGTTTGAAAGTACTTATAACTAAAAATGAAACCTAAATTAAAAAAAAAATTCTTTTTTAGCTGAATCTGTCATGAGTGATACTATATATTTATCAAAAGGGTTAATAATTAAAAAAAGAGCAATTTTTAGTTGTTTTAATCACATTTTAAAGTAAAAACATTTTTTTCTGCTTGCGTAAATATGGGGCAAACGAGTGACTGGTGAAGGTTGTTCAAGCAATATACAAAAATGCTCGAAAGTTGTGTTAGAATTAACATCACATTTAGTGACAGCTTTAATGTTTAAATGTAAGTAGATCAGGAATGTATAGTGAGTCTATTGCTTGTCATTTGTCTTTAGAAGCGTTGCCCAGGAAGTTATGTCTAAGTTGTCTTGAAGAGATACTTTATACTGATGCTTTAGTGCTTGCTTGTTGAAATAGTGGAAGGTCAACTTGTAAAATTAAAGACTTGGACGAATGCTGAAGGTCTGAGAGTGAATGTTACCAAAACCAAAGTGATGATCATTTGTTGGAAATACCTAAGAAAGAGGAAAGTTCTTATGCTCAGTATGCGGAAAGGGAATTGGGTGCAACTCACTTTTTTGTGGTACTTGTAAGCATTGGTACACAAGAAGTGCAGCAAAATTACAGATAGATGATAACCAGTTTGTGCGCAAGAAGTGTAAGACAATGGAGATGGATGAAAACTCAGATGTGGAGAAAGTATATTTGGATGGCGAGGCTATTGAGCTTGTTCAGAAGTTTTGTTACCTTGGTGATACCATTGAACCACAGGGAGGAGCTGGTGCTAGTGTGATTGTAGGAGTGGATTAAGTTCAGGAAACTTCTGTTATTACTAACCAGCAGAGCATTACCACTGTCGACCAAGGGAAGATGATGTATGGAAATGAAACCTGTCCATTGAGAGTTGAGAATATGCGTTGCATGGACAGAAATAATATGAGAATGATACGATGGGTGTGTAATATGAGTCTTAAAGACAGACTTAGATCAGATAAACTCAGAGGAAGATTAAATTTGAACAGTATAGGGAGATTAATTTCTCTCTCTCTCTCTCTCTCTCTTTATGTAAATGACAGCAAAAATTGCCTTTGACATGGCATATTTTTTAAAAGCATTGTGGAAATGAACATACAGACCACAGCATTTAGTATTTTGTAAATCCATCTTTAAAGGTATATTACTGCACAAAGTAATAGATAACAGTAAACACTAGCAGGGCTACCTGCTGTCGCCCGGGGGCATGGATATCAAAATAGAAGAGTTTAAAAAAAAGTGGTGTAACATCTGTCATTTAAAACTTCACTTTTCTGCCTGCCCCCTCTCTCTCTTCCCCCTCCCCCACTGGTTTAATATTTAAAAAAAAATTATTGAAGTCTTTTCAGACAAAGGATGAAGCCTTTGATGTAGGGAGCTAAAAGAACGGTCTCTCTGACATGAGGATACTTCACTCTACAAGTAAACCATGACGATATATATTCAAAGTAACATAGTATTCGAAGCCCAAATAAGATCGACACGGCTATACATTTGCTCATAAGCGAAATGGTGCACCTTCTCCTAGTGATGTTACTTCAAGTAACAGCCCTTTGCTGGATTAGATGCATTCTTGTCCTGGAATCCGGTAAGACAAAGAGACTACAAGAAAGATATACTATAACAGTTAACTGGTGGATTGGGGAGAGGAAAATTAATGATCTTTACTTTATTAACTCAACGTTTGAGAATTAAAGGAGAACTTTAGTTAAACACACGGATATCTATGTATCTAATATAGAATTAAAGTGTTAGCCCCAGGAACGGGGCCCCCTTGATTTCTGAGACTTTACACTGAAGTAAAATAGGGGAAAAAAACACATACACACACAAAATTAGGACTTTCCTTTATATAATGGAAGATAATGTCCGAAATATTTCAAATTATTTAATTATTATTATTGAGTTATGTCCCTTAAATAATCTTTTATCTATTTCATGTATCAAAATTCGGTGCTTGTGCTGTTCAGCGGCCGTATTAAAAAATTATTTTTTTATAAAAACAATATTACATACTTATTCAGCATTATATTCTTACTCACTGTACAAAAAAGTAGAAAAAATTATCCACTAGAACTTTAATTATAAGTATTTTTCCATTCTGCGTATCCTAACAGCGATTCGTTCACTAAGCCTCCATCTTCTTTCTTAAAATTTCAATTATCTGCCCTTGAAATCTTAAGAAAGAAGATGGAGGCTTAGTGAATTTTTTTTTATAAAATAAGTTTTATCTCTATATTGTCTAGTTTTTATACAACAAATGAAATTCTTAATTCTGATGATGTCAGTTCTATTTGAATTAAGATGTAAGATTTGAACAGTTTTCTGTTTTATAGAAAATAAAGGTTTTTCATATTCAAGCTGGTTAAGAATAGATGCAGCTTGCCTTTATTTTCATGTAGCATTTTAAGCCGTCAGATTATGGTGGATTCTTCATTCAATTTCAAGTGAAAAAGAAAATAGATTTTTGATTTATGTGAAGTCATTCAATTCTGTTTTGTCTGCTGAACTTTCAGAATAAGTTTTTATTTCTGAAATAATTACAAATTAAAAAAAGTAACAACATGAGAAGCTAAAAAAGGAGGAGGAAACAGAACAAAAAAAGAAATAGAAAATAGAATCGATGAAAAAGAGGCGGAGAACGATGTATCAACATTTGGTCAAAATACCATATACGTAAGAAATTAAGTAAAATCGAACCAGAGCAAGAAACAGGAAAAAGATTTGACTCAATTGCTCCCGTATATGGTATTTTGATATTTAAAAAAATGTTGATACGTCGCTCTCTGCATCTTTTTCATCAATCTTATTTTCTGTCCATTTTTTTTTTCTGATTAAATATTGATATACCTTCCCTTCATCATTCTTATTTTTTGTCTGTTTTTTTTTTTTAATATATATTTTCTGTTTCCTGCCCGATTTTTACTTTATCAAAGTTCTATATATTGCTTTTTTTTTCAAATTTGTGATATATATAGATATATATATATATATATATCTATGTAAGGTTAGTCTGAGAGAACCCCAGCAGAGTGCTCGATTAAGAAAACTAAAGAGTGTAATATTTATTTATATATGTATAACAGAATATCAGAACAATATCGGTACCGTCGGTTTCAAATTCCTCCAAAAAGGGACCTCAAATTGGTCTCCCTTACTGAACTTTTTTCAGCCTCTGTTTTTTTTTTTGTTTATTTTTTATAGAAATCGCTCCACTCAAGGCATGAAGCTACTTGATGTAAGGAGCTAAAAAGAACGAATGTCTGCCTCCCTGGAAAATGGCGTCTCACTGTAAACCTGCAATAAGCTGCAGGTTTTAGTGGTGTATGTGAATTGCAGACGTTGCAGGTGTTAGATGCTCGATCAAAGGAAAGAGGGGGGGGGGGCACAGAGGAATTTGAAAATGTTTTTGGTTTTGTATCGGGCCACCCAGAATCTTATTTCTCTTTGAAATGAAATAAGTGCCTCTTAAAACAGAATAATACTGACCCCAGAAAGTAATGTTCTTAGATTGTCTCTATGATAAGCCCCCTTGAGTAGACTGTCTGTTAGTTATCTTTAATGGATATTTCCATCGGTCGGCCTCTGGGTGGTCAAATGGTGACCAGTGAGAAAGACTGGAATCCAAGATTTCCAGTCAGAGACAAGGCACCCCAAGAGATGAGAGGGGGAAGACCTGGCCCTCTGGGCATGACAGGAAGATTAGCTTTCAGAGTGTTAGCAATCAGTTAGAGTTGTGTGCCTGTCCAGGCAAGATGGGCTCACTGAGGCTCTTAGCTAAAGGATTTTGCTGATTGGATTTATCTTTTTTGGGGTCAGGAAGAATCTCCTTTTGCAAGTCTGCCATTCAACCTGGAAGCACGAGTTTCATTTGTAACCTCCAACAAATAAACCTGTTACTTGTTTATAAATCAGACTCATGGTTTTACTTGGGATGAAAAATCCGTATTGGGAATTAATAATGGGTGTCAATAGCCTATGATAAATTATGAAACAAACACCCTGCAATAAGTAAAGCGTACAATTATTTTTAAACAGAGAAATAAGCCTTATTGTTTTTAGTTTACTTATTGCAGGGTAGTTTTTTTCCATAATTGATCGTAGGCTATTTTCCTGGAAGGCAGACATAAATGGAGACTGAAGAGTATGGTAAGGGAGACCAATTATAGGTCCCCTTTGTTTGGATTTGAAACTGACGGTACCAATGTTGTTCTGATCTTCTTTAATATATATATAGACATAATAAATTAGTGGCGCTATTTTAAAGCATCTTCAAGTAAGAATTAATATGGAATAGATTGAAAACCAGATTAACAGATGCAAGGTTTTTTCAATAAATGAAACATTTATTTATTTTTTTTATAATAATCAAATATATTTTGACATAAACATGTCATTTTCAGTAATTACAGACATTTTCTTCTTTTTCCTTTTCATTCTTGAGTTCTCCCAAAAGGCCTATCCGCTTAGAAATCCTGACACCCTCCAGTGGTAATGGAGTTAGTTTTTTAAAAAGTCCGATCTGGTGTAGCTATCACTCTGGGACGTGTTGTTTGTAATAAATCAGTGGTGCTACTTTAAAGCATCTAAAAGTGATAATTAATACGGAATAGATTGAAAACCAAATTAAGAGATGCAAGATTTTTTCAATAAATGAAACATTTATTTTGTAATTATTTTCAATAATCTCTTTGTCTCTCTTTACAGATTTGAATGGTATCAAACGCAATCACACACCGTGATTACCGTTCTAATCAAGAAACTGAAAGAGGAAGATGTAAAAGCTGATTATGGAGCAAAAACAGTAAGTCTATATCTGTAAATTAATAAAATTGTTTAATCACTTCTCGTGTATCTGTATATGTGTGCTTCTTGCCTTTACTCAACTTACACATTATTATTATTATTATTACTACTAGCTGACCCGACCCGGCGTTGCTCGGGAGTATTTATACTTTTATTTTACGCAGCACTCACAATATTCAACAGATAAATAAAAAATAAAACTAATTTTCTAAGTGATATTTATTTTCTAATATTAAAATCAAATACAAACAAATAATTTGTGATGCTGAAATTGTATGAAAAAAATTAGTTTCTTATGAAAATCATGGACAAAAAATAATTAAGAAATGCGAGCTGAACTGATATTGGTACAATTGTGCTGTAACCCCCCCATATTTAGTGCGATAAAAAAAATTGTAGAATATTATGAATATTATTTTTAAATATCTGAAGAGAAGAAAAATGATAATGAAAATAATCTAATGAATATCATTGTACTTAAAAGCCATTTTAAGTAAGGATGTAAGATGACAATGATGGTCCATTCTTCATGAATGATAAAAGGCCCATTGTATATAAAAAAATACATCAGTAAAGATGAATAATCTACCCCTTGTAGCATGTAATACAAACAACTGTGGAAGTTAAAAGGAAAAATATTATAGCTATAATGATATACAATTAATCTTAAGAAATAAGTAGTTTAATATTTATTGTAAACACATGTAATTTGTTATCTGATAGCAGAAATAGATAGAGAAATGTTAAAATTTTATATTTTTTATTGAGTCAGTTAAATAAAGAAATAAAGACAAAATTAGTTGCTATATCTCCTTTCTTTCACTCTTCAGCTACAGATTAAATAGTATTACTACGTATGGTGATGCTTCCTTTAATTTATAATGGACTATTCCAATCTTTTTATTTTCTTTTTTTTATTATCTTTGTGATGGAAATGAGAATAATAAATACTTTATCAAATAAGTGTGGTGGAGGGGATCTCACAACATACAGTGATAGAGGGTGAAAGTGAGAGATAAAAACTAAGATGAGTCGCTTGGTGAGTTAATTGTAGCTAATTATTTTGTGATTAAAATATAAAGAGGGGGGAGCTTTAGGGGAAACAAACATTGATACACCCGACTTTAGTCTAATAATAGATATACTCGTGGGACCTCGTAGAAATTCCATAGTGCTTTCTACATCAATATATATAATTTACTGTTCATAATGCTTTTGAAATCAAATGTCTGTCATTAAGAAAAATAAATCTTATTCAGTAAAAATGATTGTCATAGTCAGCTAAATATTCTTTAAATAAGTGAAACGAATATATCTCTTATTTATTCAAAATTTTAGAAATTTAATTTTTAAAACAATATTCTGTCTTATTACAGTAAAAATAATTATCAGCTAAATATTCTTCAAATCAATAAAACGAATGTCACTTTTCAAAATGTATTTATTATTAAATTGTAATGTTTTAGTCGATGGGACGACATAATTTGATTTTGGAACAATTTATTTTAAAATGGGTAAAAGCAGAATTTTTTACCTTAGCGACATCAAATTAATCATCAATCACATTGTTTTTAATGTGTGTGAAAGGTGATAATGTATGTATGAACATGAAATGTCTTAGCGTATTATTATATAGATAACTTGTGGATAGACAAAAGCCATATAATCAAATTAACTCATGGTGAGAATATTATTTCATTTTTATAATCAAGATTTTTTCAGAATGTTATTCAAAGAAAAAAAAATGATATAGACATGAGAGATGAAGTGAGGGGAGGAGCAAAAAAAGGAAAGAGAGGGGAAACGAAGAAAGACAAATACGAGAGGGGGGGGGGGGGGAGGATAACAAATTATTTTTGAACTCCAAAAATTTAAATAGGCAAAGGTAAAAATGGAGAGAGAAGACAACAAAAAAAAAAAGAATTTAAAAATAACATTTTCACTAACTTCTGAGGAAGTCTTTTTAATAATAATGATGAAATATAAAAAATCTAGCCATGTGATTTAATTGTATTGTTTGATATATCGGCTTTTTGCATTCGTCTCTATATTTTGTTAGGGTTTTATCCAAACTTTTTCATCATATATAGATGTTTATTTCTGTATTGAAAGTTTTTTCAATTCCTTTTTTTTCCTCCCAGTTCCATCTTCTTGCCAAATTCCCATCGGATGAGGATGATTACGAATTAGACCTCCATCTTGCCCATGAAATTATACCAGATGAAAGTCAAACAAAAGTTACACCTTCCAAAGTAAGTCATTTTTTTTAGTTATTGGTTTATTATATCTAGCAAAGTTCATCATCATCATCATCATCATCATATTCAGTTTAATGTCCGTTTTACATGCTAGCATGTGTTTGACGGCTTTAGAAATTGACTTTCAAACTAACCTATCTCTGGCCAGGTCTTTATTTATCCTTTTTTCTCTAAAGTCCATCCTTATTACTTTGTCTATGTTTTCCTGTGAACTGACCCAGTTACCTTAAATGTTCTACATATACTAATCCCAAAACTCTCATCCACTTTTTCACTGGTACCATACCATCAAAGTCTCCTGTTCTGCACACATCTCCCTATACTGTCCACATTTAATCTTCCTGTGAGGTCATCAGATCTAAGCTTGTCTGTAAGACTCACATTACACTACCATCGTATCATTCTTATGATTTCTCTCTGTGCAACTCTCACTGGCAAGTTTCACTTCCATACATCATCACACTGTGTACACATGCTTGATAGACTCTTCCCTTGGTCGACAGTTGTAATAAATAAAACTGAATCAATGTACTACTTGTAGCCTGATTCTCACGAGACAGCGAATGAGATCTACAGAAAACCAAAGGTCGACCAGCTTTTAACCTACTTAAATTTCGACAGATGTATGAACATTGCCTTCAACAAACACTGGTTATCGCAACAGCGAACGAGCTTACAATGGAAACCAACAAGAACTCAGCGGCAGTTTGGTCGCTGAACCAATTGACCGAATAGGTGAAATATGCCTGCTTATATTGAGCCCAAAATGTTATTGATTGTTCAGCAAAACGAATCATTTGCATAACCGGGCACAGCTCACTTCGTTGTCCTTGATGTCTGTCTACAACCCCTTGTTTCGGATGGCCACTGTCCCCTTTCCACCGCAGATACAGCACACAAATTGGCAGCACTTCGACTGTCATGGCCGACTGTTATCACCAGGGGCAGTGAGCAATTTATTGTTCATATTACATCCACTACAGGGACCCTTGGAAATTCCACAATTAAAACAAATAGACCTTAATTTCATCATTTTATTAATTGCTTATGTAATTTTTGAATATTTTTAATTAAATTCTTAAAAAAAAATTAAATTGTTAAATAAGGAAAATACATGGCAGAGTTCAACCACAAATATTCGAAGTTATACCTCTCGCTCTCATTATGTTTCTGAATTTTTGTGATGAGGATTGATAATTTTTATAATTCAAACTGTGTTATCACAACGTTTTGGCCGCTGTAACCTCAGGTGTATCTTTTCGAAGTCTAGAATATTTCTGTCAAACTTGGGATTCTTGACGGAATTCCGAATGCAACCCTTTATTTAATCCACGGAAATAGCATGCTCTCTTCTTGTCAGCCATGACTGGGAGAAGTTTTCAGTAATTCACGATTCTTCGTATCACCCACATTAAGGATTGAACCTTCAACCTTACGATGACTATCATTTAGCACTGAATTTTACTTAGTACTATATCCACTGCACCTTGTGGACAGTTCTAGTATGAATTAAGTAAGTCATTGTTGCCCAACAATTGTGCTGCTTCTTTGAATCGTCTTACTCTTCACTATTCTTTTCTATTTATAATTTTTATTTCATCCCATAAAGGTAGATGGTTTTCGTCTAGATTCCCGAGTTTGACAGAATTATCCCCCGAGTTTGACAGAATTATCCCCCGAGTTTGACAGAATTATCCCCCGAGTTTGACAGAATTATCCCCCGAGTTTGACAGAATTATCCCCCGAGTTTGACAGAATTATCCCGAGTTTGAAAAGATACACCTGAGGTTACAGCAGCCAAAACGTTGTGATGATAACACTCAAGATGAGAACAGTAGTCCAAATAATCGAAATTATACTCTCTCATTTTCGTGCTTTCTTCTAGAGAGGCATATTAGATGATATTAAGATTACTATCATCTAATGGCCCCCCTCTCTCTCTCTCTCTCTTTAACTAATATAACATCTTCAACACATGTGAAGTACTCTTCCTGTCTCTCTGTATCATCGGCCTGTGTTTTTCAGTTCTCCTCCTCCTCTCTGTCTATAGATGGTAGTGGTTACACGTAGTAATATACTTATATATCTACTAGCTGTACCGACCCCCGTGTTGCCCGGGATCCATTATATTAAAATTTGCTTTGTAAATGTTCTATAACAACATCTTTTTTTTGTTAGATTCGGTATCTAAGCTAAAGAAAGCTAATTGGTATTATTTGGATTAATCTGACTACTGTTCTCATCTTGGATGTTATTCTCACAACATTTCGGCTTATGTAACCTCCGACCTTCTTCAGTTGCGTCTCATCAAACTCTGATATCTGTATGTTTCGTCAGCTATGACCGGAAAGAATTCTTAAGTAATTTGTAATTGTATTTTAGTATCACCCCTCACTGAGGATCAAACCTTCAACCTCTAGAAGACTCACTCAGAACTGATTATTACTTATCACTTTTATTCCGGCTAATATCCAAATTGTTTGTTGTTTCTGCATTCCTCGAGTAAAACACAAATGATAATTGTTTACTTTTCAAATCAACCGACAACTCATAATAGTACAACTCATAATAGTACAACTCATAATAGTACAACTCATAATAGTACAACTCATAATAGTACAACTCATAATAGTACAACTCATAATAGTACAACTCATAATAGTACAACTCATAATAGTACAACTCATAATAGTTTCACATATTTGAATTCCATCACCACATTCTGAACTAAATTTCAAGATGAACCTAAATTCTGTTCAGCACACTTTTCATAACCTGTGCTCTCCCTACCCTTCAGGGTTAATTTTGTTACATTGATAATAGGTATTGTTTTGCCATTATATTACTTAGAAATGCTTGATATGCCGTAAAACAGACGAACCGAATCTTACAATTTGACTGTCAATCTGTGGTTTCAATTCGTCCTTTAAAGCCTTAAATTGTTCCCCCCATATTGAAAACCCTGGTCCGATTAAGTCATTAACCTTGTATAAATTTTTTTTTATTTATAGATCGAAATAAAGCTAAAAAAGAGAGATGGTATTCATTGGAACAAATTAGAAGGGGATTCTGATTCTAACGTTAAACCTGTCTCGATGTCAGTTCCACAAGGTAAGCGAATCCAACCACGCATGCGATTATCTTTATTTATTATTTTGATTTCTTATTACTTTTTCATCTATTTGATTTCTTGTCTCATGCGGAGGTTGGTGGACGTTATGTGAATGACTTCTAACTTCTTTTGTCTCTTGCCATTTAACTTGTGATGCCTGCTAGGAGCAGGTCGCCATCAAGCGATCCCCTTTATGTCTTACATGATTTATCGTGTGGCTTTGGGCCATCAACATCGATGTGGGACACACTTTGGAGTGTTTCGGATGACTGACAGCAGGTGATGTGGCAATACCAGTTGAAAGTGAAACGCAATTTTTCATGGAAGCCTTTACGGTGAGACGGGCAATATTCTCCATCTGATGTGCTGCAGCCAGGATCATGTCATTTTGATGTAAATTGGGTAAATTTTTACTTTAAGATCCTAAATCGGTACAATTGGCGCTTTTCATGAACCCAACCATTTGGAGTGGTGAACTAGTGCCACATATGAATTTTAAAGTAAAATGATCTCCCATTTCCTGGCCACTTTAGCTTTTTAGGGCATTAACCACTAACCCTGAGTGGCAATAAAAAAATGTTTTCATTTTAAAAAATATTTAAAAAAATCATTTCTTCCAGCAGAAAAGTTGTTTTCCTTTAACTATCCAATAAAAAATGTTTTAAAAAAAGAAGTTATTTCCTTGATATGGCAATTTGCGACCCTAAAGAAAAATAGGGCTCATCAAATCGTAAGTAAACAGAAATCTATTCCAGAGAATGGTACCGGTGTATGTCTTGATCTGTATGACACTGAAGAAATGTTGGGCTGGATATAGTATGAAATCGATTGTAATTTAAATTTTCAATAGCAAACAACAACAAAGACTGATAAATGAAGTAATCTGACTGGATAGTCAGAAACAAATATCGATTTGTTAGATGCATTGCTATTTAGGTCTAACATGGAAAATTCAACAAGATAACTTAATATGTTAGATTTATCATGTTTATAAAAATTGATCACAATTTTCGTTTATTACTATTTTGCATCAAGCGACTGCGGAAGATTCTCTTTTTTATTTATTTTGTTCTTAAATTTTACATAAAAATGAATTATCTTTTCTTTTTTTTTTCATGCATTTCTCATAATCTGACATTTTCAGCATTTTTGTTAAAAAGGAGGTAAAGATTTCTCTTTATTACGTGTGAAACATCAGAACAGAATGTGACTGTTAGTAGAAATTACTGACAACAGATCTTCTGTCCTTGGTCAGTAAAGGAGAAATTCTTCTAAACTGAGGTAATTTTTGTTCCAATCCACAGTCCCCCTTTTTGGGGAGCTGGATTTTCCCACATTAAAAAATCGACCTTGTGTTTAACTCTGCCCTCATGTGAAGGCAAGTAAATAGGAACAACAGTGTCCAATATAAACAGATGCACAATGGTTATTATATTATTATTTTAATATGATCGCTTTTTTTTTTTTTTAATTTCAGGCTGTGAACAAAAGCCTGTGACTCGGAATTGGGACAAATTTGTAAAAGATGTGGTTGAAATGGAAAAGACTGAAACGCCTGAAGGAGATGCTGCATTAAATCATTTATTTCAACAAATTTATGCAGATGGAAGTGATGACGTCAAACGAGCGATGGTCAAATCTTTTGTAAGTCGAAAATTCATTTGTTTTTTCTTTTTATCAGGGATATGAGTTCTCCACTTTTTAGTAGAATTCCATTTTTTTTTTTTATCAAGAAAAAGCATATTTCTGTCAAATTGCTCAAGCCTTACCTCTTTACTTTTGGGCTAGATTTTTAATTCAGAAAAAACGAATTTCCGCTTAAAATTACTAGACCCTCCCATTGATGTGAGTTATCTGCCCTTTGGTTGAAATTTGCTTTTTTTAAATAAAAATAAAAAATTAATTTCTGCCAAATCGCTAGAACTTAACCTTATTTTTTCATCACTATTTATTTCTCTTTCTCTCTCTCTCACTTTATCTTTCTTTCTCTTTTCTTGTTTCTTCTCTCTTCCTCTTGTTTTGCGTTCCTTTTTCCCTTTTATGACAGTTTTTTCTGAAAACTGTAAATGTTAATTTTGCCGTGAAGGCTAAAACTTCAAATGATTCATGATGGTAGTAGTAGTAGTCTGAATCATTTAAAGTCTTAGCCTTCACGGCAAAATTAACATTTACAGTTTTCTGAGAACTGTCATAAGAAAGAAAATGGGAGCGAGGCGAGATGAGGCTAAGAGAGGAAGATGGGAGAAAAAACATGTTTCTAACTAGAGAGCTCAATGTATTTAGCATACAGAGCAAATACTTAAGGCTTCAGCGTAGGGCAATCAAGCCCTTGTCAAGTTGGATAAAACAAAATAAATTCACACCATATTCTCAATTTATAAGCGTCACAGAAATTTAGGGTACCACTGTTCAAGGAGAGAGCAAGTGAAGATGATGAGGTAACTAAGGCCGTGGAGAGGAGGGTAGCATTCAAAGTAAATAGACTCAACCATTTTTGTGTAAACTTCTAAAACTATTTTGGGGCAGTCTTTACAAGAAAACGGAAGTAAATTGAGTTTATTGTCATAAGTCATTAAAGCTAAGAGTAGGGTTAAGGGTTTTGAGTGAAGGGGAAATGGAGAAGATGTAACCAGATTGGGTGAGGGTAGTTGATATTTTAACACAGATTAGAGGGGTGAGGGTAGGAAACTAGGAATTGAGATAGAAGTAAGAAAAATAAAGGAATAAAAAAAAAATATATATTTGTGTGTGTGTATATATATATATATATATATATATACATATATATATACACATCTATGGAAATGAATGGGATAAAAGTAAAATGGAAGAGTAAAAGTAATTTTTAGGGTGGGTTTCGGTACTTAAAGAAAATATGAAACTTAGGGTTTTATATAATATATATATAATGTAATGCAACACTCTAGGCCCCACCTATTGAGTGCTCTCGACGGCCTGCTTATATGGCCGCTGACTTTGCTATTAAGATGTTAATTTACTCTCCCATTTCTAGACAATGCTTAGTGGGCACATTGGTACGTGCTCTGATTACTGAGTTAAAATATGACTATGGTATTGGGGTTGAAACCGTGTGACCGGCAAGGATTGTCTCCTCCCATACTGATGATTGCAGGTTTGGCATGAAACACAATAATTTGAAAAATATTATTTATAAATAATTATATATATATATATATATATATATCTTGTGATAGCAAAATAAAAATTTATCAAAGTGCTCAATCATAAGTCATACAAGAGCTGATATTTATCATTTTAAATACCTTCATTAATTACTGTGTCTACAGGAATGTATAGTATTTAAATAAAATAATATATATAAATAGCTGTACCTATCTGGCAATGTCTAGGATGCAGTGAATAATACTTTTGCTTTTATTAAATTAATGATCAAACGTATTGATATTGAATTTTCAAAATCCTATTTAACAAAAAAAAAAATTGTGAAAAGATGGTGTAGTTTAAAGAAATTTTTTTCACTTTTTTTGAAAACTTATGCAGAAAAAAATTTGCTTTTAAGGGAAACAACTGTTATATTCTTCAAGCAGAAATGACTTATTCACCTTGTTGAATTTTATTTTATAATTTGACAAGTGCTTTTATATTATTAGTTGTCTAAGCAGGACTACTTACAGTTTACATAAAATGTAGCAAAGTACGTTATTATAGTGCCAATAACATGCTACAATAACAAATGAAAATTGCCTAGCTAGAAACAGCTGACATATCAAAATATGTCAGCTTAAAGTCCAACTTTTAAAATGTCAGAAAATAACACAGACACTGACTTACTGAAGTAAGTAGACACCTATATACATGGACGGTGGCACAAGGGGGGGGGGGCTCAAGCCCCCCCCCTACTTTACGGTCATCAATAATGAAGTTATATATGCATGTGTTTAACCCCCCCCCCCCCCACTTTTTAGGAGAGCCCCCCCCCCCTTTTATAACTGTCCCGCCGGTCCTAAATTTGTTTATTTAAAATATTAATTATTTAATGAAAGTGTAACAATTAAGGGCTCATACTTATTGACTAATACTAAGTTGACATCCTCTTTGTGTGTGTGTATTTTGTTTTTTTTAATGCAAGAACCTTTTTAGGCCTGATGACGATCAGTTTGCAAACATTATCTTAAGAGATTTCCTGCCATGTTTCATGCAGTGATCTTAAAAGTTCTGCTTTTGAAGATGGTTTCTTATTCTTTTTTCGAAGGTCTCTGTCTAATATGGCCCAGAGGTGTTTTATAAAATAATAAAATAATAATAATAATAAAAGTGTTTTATCATTCTATCACTTGAAAATATTGGCAGCAGCCCTTCCTGCAATATTGAAAAATATTTAACAGAAGTCTGTGTCTGTGTCTGTGTGTGTGACATCATATCTGCCCACTTGATCGTCTTCCAGTTCTCACAATTCAACGGTCAATCCCTTGAACCGTTTATGAATTCTGTCTGAAAGTTTCCTGTTTTCTAACATAACTGGCATATATATATATATATATATATATATATATATATAAGCAATATGTACTGTCTAATATATCTACTAGTCAACGTACACACCTTAATATTTAACATTTACAGAAAGATCATCCTCATCCAGTTTATTTGTTGAATCAGGCCACAATTAATCCCCTGATGAGGGTGAGGCCTGATTGTCTAATCTCGATGGAATCCATACCCATGGCTTTTCCTGTCACGGTTGACCACATCCTCCCAAAACAATTTGTGTCTGCCAGTGGTGGTCTTCTCTGCTGGCCCATTCAACTGTCAGACTTCAGCAATCCAGCCATTGCTGCGCTCAACGTGTCCCAACCAACACAGTCTGCTTTTCTGCAGGATGTCTGCAAGTCTTTTCAAGTTGACCTGTGCGAGCAGAGACCCAAAAGATACGCTTTTGTTCAGGCCTCATCAAACAGATCCATCTGACCATTGCCTTGTCATTACGGTTCAGTTTATTTAGTGTGCTGGCAGAGACAGCCCAAGTTTCGGAGCCATACATTGGCACACTTCTGACACATGAGGAGTATACAGGACCTCTCGTAGCTGTTGGCAGGTGTTTGTTTGTTAGTTCAGAGAGCAGCCACCAATCCTGTCTCCAGGCAAAATAATTTAAAAACGACAGGTCTCGGGAACATAAAAACTGAAAAAGACTTTGAGGTATTTATAAGTTTCTATAATATGATATCCCGGATACAGAACAATAGTTAATATTTTCAATTTAGCCAGTCAGTCTCTATTTACTTACCTCCCCATAAGGATAGTGAGACAAAAGACATTTTGGATTGGGACAAAAATATAAAAATTCCCTCAGTCTAGAAGTATTTCTCCTTCATTGACTGAGGAGAGAAAATATAAAGTGTAGTATCAGAACAGATACTAGACTTTGCTTCTAGCCAAAAGGTCAAGGAACTTTGTGAGTCATTTAGAATTATGCCGATTTTGACTAAACTTATCACCACAAGGGCAATAGAGATCACTTGGCTTGGAGACCGGAAGTTCTTAAAAAGTTGTTCATCTCTTGATCTTTTTAGAGAAACTGTCAAACGTTTATTCCTTAAGTGTTTGTATTAGAAAAAAGGAAGAGTTTTCCTAATAAGATGAAGGCATCAACAGCTTTTACTCTGGACTAAGTGATCTCCCTTGTCCTCAGGTGATGGTAAGTTTAGTTAAAATCACCATAATTTAAATGACTCATGGACCAAAATTTGTTTTCTTTAGAGATTCCAAATAAATAGAGGGGAAAAAAGCAGTTTAAAAAGTAAATAGACCATTAAAAGGGGCCGATCTTAACATTTCTTGTTTATTACCCTTATAAAGCTCTATCTGAAAGGATATTCAACCCTTTGTGTGTGTGTGTGTGTGTGTGTGTCTTGATTCGGCTCTGTTCTGATTTTGAAGTTGATTTTCATATAAGTTAAATCAAAGCGAAAATAAGCAAAAATGTTGTTTAATAGTTAACAAATTTATTCTCATGTTTTCTTAAAATGCAACAAAGTAGAGGATCAGTCCGTAAGTGTTATTTAAATCTAGACTTTCCAAAAAAAAAAAAAAATTATTCTCATCAGAAAGAGGAGCCAGTTTTTTAACGATAAAAACTTTTGCTTCACTTATTTTAAAAAAATTATATAAATTATTAGAGTTTGAGTTATTCTTGTGAAAAAAGCCAAAAATCCCTCCTCGAAGAAAATATAACGATTATACCAAAAATCTGATAAAAATTGAAACGTTATATTTCTAAAGGAAAGGAAACACTGTAAAGTCATTATACAGCAAAAATCAAATGTTATACTTCTGTTAGGCATCAACTAGTCAGCGGATATATTATGAGGACTTTGGGAAGATTTTAATATTTATCCTTGTCCAAAGTAATCATTCATGCGAATAGTAATTATCCGTGTAAAGAGGAAAACAGAAGATGTCCAAGTGTCCAAAAATACAAATAAAACAAAAGCCCAAATAGATGAGTGAATATATGTGAAAAAGACAAACAAAAAAAAATTAAATACAGGAATAAATCAAGAAACAAGAGATTTTACCGGTTTCGTTCAGATCAACGAACATCTTAAGAAAAAGTGAAAATTTTAAATTTAATCGATAACATAAAAAACATAAGGAAAAGAAAAACGCAGAACAGGATGTTATTGGCCTGTATTTAACAAATAGTTAAATACAGGCCAATAAAAAAAAAAAGAAATGGGGGGAAAAGGGTGGAGAAAGAAAAAGAAATGGAAATATGGATGAAATGTAACAAAAAAGGAAAGTTATTTTAACCGGGATCGCAGTTATTTAAGCAGTGGCGTGAAATATTGCATTGTTTCACTGCGGTTTTTGACAGATGTTTGTTTAAGGAATAAGATCCGAGTTTTATATTGGTGAAACGGCCAGAAATATAAAATCCCGCATTTACGTACACAAACAACAATCCCATTAACACACTCGTCATACTCAAAAACACTTTTAGCCACAATTTTGACTTTACAAACTGCACCCTTCTCAAGACCGAATACTTTCTCCCACGTCACAAGTGCATCAAAAGCGCTATAATACTTCTCTCATCACCATCTAACGTAAACCTCAGACTAGGATTATTATTAAACAATTAAAACATCAAACCATGTAGTTAAAAATAACACATCTCAGACCCCAAATACATTAGGAAGAACCAATGTAATATATCAGTTTCAATGCCCCATGGGAGAATGTATCCCTGACAATAATAATAAAACTAATTGTTCGGGTTCACTACCAACACACTTTCCCGAAGACTCACCTTACATCTCTCCGACACTAGTTCCATTTGCCAATACCTAAAAAACATGATTGCCCTCCCTCTTCTCAATATAGACACATCCTAGTTAACAATACTAAAATAATACACCACGATACCAACATCAAAAGATTAAAAATTCTTGAAGCCCGTTACAATAAAACTAAACATCTCATAATCAATAATGTGAATTACTTAACTAGTCACCACATTTTAAAGTGTCTAGCATAGTAATTAACATTACCAAATTCTTAGCCATTAAGCAATCATACTTTTGAATTTTGCACGCGCTTAGAACATAATCATTTTCTATGTAACATCTCAATATTATAGACGCTCTTTTTAAAGTTGTAAATTACTAGCCATTTAAAAAACCCAAAATAACTCAACAATAAAATCATATTTGTAAAAACACCCGAAGATGATTTGAAGAATCAAATCGAAAGTACTTGCGAAAAAGTAAAGAAAAATGGAACAAGAAACCCACGGAACTTACATACACCAATTTAACGAAATACTGAATTGACCATTTGGAAAATTGAAAAAATAAAAAAAGTCTTACCATGTTATTTAATAATGTTTGCTTAAATGAGAAATTCTGCCTAAATACACTATATATATATATATATATATTATTTACTTTGAAGAGAAAATATTAAAAATTGATAATAAATATTTGATAAATGTTCACTCATATATTTTTTTTACTTTAATTAATTTTTTATTTTACATGTATTTAAAAAAAAATTATTTTAGACAATCAAACTATTTTAGATATATGCAGAGAGGTAAAAAAAATCCCTACACCAAACTCATTTAATTAGGTTAAAAAGACAATGTTTTTCTTAGATTGGTGGCCTAATGGATAAAGCGTTAGCCTTCAGTTCCAATATTTTATGCCATCGTGGGTTCGAATTTCACACTTGATAATTGTTTTTTTTTTTCACTATAGCGTTCCAGTTATTTCCTAAATAACTGAATTTAATTACAAAAATGGATGAAAAATATTTAACAGATGTTCTAATCTTGGCTATAAAATTCAAGAAAAGTTAAGAAACCCGACATAGGTGGGTACTTCAGCTCGTAACACAAAATACATGCTAAAATATACTTTAGTTCTGGGATTGAGTTATGTTTGATATCAATGTAAGGGCATCATCTCAGCTGAAAATGCTTGCCTCCCTTTAATTAGCAATACACATGAAAAAATTTGAATTGCTTAAAATATCTCAATAATGGGATAAAAAGAATTTAATGATCTAAAAAAGAATCTTTTTTAATTTTTTAAATCTGACTAAAAATAAGAAAGTTACAACTATTTTTGTGCCTCGCACGATTGGATATTTTCCCCTCTTTAAGACCATATGCGTTTCATCACATTTTTACACTAATTTTTCAGTAAAAATGTTATATCTTTGTTAAAACACAAGATTAAGCAATGAAATTTACCGTATAAGTGTATTTTTGTACAAGGAATCAGAATATGCCACTGAAAATTTCCAGAAATTAATGGTTTCTAAATAATCTGCAGTAAATGCACATAAATATGCTGCAATACCTTAAAAATACCATGTATCCATTAAAAAAAAAGGTTAGAGAACTCAAAGTTGAATTGTAATACATTTTATGTACAAGAAACTGAAATCTAATACTAGGACTGTTTAAAAATGAATATATTGCAAGATTTCTTTGGCTTTATTGTAGATTAACACCTTCCGCTAAATCACCCTCTTGTCTACTTTTTTTAGGCAATTAGATGTTAACACCTTGAAAAACTTTGCAGAAAGAAAGAAGCAAAAACAATTATTATAGAATTAAGTGTGGGGATTAGTTTCACATATAAATTTAATGTAAAATAATCCCCCCATTTCAGGGCCATTTTAGCATTTTTTGTATGGAAGATAAATCCTGTGCGTTTTTCTTGTTTTTTTTTTTTTGGGGGGGGGGGGGGGGGTCTCCCTTTTTTTAAATTTTAAATTTTTATTTTAGACGATTATGTGTGGTTTTAATGGGCTTTTTGTAGGATTGGGAGTTTGCCACTCAGACTTAGGGTTAGTGATAGGGTCAAGGAAGAGGTTTTGTTTTGGATGAAGGACTTTTTAGAAGGTGAGCTTGTCACTCAGAACCTAGAGTTAGTGGTAGAGTAATTATTTATTTTATATCAAGTTTGCAGCTTGAAAAAATATTTTTTTAATTATACTAAAAGGCAAGAATGACCAGGGAATGGGAGATCATTTTACATTAAATTTATATGCGAAACTGATACCCCCACTCTAAATTCTAAATTATTTTTTTCTTGTCTTATTTTTCTTTTTTCCGCCAAGACTTTTAGGGTTTTCACACATAATCGCCTGAAAAAGTAGAATCTGATTTATTTTTTTTAATTGGCGACTAGAAAGTCATTACTACTAGAAGTTCAAAAGTTGAGTAAAAACCAGTATTTCTTGAAGTATTTTTTATGAAAGAACCACAAACAGCATTAACTTTTTTAAGCACAAAAAGTATTTTTGTCTTTTTTTTAAAATTCAAAACAAGTTCGTAAACGAATTTTACAAAGCTTTATAAGCTTTACAAAGTTAGTTTATAGCAAGCTGCTGCTGATGATTGATTGTTATATCAGCAATACTAGCAGCAATTGTTGACTTTTGCTCAAAAAAGGGACAATATTTTTTCGGATACAGTAATTTAAAATTATTACTACCGAAAGACAAAACATACAATTATAATTTTAATGCATGATAAAAGATTGATTTATTTACTAGTTGGGGTACGAAAAATAGTTTTAAAAAATTGTTCGATACACGTCATGTTGAAGGTTTATTTTTAAGATTACAAAAAAAATAATGGATCAATTAATTTCATACCCCCACAATAACTGAAATTGATATTTTTTCTGATTGTTTTCCAAATTTCATGACGAAATTTCCCAAAGACCCCCTTTTTTTTTTAAAGATTTAAAAGAAAGAGGGTTAAAAAAAAAACTGACTAAATGGTCAAAAATGACGTTAACATTTTTATGACTTTATTTGCTGAAAACTCTCAAAATATATGTCGATTATTATTTATTACTGCATGTGAAAGGATGTTCATTTACAAACAAAATGGTGGTATTTTGACGACTTAAAGTATTTTGGTTTTTAAAATATGACTTTTTTAGTAGAACTACTTTAAAATCCGTGATTATCTAAACTGTTTTATGGTCGATGTGTATTGCTACTTTATTAAGGTTACTCGGCTAAGATCAAAGTGTAATATCTGTTCCGATGGATACTGCACCCCATAGACTGGTATTGTCTTGGCCTTCGGGGCTTGATTTACGCCGGTCTATGGGTCGATCCTGTGCAGTTCTAGGAGGTCCACCCTCCCAGGCTTTGCCTCCCCTCTTTGGGGAGGAGTAAGTTTAGTGCTTACTGCCTGAGGCGCCCCTACCGGGGAATGCCGACGGGGCTGCCCAGGCAATTTTTAATGGCCAGAGTGCTCATCTCTTGGGTGCTGGCTTTTCAAACCCCACTTTCCCGACCCGACCTTGGATCACATCTTACTTGTGGGAGTAAGATAAAACTGGCCTTGTGCCTAACTCCTGGAGAGGAGTAAATAAATACTCAGTTCCTGGGGTTTTCACTAGTAAGAAAATCAATGCAAAGTTTTACTTTTATTAAAATAATAAAACGCTCTGTTTTTTTTCTTTTTTTTTTCCAGTATGAATCTGGTGGCACAGTGTTGAGCACTAATTGGAGTGAGGTCGGTGAGAAAGCAGTCGATGTTAAACCACCATCAGGAATGGAATACAAACAATGGGAGACCTGATTTATTTAAAAAAAACAACATTTTTTTGTGTGTCTGCCTTCCCACCTATCAGCCTCGACCAATCTCCATCTTTCTTCTCTCATAACGAATGATGATGATAAATAATGATGGTGTCTCTCCCACGATCGTTAATTATCACTTGATGCAAACAAAAAACAAAAAAAAAAGCTATAAAAATGGACAAATCAAAAATATAAGAAAAACAAAAACAAAACCAATCTCCCCTCCCCCCACCTCTTCAATATTTGGTGCTTTTTGTTCGAGTTTAATTTTTAACAAAAAGATAAAATTAAAATTGATTCTCATTTACTTTTTCTTTTTCAATCAATGCTGACCTTTTTTACTTATTTATTTTTTCATTCTTCTACAAAAAACTATAAAAGCCACATAATTTCATGGAGGGTTAGAAGCTTTTAGTCATTATACATTTCGACAAAAAATTTGCAGTTTAAATCCTAGGGATTCCAACTAAATTTAGAACTTGTATAAGCCGACTTACTGCTGGAAAATTCACAAATACAAAATGGGACCCAACTATGTCATTAGTGAAGCATAAGTATTAAATCGTGAAATAAAAAAGAAGGATCATCAACTGTTTACCGTGCAACCCTTTTAGAGATTTAAAAACAGAACCGTTATTACATTCATGGCTCTCCCTCGGTACTGATCAAAATACCCCCCCAACTAGATATAGATACAATTTAGTTATTTCACTAAAAGTGACACTACACTTAACCACCATATATATATATATATATATATATATAACTACCCAGGTTAGCCATGCTGATGACGGTTGATAGCCAGAAACATGGATTACTTTTATGTACGTAAAAATATAATTAATTAATAAACATATATATTGTTATGTTTTTTTCAAAAAAAAAAAATAATACTATTACGAAACAATGGTTTAAAAAAAATATGTCTAAATACCCTTTCTTATTCAAACTGGCGCGACCTCGCCTTCAGACATAACGTGATTTTCTGACCCGAAGTCCATTTCCATCGGACGATGAAGAAAAAGAAGAAAAGAAAAACACTCTTTGACAAGGAGAAGTATATTCTCGAAAGCTAAGATTAAAATAAATTTTATTTATTTTACACCACCATTGTTATGGTTTTTTTCAAAAAAAAACATATATATATATATATATATATATGATAAAGTGGTGCTGGTGTATTTGAGTAGTACCGAATTTTTGGTGTCGAAAATCTCGCTAACACTCCCCTATTCTGAATTCGTGGCCAACGGTCATGAACAACGTTTGAAATGTAATTTAAACGGTTTATCAAATTATTTGATAGTTTTCAGTAATCAAGTAAAAAAAATTATTCCAGCAAATTGTAATAATTTTACATGTAAAAAGGTTCAATTGAAAAATGTTATAATTACAATTTATTGCAATTTGCTGAAATAATTTTTTAAGTTGAAATTAAATATCGAATTTTATTTTTACTTGATTACTAAAAACTATCAAATAATTCGGATAAACCGTTTAAATTACACTTTAAACATTGTTTATGACCGTTGGCCACGAATTCGGAATATGGGCATGTGAGTGAGATTTTAGAGAGCATAAATTCGGTACTACTCAAATACACCAGCACCGATAAAGTAAATGTAGGAATTTATTTCTGACAATATGTTATGTAACATGCTGTTTTTTTGGCTAACATTCACACGCTGTGTAGTTAATATCCTTCAAATAAATAATGATTAAACCCAGGGTGCCGGGAAATACAGGAAAATCATTAAGTGAAAAATAAGACTGGTACAGAATTTGAAAGAGTGACTGCCCAATCAAAGCTACGTCCACATAAAACAGTCCCTCTGAGATACAGGTTCAAATCCTGTGCACTTCTTATTTTTCACTTTGTGATTTTCTTGTTTCCCAGCATGGGTTAAATTAACCTTTATTTGAAGGGCTGTCCCCACACAAACCGAGTGTCAACTAAAAAGCAAAAGCAGCATGCTATATATATATATATATATATATATATGTTATACAAATCTTATACTTGTTGGATAAACAACCTTTTAAAGACCAATCTTTCATCACAAAAACAATTTATTAATAATTAATGTTTTTGATGTGTGTTGACTATCGAGCCTTTAAACTGCTAAATGGGAAGTCATTTTTTGTTTAAGGGTAAAGATCAAGTATTATGGTTCACTTGTCATTCTAAACCAAAAGAAAAACAGGAAATGTTCTCTATTGAATCGGAACTAAAATTGGTTGAAATTATACATTCTTTTTTTTTTTTCAATTATATTCGGCTGCTGATCCTTTGATAAAAAGGAATATTTTCAAACTCCCTCCCTTTTTCTCCCTCCCTTTATCCCTTTCTCTCCCTCCCTTTATCCCTTTCTCTCCCTCCCTTTATCCCTTTCTCTCCCTCCCTTTCTCTC
This sequence comes from Sepiola atlantica, assembly GCA_963556195.1. Taxonomy (NCBI): domain Eukaryota; kingdom Metazoa; phylum Mollusca; class Cephalopoda; order Sepiida; family Sepiolidae; genus Sepiola; species Sepiola atlantica. The sequence continues at coordinate 39,126,913 of OY744548.1, forward strand.
CTTCCCTTTCCCTCCCTTTCTGTATCTCTTTCTCTCCCTCCCTTTATCCCTTTCTCTCCTCCTTTCTCTCTTTACTCTTTCTTCACAGATTGAACCTCCTACTTGGTCCCTCACTTTCAGAACAAGAATAAAAAGTACACACTCCATAAAAATCTTTAAAAAAAATCTTTTTGCAATTTTTCTTTTTCTCTTCATATTTAAATTGTAGTTAGAAAGGCAATTTTTTTTTTTTTTGAGAGTCGTGCCAATGGATATCAACTTGGACTATGGAATCACCTAAGCTGAGTCCAAATTCAATAGGATCTGTTGCATTCACTTACACAGGGAAAGGTATGAACCCACCATGGGTAAAATAGCAACTTATGTTCAATGAATCGTGTTTCTTTATTAGATACCCGCAAAAGTTTTGGTATGCCATATTATGAACAGACAAACCAACCTTTTAACTTTTTGCCATAGTTGGTCTCTAAGAAACGAAGAATATAGATTCTACTTTCATCCCCCCTCTCTATTAACTCCCCAAAACTTCTTCATAAACTTGGTTATAATTTTTTTTTTCTTTCTTTTTCCAAAATTGATTTTGTTATTCTTTTTCTTATTAGAAAAAAAAAAGAATTATTTGACAAAACTCTTCAATAAAAAAAAAAATAAATAAATGAAAAAAAATGATTTTAAAAATCTTAATATGCAAAATTGTCTTTTTGTTGTTTTTTTTTTTTTTTTTTTTTTGCCTTTGCCGCGTTTCCCCAATATGGAGATGCTTGGATGAAAGAGGTTTTAACCGTGAGCCTGTTGATCTGTTCGTCATACATAAGCTGAACACTGATTGAATGAAAGAAGGATGAGGTGAGAGTATGTTAGAAGACTTATTAGATACAGGGTGCGGACGATATTTGTTCGCAATTTACAATTGCTAATTTTATTCATATTTAACAAAAATTTTTATCTTCATAAAAACAATAATTATTTCCATTCCAATTTGGAACCTCCATATTTGTGGAAGAGACTAGTCCTTGAAATCTGCACTAGAAGGACAAATAAAGAGACTCTAATGGTCAGAAAGGAATTGAAGGATTCAGGATTCAACCATGAGACGATATCAGAGAAAAACGCATGCTCGACGATCTGATGCCATGATGTCGTCAATAGTTAAGGTGACATCGTGCCACCTCACTTCTTTCCTGAGGGCCTCAAGTTGAACACCGATGACTATATTTGTGTTCTGAGCAAGGTAATGAAACTCTGCATCGACCAGATAGGCTGTATGTGTGACAGCAAGACTCGGCATCCTGCCATACCAGCCGGAAAACCCAGCCATGGCTGTTTGAGAACTTTGTTGACCACATTTTACCTGACATCTGGCTTTCCAGTTCGCCTAACTGCAACCCTTAGAACTTTGTGTGGAGTGTGGTGCAACAAGACATCAACTGATTCAGCTGCAACACGAAAGACAAGCTAAAGGCCAGGATCACCAGAGTCTTTGAGAGTCGAAGTTGGGAGACTGACGAATGCCTGTGGCCGGTTCTGAGGCCACCTCAGGGCTGTCATCAAAGCCAAAGGTGGGTTCATCGAATGAATTTTGATGAACAAGTCACAAAGACAAACTGATCCAAGTTTGATGAATAAATCTAAAAAAAGAATGAAACTTATTTTTTCCTCCGAGACAGTAATCTTGCGAACACATATTGTCTGCACCTTGTACATCCACACATCTCTATAAGAGGCTCTGTCTGTCTGTCACACTTAAATTTGAAATATCATTTTCATTGCTGAACAAGTATTATTTTTAGATGCATCATTAACTGCCCCTGTCTCCGTACCACACACCCTGCATAGGTTGAGCCGGCTTTCGAGCAGTCTCCAGGCGAGATGATTTTAACAACGTTAGTTTTTTGGAGGAAGTCGATTTGAGTGGTCTCTCTGGTGTGGTCCAAGTGATATCTATATATTCCAGCTTGGCAGTCCATTTAGAAGCATGCAAGTACGTTGTACGTATAATTACATGGGCTGACAAGATATAACTAATTAGTGATTTCAATCTTTCTTTGTGTCTTAACACACACTGATCAGTGATTTGAAATGAGGATCACGTTGAATAAATGACTCGCTTTCTTCCATCAGATTTGTGTCAAAATACGACAGACACCAAACGATTTCAACTTACAAAAATAGTTTTCTCTTAAGAAACTTATCCAGCGATAATCAAGTGTGATTTAAGAAAATTGTATCAGTATAGCTTCTTTAGTTGCAAACTCGTTTCTTCTTCTCTGCACCCTCTCTCTCTCTCACAGATGTGATGTTGCTAGTCTTAGTCTTTTCTATAAATATGATGGCATGTGTTCTTCAGAATTGTCTGATCTATTCCCTGCTTCCTTTGTTCCAGCTTTTTTGACTCGTTGGTCTAGTGGTCTTCACAAATTCACTGTTTTGATACCTCATTGTAATACAACTTCCTATTCCAGTAGCTTCTTCCCAAGAACTGCAGGCTTGTGGAACTCCCCTGCTGCTGATTTTTTCCCCCCTTGGTCTTTTCAAGACTAAGGTCACCATGCATCTCCTGTCTTTGTGATAATTATCTTTCATTCTTTTTAGCTCCTTACGTCAAGTGGCTTCATGCCTTGTCTGGAGCGATTTCCATTAAAAATAAACATTCACAGCGATAGTAAGTAAATCATGAATAATTCTAACAATCTTATGTCGCAAAATTATATGGTTAGTTTTTCAAAATATATTGATGAAAATATTTTCAATCAAAAGGTATTAGATGGGAATAAAAACCAACCATGTTTTGTTCAGACATGCACGTATGGCACATGTTGCGTAAACAGATTGTTTCCTGTAATTCACGTTGTTTCTCCGCTTACATTTCAATTCACTTAAGTAGCTTCAAATTTAAGTTTTTCGAGATTGGAAATTGCACACAAGCTCAAACTGTAAGAAGTAATTCATACACTTTCACGCATAGAAATATCCGTAAAATCAGCAGGAAATAAACGGACCAGTTTTCAGACAAAATAGGGGCTTCAGCATTTTCATACCCGATGATTAAGTATGGATGGTATCTGTCTGATAATAATTTTACAGGACAATATTTATTTATGACTTGATCTATTTGTTGTGGAACAGTGCGTAGTGTCAATTCGCGACACTTGGGTACTACTAGTTTAGAGAAAAAATTGGAACTCTGGCTAATTTTAGACACCCCATAGTCTTGGAGTAATTTTTCGCACAGATGTGTTAGAATGACATCGGAAAGAAAAATTACATTTTGTAACAAAAAGTTTTTTAAAAATTAAGCTAACATGTCAGGGTTAGATATTGAACAGGTAGATCATCTAGGATATAATTTATGGAGAATAACCGGAAATGGGTCAGCAAAAGTCAACTTGCTGAACTTGGGGTGAAAATTACTTAGGCCGTAGAAATGTATTAAAAGCGGATACATCATATGGCTTAAAGAGAGTAAGTATATTTAATTTTTTTTTTTTCAGAAATAATTGATTATAAACAATTTTTAACCTCTATATTTGTGGAAGAGACAGAGTTCGTTTTGGAATGTCTGTCAGGAGGACAGATAAGGAGATTTCAGACTTCCTCAGCATCATCAGAAGCAAGGTCAGAAAGGAATTGAAGAATTCAGAATTCGACATCTGAGAGAAAAACACATGGTCAGTGATCTGATGCATTCAGAACAGTGACGTTTGTAGCTGAAAGTGATGTCATGCTACCCCACTTCTTCCCTGAGGGCCTCTACTGAAATTCTGGATTGATAAGGGTGCTGAAGATGGCAAGACTCAGCACCCTCCCTATCAGCCGCAAGATCCAGGCCTGACTCTCAGAGAAATTCGTCAACCACACCTCACGTGTCGTCTGACTGCAATCTTTTTGACTTCTTTCTGTGGGGTGCACTGCAACACAACATTCAAAGATCCAGCGGCAACAAGATGGATGAGCTAAAGGCCGAGATCACCTGAACATTTAAAGGCCGAAGTCGGAAGACAGTGATTTTCTTCTTCTTTTGTGTGAATCAGATGATTCTGGTGTTGGCATTAGTTTCCCCGATGTTTTTCTAGTTAAAAATCTTTCTGGAAAGACATTGGGTACTTACGGGACTCCGAGAAGGTTTTCAACATCCCTAAGTGAAAGTAGTACTGTGGAACCGACTAGATTCGAACTTGGAACACCCAGGTCTTCAGTCCGTGTCGATATCCACTTAACCACTGTCACCTCTCAAAAGACAGTGATGAAGACCTGTTACCAGTTTTAAGACTGCCTCGAGGTTGTCATCAAAGTCAAAGGCGCTTTCTTTGTGTAGGGCGCGGTGGACGAGAGACTAATAGATGCTGCTATAACACGGAGAACAAGCTAAATGCTAAGATCACATAAGCCTTTGAGGGCTCAAGTCGGGAGACAGTGACAAAGGTATGCGACCGATTCCGAGGCTATCATTAAAGCCGAAGATGGGTTTTTGGAGTGAAATCGACAGAATAAGTCATGAAGACATTTAATGAATACATCTCAAAAAATTAAACTATTATGTTATTTTTTTCCTAGACAGTAATCTTGTGAGCATTATTATTTCATAGTAGTCTCAACTTTTGGATGTTTTTAGTTGTATTTTTCTATTTCCCTTGACTTTAGACATTCAAGCTGTATCTTAACACTTTCGCCGTTCCTAACAGGCAAGCTTTTTGTAGAATTGGAGAAGAAATTGTCTCATCGATCTGTTTAAGCCATTTATGGTTCCAAGCATTCCAATTACAACGAGAATCACCTTTACTTCTTTTACATTTTTCTAGTCAAACTAATTCCCATTTAAGGTCTTGATATTTTTTTCCGTGTTCTTTCTCCTGCACTCTTGTATCGAAGGGGCAGGCTATAACAATGATTAAGCAAGTTCTCTTGTTTTTGTTTAGAAAGATTAAGTCGGGTTTTGAATGTTCAAGAACTTTATCAGTTTGTATGCGCATGTCCCAAAGAAGTTTAACATTGTAGTTCTCCTGTACCACTTCTGGCTTATGCTCATACCACTTTCCATTGTGGTCCAATTCATAAAGTTCGCATATATTCCAGAGTAGTACCTGAACGACTTTGTTGTGTCTCCATTTTTTATATTGATCTCGTGCTAGCATAGAGCATTCAAATACAATATGCGCTAAGGTTTCTTTCCTTTCATTACACAATCAACACATCGGTGATTCTGCAGTTTTGTCAATGTACTGTTTGATAGACCTAGTGTGAGTGGTATGTCCCTGGGCTGCCATTAAGGTGTTCTCTGTAGATCTTTTGAGATTACCCCTGACCAACCTATTTCAGCTGTCATTATCTCTAAATGCAGTATTCTTAAAGAATACACTGTAGTTTCTTTCCAAATAATTTTAACCCTGTTTCTTCCAACCTTTGATTCTTTTTCACCCCAGTTCTTAGTATTTCCTCTCTTTTCTACCTCACGAAAAAGAATCTCATTATTTTGAGAAATATATTTATATAGACAACCTTCTTCTATATTCACAACATCTTTAACATTAAGTAAACCTCGACCACCTTCTTTTCTAGATAGATACAATCGGTCTGCATCTCCTTTCTTTGCAAAAGCTCCATACATTGTTAGTATTTTCTGTGTTTTGGTGTTCAAACATTTTAAGTCACCTACATTCCAATCAAATATACCAGAAGTATATCGAATGATAGCTACTGCCATGGCATTGATAGCATAGATTGTATTTCGACTATGGAGGTGCGATTAAAGAATAACCCTTACTCTTCTGTTGTACTTAGCTGTGACCTGGTTTTTCATTTTCTTGTTTTTAATGTTATCTCCCTTCAAGATTTCCAAGTATTTGTAACCTCTCTCACTGTCAACATTCTTTATCAGATCTGTTGTTGGGAGTTCAAGATCATCTGAGTGAACAAGTTTACCTCTTTTTATAACATGAATAGCACATTTGGTGATGCCAAATTCCATTCATATGTCGTCACTAAATAATCTAACTGTATTCATTAGGGTATCAAGTTGGTTTTCATTCTTTGCAAAAACTTTAAGGTCATCCAGGAATAGTAAGTGTAGGAAGCCCTTTCTCAAGTTCATATCCTTTTTTTTTAAATTTTATTTTTTATCATAGTTCACCCCAAACAAGGCAGGTCACCTTCGATTACGTGAGAGAAGTGTCATCGGGATCAAACTAATGACAAAAAGCAAAGGGAAAAGACGATCTCCCCGGAAAATCCCCCTCCTGATTTTACTAACCTAATGCAATACCTCCTGAAGTTAAATTGGTTTCCCAATTCTTCATGTTGTTCTTTAAAGCTGTTCGAATGTTGGAGGCTATTCCGAAAATTTCTAAGCATTTGTGTATCTATGAATAAGGGACCATGTCAAATACTTTCTTATAATCCACCCATCCCATGGCAAGGTTAGTAGTTCTTCGTTTGCAGTTTCTCAGGATCATTTTATCGATCAAAAGCTGATCTTTGGTGCCATGTGATCTTTTTCGGTAGCTTTTCTGTTCCTCAGGCAGCAAATTGTTTTGGTCCAAATGACCATAAATACTTTCTGACAATATGCTAGTGAAAAGTGTCCACATAACTGAGAGGCAAGTGATTGGTTTAACGTTTGTCACTTCACCCCCTTTTGTCTTATCTTTTATGATCAAGACTGTAGTGCCCTATGTCAGCCACTCAGGAAAGCTACCTGTCGTCAAACAGCTATTTATCACTGCTGCAAGAAATGGGTGAAGAGCCCGAAGTATCCCTGAACTCCGTCAGGTCAGAGTGGTTTCCAATTTGAAAGCTTTTTAACCCTCTCCTTCAGCATCTCAACAGTGACTGTTATATTCGTTTGTCGTTCTACTCTAGAGGACACCTCCCTTTCAATATCTTTGATCCATTCTGCATCATCTTGCTGTTTTACTTCCTTTTCCCAAATGCCTTTCCAGAATGCACTAGATTGGTCAGCATCAGGTATAACATCATTCCCTCTTTCAATTCCTTCTAGTTGTTCAAAAAGGAGTTTCTGGTTGTTCTCAAACAGTCTGTTTTGCCGATACTGCTCAATTCTGTCACTGTAACTTTGGTAGTCTTAGCTACGACCCGTTGTTTCAGTTCTTCAAATACATATTTGAAACCTTTTTGGTGTATGTAAAACTTTGGGATTACTCTTTCACTAGCGCTCTGACTTTTGAGTTTGCCATTTTCGACAGCTTGCACTTTATTTAAACCATTTCTAAGTTGTTTTATCTTATCATTTAAACGTTTCCGCCACCATTGCTCTTTCTTTATTTCTTTTTTTCCGTTTTTCTACTCCGAGTAGATTTGATGCAGTATTGGCAGCAGCTTTAATAACTTTATTACACTGATCATTCACTTTGGTCGTGATAGTTTTAAGTCTTTTCCTATTGAAAAATCGCAGGTTCGGCGGCTGTTCTAAATTGCCAGCTCTTAGCTTCAAGTCTAACTATCTGAAAATATCAATATGTTCTTCTGTCATCCCATGTTCTATCATATGTTTTACTATTGCATCTGTGGAAACTGCCTGATTACCATTAGTAACAATATTTTCGCTCTCAGAGTTTGTTGTTGTTTCTACCATAAACTTTTCTTCAACTACATCAAGTTTATTTATCTGGTCTCAGTTTTCTCTCTCAATTTCTCTTTTTAGTTCTTCAATTTCAATAGCAGATAGCCATCCATTAGTTCTAATCACCTGGGTTTGTCCTGCAAGTTTTTGTTCTGATAGTTCAAACAGGCCTAGCTCATTCCAATTTTGGTGCATTCGCTGTCTATATCGTTTCTTAGGGGGATCACTCTTCAAGTAACATTTCATCACAATTCTATTTAAGACTTTAGTCCAATTAGTTCTAGTTTTAGTGTTAGTGTTTCGAGGATTTCGCTGGATGACGACATGGGAAGTCTCGTCTGTTCCCCCGCCGGACGTGGGACCATTACTTGACATTCCGGACCCACTTACATTGTTTTCGGTTTGGTAATTTTGAACACTCATATTGAAATGATATGAGGAATGGTTTGTATAAGGTTTTCCTTGCCTAGTATTTTTATTGAGATACCAATCCTAGCCATGAAACCCCGCCAGATGTCAACCTGGTATTTACAACTGTTTTTGCATTCCATCAGGAATTTGTTATCCTTAGAGATGTTGCGTTCGCTATGGCTTACTGGAGATTCTCAACCCCGCTATGCGAGCTGACCCGTGGCTGGGATTATTGTTATTATCATTATCATCATCACCATTAATTACCATGATTATCATTATTACTACTACAACTATTATTATATTCTATGTCTTTTTTTGTATTATTGTTAATATAATTATTAATATAGCCTATTATTATTCTTTTTTTTTTCTAGTTCTTTTTTTTTGCAATTAAATAACATAACTTGCCAGCTGCAACAATTTCAATAGTGAGCGATCCACTGTAAACAACAAGTCGCCAAATTACTTGGTGTTATAGAGAAATCCACGTGGAGAATGACTATCTTCACTGAACGTATTTTTAAAAACATGTTTCCACCTACTTTTAATTATAATTAAACCTAAAATGTGTCAGATAAATACAATTTGTATTTTGTTGGTTTTATTTTTTGACTCGATTTCTCTGTAATTTTTGCTCTCTAATTGAGAAATCATTCTTTGTTAAATAATATGTACAATATAGTTAAGTTCGTAAAAAAACAAACCGTAAACAAAATCAAACACGTTTTTCCTTATGTTTAGTTAACTAAAAAAATTTAATTTCTTTTCTAACCAATATCTCCAAATTTATGCATTATAATCTTGCTTGTTCTCCATTTGAAAATAGTTAATTAAATTCATTTACGAAGAAAACTTCTTTAACATGAAAATAAACATTATTTAATTAATTATTAATTAATGATTTTTTTTTTAACCCCCCAAAAATATTTTCTATGAGATGACGAAAATGATCAATAAATTTTTTGTCAATAATAAACTTATTCAGCATCAGCTATCCAATTAATTTACTGTAAAAGTTCATGCAAAAATATCTGGCCAAAAACCATCAGGGTTAAGGAAAAAATATCGGGTGAGTATTTAGTGCCAGATTCGTCAGAAATACCTTTATATGATCGCAATAAATCCATAAAGTCCTTATATGATTGCAATAAATCCATAAAATCCTATCACGCAAGTTTACCAATGTGTATTGTTTTTTATAACTTATCTGTGCGGTGAGATAAAAAGAATGAATATATTCGTTTTTTATAGATTTGGTTCCAGCGCAAAATTATACTAAAGAACTGACGTAAACAAATTGTTAGTTGATTATTTTAAACATAACTTTGGTATATTTAATTTCAATCTTATGAATCAGCGTTGTTCTTTTTAGGAAAAAGTTTCCGATAAGAAAAGCTCCAAATATCGGAAAATTTCTATATAAACGATCTTAAATTGACGCCATTTAATGAACTCTTTCGATAGAGAGTAAATAGTTACTCTAATAATTACTTTTTATTCTGTGTTCTTGTGGGTGCTGTTGTTATTGGAACTAGAATCAGAATCGGTATGTGTATCGGAATCAAGATTTTAGAACAGAATCGGTTATTGTATCAGAATCGGGAAAAATATTAGAATCGTCTCATCACTAGTTCTGTCACTTGGAGTTGGGGGCATGTAGATATTCGGCACAAAGATAAGGGACCACTTCCATTGTCTTCCCCGGAGAATTTTTATACATATGATATAAATTTCATAAAAATAGGATAAATTTCAAGTTTTAAGAGTTAATTTTATATAAGAATACAATTTTACATTTTATGTCGATTTTATAACCTTTCTTTCCATAAAGAACACATAAACATCACCACACTAACACATACATACACGCAGACATTGAGTTATATATATATATATATATATATATATATATATATATATATATATTAAAAATGTTTTTTTTCCTACATTAAAAGGCATTGTAAAAATGAAATACAATTTTGTATTTCGATAGGGATGCTAAGATTTATTTCTTTATATGCAATAAATCAAATATTTCAATCATGATGGATCTTTTTCAATGAAACTGAGAATCCGACATTGTTATTATTTTTTCTTCTTCTTTCTCAATGCCGACACATTGGCAGCGAACTGACAACAGTCAGCATCACTCGATTACGCATATAGGTATTAAAAATGTGTTTTTCCACATTAAAAGGCATCATAAAAATGAAAAAAATTATACACACGCATATATATATATATATATATATATATATATATATATATAATGTCTAAAGAAGCTTTGAGTCATTAAAAAAAAAAAAAGAAAAAAGAAAAAAAAAAGTAAAATGCAGTTTAAATTCCCAGAGAAACTAACTAAATCCAAGATATTGCAGACTTAACATTCGTTGGAAAATTAATAAATAAAAAAAAATAAAAAGGGGGGGGTTAAGTAACTAAGAGTGAAACAAAAACAGGAGACCTTAAGCGTCTAATATTAACACGGGGATCATCAGCTGTTTACCATGTAACTGTTTCGGAGATTTAAAAACAGGACAGTTATAATATTCATGGTTCTCCAATATATATATATATATTGCAAAAAATCAGAACAACATCGTTACTGTTGGTTTCAAATCCAAGCAAAGGGAACTTATAGTTGGTCTTCTATGCCGGACTCTCTTCTGCCTCTGTTTATGTCTCCCCCCCCCCCCCAGTAAAGTTTGTCTAAACAAAAGGAGTGAGGTTTTCAATAGATGCATTCACAGGCGGCAGGTACTCTTAATTAACTGGAAAGATCAGGTAACAGAAAAAATATTCTAAATATTCTAAATAAGACAAAGAGAAATTTTTCACCATACAAGTAGTAATAAATATATGAATAATAGACATAAAAAACAAAAAAAAAACAAAATTAATACATGCTGAAAGGAAGACATTGGACTGTACACATATAGGGGTAAATTGAGGGAAGAACAACCTTATACCCATGTGGCCATGGTTGTTTTTTCTTTCCCTCCTTTTTTTGGGGGAAGGAATTTGTAGAAAAACAGCTTTAAAGAAGGTTTTGGAAACAATTTACAATAGTTTTTTTTTTATTTAGATTGTTTATCGTTTTCAGAAATTGTCCTGCGGGAGGAGGGGTATTGACTAGGTGAGCCGTATAGTTTGGACCTAATTTTTATTCGCCCAATTTATCCAACCATGCCTTGCATGTTTTTTCTCTCATTGGGTGTCCTTCATCATATCCCATTAACAAAGGTTTTTTTAGCCTTAAGTTTTTGGATGTTTTTTTTTTTTTTTTTTTTTAGAAAAGAAGGGTTTATTTTATTTAATTTAATTTAGTTAATATATTTAAAAATTTTAATTTTAATTAATTTCAATTTTCATTGTTATAAAGCAAGCCGCCATTTTCCGGGAAGACAGGCATAAACAGAGGCTGAAGAGAGTCTGGCATAGGAGACCAACTATAGGTTCCCTTTGTTTGGATGTGAAACCGACGGTACCGATGTTGTTCTGTAATACATGAATAAATAAATATTACGTTCTTATTTTGTAATTTTTCTTAATAATCGAGCACTTTGCTTGTGTTCTCTCCTACTAACCTTACATATATCTGTCTGTCTGTCTCTCTCTCTTTCTCTCTCTCTCTTTATATATATATATATATATATATATATATATATATATATATATATATAGGGTGGGCCAAAATAAGGGTCCTATCTTTAAATTTGAATAACTTGAATTTGAATAACTTCCACAAAATAAAAGTTAAACTCACCAAACTTTATGTGTGTGTAGACTGACCCTTCCGAGTTTTTTTTGAAATAAACAAAACAAATTTTAGCCGAAAAACACTTCTTAAAACTTACAAAAACTAAAGTATTGTTTTTTACACTGTTTTGAGTTTTTTAAGCAAAAATAATGTTTTCTAAATGAGGGTACGTTCCTTAGGGCTAATACGGCTCATGCTTGCTTCGGAAGGGGTCCTTTACTTATTCTAAAAAAAAAAAAAAAAAAAATCAATAAATAAAAAAGTTATGAATTTTTAAAAATAGGACCCTTATTTTTGCCCACCCTGTATATATGAGAGAGAGAGAGAGAGAGAGAGAGAAGGATTATCATAGTAGGGGGTGCGCCATACAACATCATTATGACTCCCTCCCCCCCACCCTGTTAAGAAGGCGCATAGACAGAATGGACGTTAATCAGCTGTTCCTGGAGTTATACTTGGTTGACGTTTTTGTGATGTTTTCTCCTTTGATGAAATAGAGTCCTTAAGCATACTTGCAAGAACTTCTTGGATTGACAGGAAACATAAAATATGTTTCGGTTGTACCATACATATATTACAGCCCAGTTTTAGGGATCAAACAAATCACTGTTGATTATTTATAGACATTTTTTTAAATATCAAAAAATTATCAGAGCATCCACAACCATACAATATCCTCATAACAAGGCACGCAAACATCTTTGGAAAAGAAAAAGGTGACTAGGCACAGCTGCAATAATCAGCAGCGTTTTTGCGTTTTCTCACATCAGACGTAGATGGACGCGAACGGCTGTTTCTGGAGTTATCTTTGGTCCACGTTTTTATGCTATTTTCTCCTTTGGCGAAATATAGTCCTCAAGCATACTAGCAACCGCATTACCAAGTGACATTTTGCACTGGCTTAACATTAGCGGGAAACATTGTACCATACATATGTTACAGTTGTACCATACATATGTTACAGTTGTACCATACATATGTTACAGTTGGACCATACATATGTTACAGTTGTACCATACATATGTTACAGTTGTACCATACATATGTTACAGTTGTACCATACATATGTTACAGTTGGACCATACATATGTTACAGTTGTACCATACATATGTTACAGTTGGACCATACATATGTTACAGTTGTACCATACATATGTTACAGTTGTACCATACATATGTTACAGTTGTACCATACATATGTTACAGCCTAGATTTAGGGGTCAAACTAATCAAGGTTGATTAGATAAAAGCAAAAAATACAAGTTGATATAGGAGTATCATTGTAGCCCCATTGTCAAAGTAGCCCCGGTTGACAGTAATTCATGGATTTTGGTTCGTAACTTGTACTAATTGAAATTAGTAGAAAGCTATGAACACAACTTTAGTCTGTATTTTCCGGTAAATTTTGGCAATATTCATAGACGTCTATGACTCTTAATGAAAGATTTGTGGTTCCATAGTTAAGAAGTACCAACAATAAAAACGATATTGGAAACACTGAATAAATGTCTGAGTCGCCATGAAGAACAGCTAAAGTGGTTTGATGCTGTTTGCTGTTATGCAATGTCAAATATCTTTTGTAGTGTTGATAAATGTTCACAAAACGAGAGATACTTCTCTACATTGCCGAATAAGGTTGTGTTTGGCAGACACGAATTCTAAGATTATGTGTAAGTGTGTTTGACAATGAG
>OY744548.1:39142853-39152853 GCA_963556195.1 Sepiola atlantica
TATATATATATATTTTTTTACATTAATCTTATATTTCGGAATAAATTCCATCTTCAGAGGTGACCAGTTATTGAGTCATTTATATATATATATATATATATATATATATATATATATATATATATATATACATTTATTCTCACATATACGGTTTGTTGAGGACAAACGTAAGAAGGAGATACTAAACATGGTGCAAAGGTACCCCACTCTCTTCGCTTCCTGGTCGCGGTGCCGAGCATAACGGATACCCCACTCTATTCCGCGTCACGGAACCAGTTATAAACATGGTACTCCACTCGTGCCTCTGTCTCTGTGTTCACGCCTTTGGTTCTCTACACAGAGATCTTGCCAGACCGTGAACACTCTTTGGTCGATGATTGTCGTAGTGGCAATAAAAAAAAGAATATGTCGGTCGAATTTTCTCCGGTCAGATGATGATGATTATAGCTTCGTTGAGTTTGTGAAGGCAAGTTTATTCAAGCAGAACACATCGATAATAGGAATAATTCAACAACATCGGCGAGGTCTTTTTGGATGAAAATAATTATTAACAATTAAAGGAAAGAATTGATTTAACGTTGAATTTGAAATCTAACTCTTGATAAAATGTCTTTTGCATTCAACTACTTCGCCGTCTCTCTGTGTATGAATTCATTTACAATTGCAAGTTCTTAATTAAGTCATTAATCTATGTTTGGAAAATGATGGCTGAGTCCGGGGGGCTCTCACTAACACGAGCCGCGAGGATCGCGACTGCTCGGGTCGAAATCCCAGTTCGTTCTGTTGTTCTGTTCGCCTGTCTCTGGGGAACTGATTCTAAAACCCTTCTCTTACCGAAAGGGTTTATTTCATACCCTTTCCTTTTCCAACCTATTTCTCTAATCCTTCTTTCTCTCCCAGTGGACTGGGAAGGGGAGGCGCCTCTCCAAACAGATAAATGGGATTTCTCTCTCAAAAAGTAATTACTCTTCCCTGTCTCTCTTCCTCTCTCGGAGTTGGGCGGGGCGCGCGATACGGACAATTTGGATTTCTCCTTTAGATATTATTGTTATCATAAAACACTTATTCTCCTTCTCTGTCTCCATTGGGAGGGCGTTCGTGCGCGACCTCCCAAGTTTTGACATTCATTAGTGACTAAGAGATTTTGACCAAATTCCGAGGCAGCACCTGGTAAATGTGCCTCTTTGTTTGGATATAATTTGGTTTGATAACCTAAGCTGCTTTTCCAGATATTTCGACGCCATCTTCTCGCCTTGTTTAGATAGTCGATTTCACGTTCAGTATATGTACTAGTCTTATATCTCCACTTCTTTTCTACGTAGGGCCTAGCATCATCACTAAAATGCATACTAGCGCGCCCCTAGTGTATCGTTGTGTCATATCAAGGACAAACGTAAGAAGGAGATACTAAACATGGTACATGAAGCAGAGGGGTTGAATATAACATACGTAATTATTAAAGGAAAAACTATGTTAATTACCGCAACACAATCAATAAAGAACATGTATTGCCAGGGTTAACAAATAGACAGAGATATATGCAATGAATAATGTGCAAGTATTTTGATTTACCCTGTTGTTGACATTCTGGGAGACCTATCTTGCGAACAGAAGCGTAGGAGATTGGAAACGACTTCGATCTAGGTTAACGAAAGACCTGCCAAAAGTGGCAGCCCGCAGGATCGCGTCCGATTACTTGGGTCTCCAAACCAGAAAAAAGAAAGATATCCAGTTTGTAAATTCGCACGTGGGTGGAATTTAGATGTATTTTTGGTTCCCGTAAGTAGAATATTGCGTTCTCTCGTTAGGTTAGTAATATCTCAAGAGAGGTAACTTGGATCTGATCTAAGAGAGATAACTCCCTGATAATTCTAAACTAACATTCTTATCAGGAGCAGTTATGGTTTTATTATCAGGAGAAGCTAGGGTTTATAGTCAGGAACAGTTAAGGGTGTTGATACTTTAGCGTCTGTTTGGATTACTATTTATTTTGTAAATTTGGGAAAGGCAATATCCAACGAAAGAAGAACAGAGTCTATCCATACAAAACTAATTAACCTTATTCAACAACTTTTTAAGACAATAAAATGGAAGGTTGATAAGATTGTAAAGTTCAAAGAGTTCGAGAATATTTTAGAAAAAGTATTGGAAATTATTATTATGGAGTGTTTTTCATATGCCCTGTGATTGGTTGGTTTTCATCCAATCACAGGTCACTGTTTAGAACTTCTACTGCACCCCATGTGAGCACGCTATTTCAAACTTTTGCGTTCTTTTTCCTGCCGCCGACAGAAGCAGGACTGCTGAGCTACCTCTGTCGAGATGTTTTACTGTGTGCCAGTTAAGGCACACAGTAAAACCCTGAAAGACTTTCGAATTCACACGGCTCACCCACCAAAACCACACAGAACAATGTGAACTGATAAAAGGACGAAACTTAAAAGCTAAGTCCGCAAAAATATCACATTTTTTTGCAACAAACTTTTCTTCTTCTCATCCTCCTTTCTTTTTAAGTTATATAAAATTTGATACAACTAGATCCTTGTTTGTTCTTCTTTCTTGCCTCGTAACTTGTCCTCTAAGCCTTTTTTTCCTAAACAGCGGGCCCTAAATTTCATCCCATATTTGAATCGATAAAAATCGCAACAAAAGTGTTTTTTTTTTGTCAGAGAAATCGAGTATATAAGATTGACATCCTCTAATATTTTATCAACAAACGGCGTAAGCAGCAAAACAGAAACAAATCTGAATTTCATTTCAACACAAAAAACTCAAAACTGGGGCCATAAAAATCGGCTCACAAAAAGCCGCAAAAATCTTGATCACGTGATAGTGCGTGCAAATACGTCCGCACGGCCAATATCAAAAGCATCACACAGTGCGAAACTTCTTTTTTCTTTCCTTCGACCCTTAACAGAGAGAACATGTCCGGGTACTCCTCGCTTTTGAGCAAGGGGCGCCTCGGCTGACTACTACTACTACTACTACTACTACTACTACTACTACTACTACTACTACTACTACTACTACTACACAAACGCACACACAGAGGCCTACACTCTTATCATTCTTCAACGCACGCAACCACACACTGCTGACAAAGGCACACTCATACAAATGCTTAAACGACGTATTAACTCTGCGCTCGCACACACCCATATTGTCTCACGCAATGCACACATGGACACAGAGCGATACACACATTTCAATTCTTGCACTCCACCACACTCAGACACGCATACACACACTGTTGACAAAGGCGTACACACGAATGCCTACCGGACAAATCTCAACTCACGTGCACGCAAATAATACGCACTCATAAATTACAGGCACAGACATTTTGTTATTTCCCCAACGGAAGAATTTCAAATGAACAATCAATTCTTGTATTTTGTACATATATAAATAGTTTTCGTTTAAATATTATTTCTTCTTCCATTCATTCTTTATTCATGCATGTTTTCCCTTGTTTTTATCTGTTTTTTTTTACTGTTTTAAACATCTCTTTAACAATCCAAATGTAAACGCGGATCTTAGCATTTTCTCTAAGACACGATATCTTAATAAGCTAAGGTCCGCGCTCCTACAACTACACCTGTTTGTTACGGTTATCGCTGTGTTCGTTTACGTGTGTAAATAAATAGGCACGAAGATATGGGTATGTATTAGCGTGCCTGTTTTGTTAGTGAGAGAATGTATGTGTGTATGAACTTGTGCATATGCGTTTGTTGAGCGACGTATTTAGTGAGAGAGTGTCTGGTTAACAGTGTATTCTGGTGTTGTTTATTCTTTCGTAAAAGTCACTCGTTCTATGCCGTTCGAGGCCCTTCGTTAGGCACTGGAAATACTTTTAAAGATGTACCACGTGCATCGGGTATGGACTAATAATATTAGAACAAAGAGAATTCGATCAACAGTGTGAATACTGCTGAGAGTTTTTTGGGGTCTCAAAGGGGCCTGGGAAGGACCGTGTCGTACACACCTGTTTTTGCCTCTGAAAGAGAAACAGAAAAGGGAACTTATGCAGAATAGGAACACGAGCTGAAATGTATTTAGGAGAGCCTCAATGGTGTAAGAAGGGGCAGACAACTCTGTTTTTTAAGTACATAATTTCTAGTTTCTCTGAAAATGGACGTAATCGGCATGAATGCCTTGAATATGCGTGAGTTATTGTATTTAACAAATACTCAACAGAAAGTGGTGGATGTTTTTGCAGGCGCATAGACTTCTTTCTTCCACCGAGAGATGCACCTGCTAAGTGGAAATGGAAATGACACCCGAAAATAAAACTGATGAATTTTTGTGGAGATGTCCAAATTGTTATAAAACCAGGTCTATTAGGAAGGGCAGTTTGTTTTTCCAATCAAAGATACTCTTAGATGACATGATAATCTTTATGTACCTATGGGCATATAAAAGTGCTAATTATGAGAGCATACAAAGAGAGTGCCGCATAGTGTCAACTCACACAATAACCGATTGCATGGAGTATTTTCTTTAGTATCCGCAAATTCTGGGAGGCGAGGGTTGAAGCGTGGAAATATAATACCGGCCGTATTCCACGGCAACTTTGGATTTTTGGTGGCTATGAAAAGGCCATCAAATCTGTTTTTTTAGTAAATAGTCCCGTCAAGAGATGTCGTCACATTAATCCCATAATAAAACAGTATGTGCGCCCAGGTACCACAATCACATCCGATTACTGGCGCGCATATGATCGACTTGGATCTGAAAGGTTTCACCATTTGCAGATAAATCATAAGTATAATTTTGTCGATCCTTCGACAGGTGCGACCACCAATAATGTGGAAAGCATGTGGCAACAAGCAAAGAAGAGGAACAAATTAGAATGTGGGACCCACACGCAAATGGTGGAATCCTATTTATCAGAATTTATGTGGCGGCAGAAATTTCCGCAACCCCCTTACAGTCCTTTTGAACACATTTCTGAATTCTATCCCGTTTAACAAAACAAAAACATGAGAAGAAAAATAAAACAAAACAGAAAATTTAGTTTTTAAACTGTAAAAAAAAAAAAATCAAAAATGCTTTAAACCAAACCCGATGACTGTTCGTTTTGAAATGAAAAAATATACTGTTGATTTTCTCAAATTCTATTTTCTTCAATAAATGTTCTATCAATATACTGTTGATTTTCACAAATTTTAATTTCTGAAATAATTTAATATTTTAAACTATAAAAAAATCTGTTAATCCAAATAAGAGGACTGTTCGTTTTGTTGGTGTTGCAAGGGACATGTTGGATAGCCCCTTTATAATTCATACCATCGTTTATTCTCGGTTTGCTCTGTCGTCTAGTGGTTGAGTACTTTCTTCGCCTCTGCACTGTAGTGGCCATCTCCGTGAGTTGTCTGTAACAAAAGACCTTTCTCACTCGCTTCATAAGACAACAATCTTTTCATTTTAATTACTTTTTATTCGGCTTCAGTTTCTATTGCCCGTGGAGATGTTTTGCTATCGTTGAGAGAGAGAGAGAGAGAGAGAGAGAGAGAGAGAGAGAGAGAGAGAGAGAGAGAGATTTACGAATATCGTGGTTAATTCTTAGCTAGCTTATTGTCTAATCAGTCCTTTGTTATTTGAGGAGACAGGGGGGGGGGGGAGAAGGACATCTTGTACGCCAGTATTCTTTCTTAGGGAAAAAACATTTCCCGTTCTGACTTGGTTACATCTTAATTCCTTCGTCCGACTTCTACGCCTCCTAAGTCCGAACTGGTTTTAAAACTCCAATTTTCTCACATATCAAAACTGTGACGTAATATCACGTGATAACCACACAGGTGCAGGATGACCTTTTGAACCCAGGTCATTCATTGTCTCGTCACTTGTCACGTTTCGATTTCCGGAAACAACATCGCACTTTATGCACTCGGCGGCACGCACTAAGCGCACCAGCCAAACCTACGACCCCGCACCCGTTCTCCACCACATACGTCCATTATCATATAACATTCTCATAAAGGTTTTTATAATCCCACAAGTTACGTTCATCATTGTATAACATTCTCATAAATGTTTTTATAATCCCACAAGATACGTCCATCATTATATAACATTGGTTTTTAAATTAAAAAATATACTGTTGATTTTCTCAAATTGTTATTTCTTCGAAAAATGTTCTATTAATTGAATTTGCATGACTTCTTATTTAAAAATATGCATATTTTCCATTTTCGGAGAAATTGCGTACTAAAAAAAGAGTTGTCTGCCCCTTACACCATTGGAGCTCTTAAATTCCGGCTTGTGTTCCTATTCTGCATAAGTGCCCAAAAAGAGAGACAAAAAAACGTCTTGTTTTTTTTATAGTGAGCGCCTATTTTCGGCATTGAATACTTTCGCTTGTCTGATTGGCTGAAAGAAACTCGTCCAATCAAAATTCGATACGTAAATAACAATATCGTTCACAGCCGCTGCCCCTTCCAATAATGTAAGGGGATATAACTCTACTTATACTCTAACTTTCTTATTGAATCTATTTTGAATTACTTGTGAGCGATCATTAAAGGAGCAGAATATCTTCGGGTAAAGTTATAGACGTTTACACGTTTTGCTGATTGTCTATGAATTTTGCCGAAAGAGCGTGAAATTATATTGTTTCTTCACTAGTGGCAGTTATTTTAACAAGGCCACCATTGCATATACAATCACTGTATATGCAAGAATAACGTTGCATATACAGTGTTTTACAAAATTCTTATGAAAAGTTTTTCATTAACAATAACCTAAAAACCTATGAACCTAAATACACATAACTCATGGGTTCTACATTGTATTCGTATCTTTTTAATGAATAGTCGATGCTGAAAGGTTTAGCTTTTTGAGATGATATATTCGACTGGTGATGTACAAAATACTACTTTGTGATAGTGAATAACCGTCCGTCCGAGGTTAGCCGGTTAATATGCATGAGCATAGACAGAACACGGCGGATCTAGAAGAGTATTGATTTACTCCTCTCCAGGAGTTAGGCACAAGGCCAGTTTTTTTATTATCCTACTCCCACAAGTAAGATGTGACCCAAGGTCGGGAAAGTGGGGTTTGAAAAGCCAGCACCCAAGAGGTGAGCACTCTGGCCATTTAAAAATTGCCTGGGCAGCCCCGTCGGCATTCCCCGGTAGGGCGCCGCCTCAGACAGTAAGCAATAAACTTACTCCTCCCCAAAGAGGGGAGGCAAAGCCTGGGAGGGTGGACCTCCTAGGACTGCACAGGACAGACCCATTGACCGGCGTAAGTCAAGCCCCGAAGGCCAAGACAATACCAGTATGGGGTACAGTATCCATCGGAACAGATACTACACTTTGATCTTAGCCAAAAGACCAAGGAGTAAACCTTAAACAAAAATCCTTCTATTCTTTACAGGCTATTCCTGTGGCGATTATCGACAAACAGATGATTCAGCAGAGAAAACCCCGCAGCTTTGCACGAGATAATTCTTTGCAATGAGAAGGTGCACTGCTCCAATGATCGGAAAACCATCAAGTGTAAAATGTACAGGTTTGGCGAATCATATCCATATCCATCCCTGAGTGATCTCAGCAACAATAACAAGTGCAGGTTCTGCAACACAGAAGTAGAGAGTGTGAGCCACCTGGCATCCAGTTGTAAGGTTCCCCTGGGGAATGGCTATTATACAATGCGACACAACGGAGTGTGTAAATATCTTCACTGGACTATCTGTAAATAGTTGAATATCCAGTGTAGCAGCAAGTCGTGGGAGCATATACCGGAAAGAACAGTTGGAAATAATTAATACACCATCCACTATGACTATGCAATCCCTACAGCTACATATCTAGAAAACGGAGCTGTTAAACCTGACATCGTAATATGGGACAAAAGGGAGAAAGTAGCAACCCTAGTTGAAGTCAGTGCCCCTAATGATGCAGGATTGAACAGAGCTGAAAGGGAAAATATTACAAAATACCAAGGTCTTATGTACGACATGAAAAGAAACTGGAATCTTAGGAAGATCTCCATCATACTAGTAATAATAGGAGCAACAGGACTAATGAAAAAGAATTTCAAAAGCTATCTGGCGAGTATACCCGGTGAACCGAGTGCAAGAGAAATACAAACAACTGCACTTAAAGGGACGGTTAGAATCTTAAAAAGATCTCTAGGCTGGAGTGTCTGAAATAGCCGGTGAATGTCTGGCATCCGGTAGGATGCACCATCTCCAGCAAAAACAGAAAGATAAGAAAAATATAAAAAAAAGGAGAGAAAAAAAAAGATACCTCTAACAAATACTGGGCAAAATTCTGTTCTCAAACATGTGGCGAAGCTCTCCGAAGTATGCAAATGGGATAATGAGTAGTCGAATTATTTTCTGGATGGATGGGATAATTAGTAGTCAAATTATTTTCTGGATGGATGGGATAATGAATACTCGAATTATTTTCTCTTGTCGAGTAGTCACCAAAAATAGCGCCTTTCATCCTTATCATTTGCAAATTGGAAAACCTTAAATAAAAACAAACTACTTATTGGTTTTCAAAGTTGAAATAATAATTGTGAGCACGTAGTTAAATCCACCAATGGTTTACCGCCTCGTCATCACGTGATCAAGGACTCCACGTATTAGGAGAAACCAGCCCCAACAGTTGTCTTAAGTAGCACCATTTATTTTTGCCATGTTTGTTTTCGATTTTTCGAAACGGAAAAGATTTTTGTTTATCCGGATGGGGTAAATATCTTTGTGTTCCACATTCTTCACAAATTTGTAAGAATTTAAATCATTCAGTGAATGCATATCGTTTCTTTTATAATGGCCGTTATATTAACAATAATAAATTTATGGGAAGCAGCAGCATATGTTGTTTTACGTATCGACTCTCGATTAGACAACATCTCGAATCGGCAGTTTCGTTCAACCAATCACAGACACAAGAATATTCACTGCCGAAAATTCGCATATAATATAAAAACCCAAACACACAGCTTTCTTCCTCTTTTCCGGTATTTTTCTTTCAGACCTGACGCACGCGAGAAAGTCCTTTAAAATAGCCTCGGAACTTGCAAGGCAAGTAGCACACACATGATGAAAGATACCCACGAACTACTGTACGCACGACAAAAGCATACACACACCCACCGAACTCACGCACACAAAAGTTCATACGCACACATTCTTTCACTGACAAAAACTGAGGCAAACTAATATGCGCACGCATTTACAATGCCTACTGATTTTACACACGCAAGCTCGCAAGGCGACAGCCGAAATGAACATGTATTCTCAATTTCTCCTTACATACACAACAACACTTTCTTCACCTAGAATGTTCTTGGGACACTCTGAACTCTTAATTATTACGAACTCTTTATTTTTCGTTGTCAAGTTTTCAATTAAAATGAATAATTTTTGCATGGATAGACTTTGTTATTCTTTTTTTTTTATATTGCCTTTCCTCGACAAATTAATTTACATTACTTTGAATCATTTTTATTGGTGTTACGGTATTACAGGGACTTTCAACGTTCGTCTTTGTTTCCGGCAATGTTCGACAAAGTTCGGCAGAATTCGTAAATGTTTACGACTTTTGCCGAAAGATTTATGTACGTATCATTAAGAAGTACCGAAAAGGACAAAAATAATAAATAAAAACAAAAAGACGATATTAGAAACACCTAGTTCTTAAAGACTGAACTAAATTGGTTTGATGCCGTTTGCTGTTAGACTGTGATGTCAAATGTCTGTTTTAGTGTTGATAAATGTTGGCAAAACGAGTGAGAGATATTTCTCTACATTGCCGAATAAGGTTCTGTTTTGCAGAGATAAATTATAACATTGTGTGTAAGTGTGTTTGACAATAGGAGGTGGAGCGTGCCATCGCGCGTGTTTGTGTGTATGCATGTGTTTGGCTACGTCTGTGTTTGTGTGTGTTAGAGAGAGCGAAAGAGATAGATAGATAGATAGATAGATAGATAGATAGATAGATAGATAGAGAAAGAGGCAAAGAGACAAAGAGATTAGGATGCA
>OY744548.1:39157853-39390353 GCA_963556195.1 Sepiola atlantica
TAGCAAAAATATGCAACCAGAGGGAGCATATTTTTGCTAGTAATAATAAAAGAAAAAATAAACGAAAAACTCATTTAAATTTTTAATGTCTTATTTCATATTGCTAAAATTCACTTATATCCGATACATATAAATGATCTACATAAACTACACGCAATGATTCAAGCAAACTACATAACCCGTATCTATCTATCTATCTATCTATCTATCTATCTATCTATCTATCTATCTATCTATCTATCTATCTATCTATCTGTCTCTGTCTCTGTCTCTGTCTCTGTCTCTGTCTCTGTCTCTGTCTCTCTCTCTCTCTCTCTCTCTCTCTCTCTATATATATATATATATATATATATATATATATATATATATATAATTAACTTGTTACAAATATCCAGGGGGTATGAATCCGAAGGAAGTTGAAACCGAGTTTATGAGAGTGCTCAATGAAAATTCAGAGCAAAATATATATTTTTTGATTTTATTCCATTAGTTGCGACAAAACAAGTTTTGTTTCATTGGTGCAAATAGCGACCAACTCATCGGGCGGGCGAAGGAATTCAAATGGCATAAATTTTAACTTCAACTTTAACGGGAGATTGAAAATTGAAAATACATTGGAGGGGGAGGGGGACAGAGTTGGGGCTTTGTCTATAACGGTGACATGGGACATGAGAGGGGAGGGGGGAGGACCCCAACAAGTCGTGTTTCAAATTATTACGTGGGAGGTTTTTCACGTGTCTGTGCTGTGATGATCTCAATTTCGGCCGGGGTGGGAGGAAGGGAGATGGAGCGACGGCCAGAGTGAGTTAAATTTAAAATGAGAATAAAATTATGATTATAACCGTCATTCTTATTTTATTTTAATTCTAATAAGTAATTATCATGTGGATAAAAATGTTTGATAATTTTAATTTAGGGTATTAATTGCAACTTTTGCATTTTATTTATTTTATTTTAATGTTTTGTTTATTATTTGTAGTGAATTTTGTTGTGATTATATATATATATATATATATATATATATATATATATATATATAATATATATATATATATATATATATATATATATATATATATATATATATATATATATATATATATATATATATAGTAATCCAAGTAAACATCCACAGGATAAAAGTCCAAAGAATTTAAACACGTCTTATAAAGAGTGCTCAATATTAAATAGAGCTTTTATATATAATTATTTTTTTATTTATACATAATCCGCGACACTGGCATGTCGATATTATCGATCAACAGCTGTTAGAACATGCCAGTGTCGCGAATTATGTACACGTCTGTATAAATAAAAAATGATTATATATATATATATATATATATATATATATATATATATATTCATGTATTATACACATATAATATTATAAGGAGATATAATATACTATTTATTGATTTTCAGTATTTACTTCAACACTGTTTAATACGTGAGTAGAGCAAGGTAGTAAGATATGAACATATATTTATGGCAATTAAGCTACACAGAGGCATCCACGTTTTATCCCCGTGGGGAATTGTCAGGCTAAATGCACTTAGCTTGACGATTCCTTACGGCGATGAAACGCGGACGCCTCTGTGTAGCTTAATTGCCATAAATATATTTTCTATACCTTTCTCTCTCTCTCTCTCTCTCTCTCTATATATATATATATATATATATATGTGTGTGTATGTATTTGTCTGCATGTGCGTGAACATGATATAATCGAGTTGATTTATACTAGTAGATCACATACTATAATAGCATCATTCTGGTAGATCACATGCTAAGCAGTGCACTAATGTTTTGGTGTTTTTGGTCGATCAACTATATAGTTAATGATTTTTTTGTGATTTAAATTTTGATCTTAATCATTGGAGTTAGTGTTAAACCTGAAAGGTACGATAATAAATGTTTTAATAAATTTTAATTAATAAAATGTATTAGTTTGTGCTAAATCTTGTGTCCTTGTCTTTTTCTTGCTGGCATCATCAATTGGTTATCTGTAATTGGATCACGTGTGGTCGACTTCTCTGTGGACACTAGTAATGACAGGAAGAAGGATTGAGGATATCAGATGTTTTATTTGCCCTGGTTTCACGAACACCGAGTGTGGATTGAAGTAGGTGGTCTCAGAATCTTATATTCACACCGCATCAATCATTTGGTGATGGTTTACATGTTAAAAGCGACCATTTGTCCGTATGGATCTGTTGGTATCAACTACCCCAGGGAGGATCTCTATAAAACGTTCTCATCAAATTTCGCTAACTGTTATATCTCTATTTACATAAAGTTAGGTATGTGTATAGGTTTATGTATTAGTATATACAGGATTCAATCCTAAACTAATTGATCGATCATTATGAATTTTGAAACACAGTTAACAGACGCCAGCGGCGCAAAAATGCACTATTCGTAGTAAAAGGATGGTAATGTGGATTCTATGGAGTTTAATTTAGTTTTATGCAAAGGGGGTGAAAAGGGGTGGAAGGCCTTCGTGAAAATTCCGATGACGCCAATATTTGTGAAACTTTAACAAGAAGTTAAATCAAATAATACATATTTCCTACATTTCAGTTTCTTTAGAGTATTTTAACGGGGTTTAGGGGGCATAAAACTCCCATTTGAAAATTCAAATATTTCCGATTTGCATTGAATTTGATCCATAAATGTTAAAACACCAATTAAGCAAGATTGCATGACTTTCAATTTCTTCTTAAGTGCCCTTTAGCCTAAGCCTTACATTTGAGACATTTCGAAAATCGAAATCATGTAATGGCTTTCGATAAAAAATTGAAATACGGATTCTAGATATGAGGGGTTGCATCATTATATCTTTGTTTTAATCTTCTTAAGGGGACATCAAAGTGGCGCAAAACTGTTCTGTTTGGGGAATTCATTTTACCCGTCCTAAGACGATTCTTCTTCTAGTTATAACATAAATACAGTATTGCAAAGATTTGTTCAACATAAAATTTACAGACAAGATGTTGGCCACTTAAAGCCAAGGGCAGATATTTAAACTGGTCAGAAGCCAATGGATAATAATAATAAAAAAAGATTTTTCCACGAGTTTTGCTTTAGTAAAGGTTAGTATTTATGGAGTTCAACGTTTTTTTTTCTATCTGTCTTCGACTAAAGTACATTCGGCCAAACATCGTCATCCAATTTTATCTACGTAATCTCGAGACAAAATCAATAAGAGATCTGCATTCGAAGCTAAGAATAGTCCCACAACAGCGACAACACACCCTTTTGACCAATTATGAGATGAAACGTAATTTGATTTGTTATTTAGAAAAATTGTTTTCATTGCATGCAAATACATAATCATGACTACTAGAAACCAAACGGAATTTCCATGAACAAAGTTTCTTTCCTAGAACATCTTATCTGTGGAACAAAATACCACGAGGCTGCTTCCACACCGACTACAACATGATCATCTTCAATACTTGTTGAGCCGTTCTCTTAGATAATCAATTCCTCTTAAGTAATCTGCCTATTCAACTCATTGTTTCTAATCGTCTCATGGCGATGATCATCGTCCAACTGACAATCTCTTTAACCCTTATCCTCGAGTGGCCCCCGGGCCTTGATAAGTGGTGCCCATTAGTAAAGAAATCTACCTATCTATTATTATACTAAACTAGAAGAATAACCATTCCATGACGGGTAAAATTAATCGACAGAACATAACCACTTTTATATTACCATACGAAAATTAAAATCAAGACATAATGCTACTAAACCTTATGTATAGAATCCTTATTTCAATTTGATCAAAATCCATTATTTGATTTCGATGTCTAAAATTTCAGGACACCTGAAAAGAGAAACGGAATCGCTACTGACAACCGCACAAAGCAACACGATTATAACAAACTTCATAACATCCAAGATAGAAAAGATCCAGGAAAACAGCAAATGTATTTTCTATGTACCAAAAGACGAAACGAAAAACCACCTCATAATTTCATGCAGCAAGTTAGTTCAAAAGGAATATAAAAATAGATATCACTGGGTTTGGAAGTAGTCCACTGAGAACTGTGCCAGCGACTGTATGTTGAACATGCAGACCAATAGTACAGACACAAACCCGAGCCAGTATTGAAAAACGAAATAATGGAAATACAAACGGAAAAAAAACCCAACACCCGAGGATCAAACATAATAATAGTCAACAAGAAGGAAAACCCAGCCAAATAGTAGATTTTGCCGTCCCAGCAGATTACAAGGTGAGATTGAAGGAGGAAGTAACTAGGAAAATACCTGGAACTTGGCAGGAAACCGAAGAGAATATGGAATATGAAGAAAACTACCTGTAGCAATAAAAACGAAACCGAACATTTACTAGCTTCAAAGCGTATTAGATGCTTCGCGTGTAGAACAACTGTTTTCCAGTGATTTTTAAATTTGGAATTAATCTCCATATGTTGAGGCTAAGTGACTTTAAAAATAAATGGATTAAAAGTAAACAGTAAGTTGAATTTTGGACAGTGTTAGTGTTGGAAATTTATTTCGGTGTTGTTTGAAGAGAAGTTCCTTTTGAAGTTTTGACCGTCATTGTAACCTCATTACGGCTACAGGAAATTTGCATAAATCCCTTTTTTCTTGCACTACCATAATTGCAATACCAATAATTGGAGAAGCATAAACAACAATTCCGAAAACCATAGAATAAAAGATGAGGAGAAAATAGAATCAACCATTGTAAATAATTGCTCTTCTTCCTATGTGTACCTAAAACTAAACGGATGGGTAGTTCTTGGAAAGAAACTTTGCTCATGGAAGAACTACCAGTCCATGAAACACAACACCACGGGACTGCTTCCCAGCTGATTACACCGTGGTCGTTTTCAAATCCAATGGAAACAAATTCTTGTCGAGTCGTTCTCATAAATCACCAAATCTTGCCCAATCGTCACGCTGTTGTCTCACCGTCCACCTGACACACTTATTAACCCTTATCCTCGAGTTGCTTTTGGGCCTTGATAAGTGGTGATTTGTTAGGACACCAAAAGAGAGGATCGACAAAATACGGCATTGATGAAAATAGTTGAAATATTAATATAAATCCTAGAGTGCGGAAACCAACCGATAGAGTGAGGTGCTACTGATCAACTAAAAGTAAATTTAAATAGAATAGCACTTCGTAGGTGGTTAAGTGGATAACGACAAGGACTAAAGACCTGAGTGTTCCAAGTTCGAATCCAGTCGGTTCCACAGTACCACTTTCACTTAGGGATGTTGGCAACCTTCTCATGGTCCTTCCTGTAAGTACCCGATGTCTTTCCAGGAAGATTTCTAACTAGAAAAACATCGGGAAAACTAATGCCAAGACCAGACTCATCTGATTCACACGAAAGAAGAAGAAGCATGAATAGAGGTAGAAATGGAACACACCAATTGTATCGAGATGGCAAACCGTCATTGTATCGAGATATACGCTAACAACATGCGGTACATTGATTGTACGAACATAAGTCCACGTTTTAGCAGCATGATTCGTTTTTAGATATGCTTCTGATTCATTTTGACCTGCGACACTTGAAATCCAAGACAAAAACTTGTATGAGTATCTAAAATAATCTCAATAATAAAATGACGTTGCAACATTGGTCACTGATAGACATGAAGCTTATGTGGATGCCTACGAAAACCCGTCAAAGAAAATCCAGACGACACGAGGATTGCTACACCACAAGTTGTTCTCCACGTGTCTTTACCAAGAGAATATTGATTTACTCCTCTTCAGGAGTTAGGCACAAGGCCAGTTTTTATCTTACTCCCACAAGTAAGATGTGACCCAAGGTCGGGTCGGGAAAGTGGGGGTTGAAAAGCCAGCGCCCGAGAGGTGAGCACTCTGGCCATTAAAAATTGCCTGGGCAGACCGGTCGGCATTCCCCGGTAGGGGCGCCTCAGACAGTAAGCAATAAACTTACTCCTTCCCAAAGAGGGGAGACGAAGTCTGGGAGGGTAGACCTCCTAGAACCGCACAGGACAGACCCATAGACCGGCGTAAATCAAGCCCCGAAGGCCAAGACAATACCAGTCTATGGGTTGCAGTATACATCGGAACAGATACTACACTTTGATCTTAGCCAAAAGGCCAAGCGGGATATAAGGACTTGGATTGTAGAGATCTGACACTAGAAATAAAACTAAAGGTGTACAATCAGTATATGGTCTCTATTATGGTATACATAAGCGTAACATGGACCATGGACACATTCACTATATTAAGCGTCTTACAAATTGTCTAAAAATGATATATGAGATTAATACTTCAAGATGATCTCAACAAAATCTAGTTCTGGTCCTGAAGCTACGATTTACCTCTGAACTCTGCAAAATACAGTCATCTTTCTATCGGCTCTCTGTCTACTGCCCCCAGGCCATCGGTTTTCCATTTCAATCACTCAACATCGTCGTTAATGCGAATAACCTTGGTACAGTTGTGGACGCCACTTTCAAATCAATAATTGCTGTGAAGGGTCTGAGAGAATTGGAAGACCGAGGAGGAATAGCACCACACAGACTTCGACTTAACGGACATGGAATGTCCTGGAAACCTGAGGACGCTTATTGTCACTCAACTTCCAGAGAAAGACATCGGTTGTTATCAACACAAAAATGATGGTAAACGGCTGGTACGAGAACATCAAGTAGATTGCAATTGTGATGGAGATATTGCATTTCAACTTTGTGCCGAAAACTAAGTTGTCGCAATCGTTACAGATCCATTAAACTTCATTAATTGTATTCATATCTCGCTTGCTGGTCGTTCCTTATGTATGGGCTTCTGCTGTGATCCTCCTTGACAGAGGGCTTGCTGCCTGAAATCAAAGCTCATTGTTTATATTTGCAAAAAGGACTCTGTCAATGCAAAATTGTTAGAAGATAGAGGAGATTTATTCGCATTGGTCTTTGTTCCCAATCACTGACCAGGAAGGGTTGATGGAGATCGATAATCACTGTCTAATCATATCTTATTAGAACATTTTAATTAATATGTTCACACGTGTAGTGCTTCCAAGAAACTCAAGACTTCTCTCTCTCTCTCTCACCCTAGCTTTGAGCCATGTGACATCACATCTGTTTATATCAATTCAAACAGTCTAGTAATCCTAACCCGTACTCCGACTGAACTTTCATTGCCTGCAATTTTCAACTGACCAATTTATATACTAGTGGGTTTACTCATCCAATATTTAACAGAAAGACTAAATTTTCAAAAATAGGTCCCAATTAGAACAAACTACATAACATCCAAGATAGAAAAGATTCATGAAAACAGAAAATGTATTCTCTGTGCACAAAGAGACGAAACGATAGACCACATGCCCAACATTACCTTTAAAAACATGTTGAAAATAAAACAAGATTCCAATAATGTTTTTAGTCACAGACGTTATGGTTTTTGAATTATTGTCAGCCATGGAAAGCAAGAATTAAATTTATTTCTTTACTCAAGAACACACAATTAAAACAATAACAAAAGGTGGTACGAATAATTGGATGGATGGGGTCGAAACATGTTATCGGGGAAGTTGGAATAAAGTAGGTATGGGAAATGTAAAGGGAAAGGTAACAGCAAATAAAGAATGACAAAATCTATCCATACAAAAATAATTAACTTTTATTGACAACTTGTAAAGACAACCATAAATAAAGAGTTAGTAGAATACGAAAGTTCAGAGAGTCTTAGAACGTTCCAAGTGAAAATAAATTGTGTTTTATCTGTAAGGAGAATTTGAGTAAACGTGTTTGTTCTGGCTGGCGCCATGCGAGTTTGTGTGTTACTGTATGTATGAATGTTTGATTCTGTTTTATAAGCGATACAGTGTGTGTATGAACTTGTCTACATGAGTTCGGCAAGTAGTGTGTTCATTTGCTTGCCTCTGTTTTGTAAGTAAGAGAGTTTGTGCGTCTGCGAACCTGCGTGTATGTGTTTTCGCTGGGCGTACAGTAGTTCGTGAAGGTCTTTCGTCATGTTGGTGTTGCTTGGACTCGGCCAAGAGTCGAGGATATTCTGAATGAATTTTTCACATGCGTCAGGTTTGAAAGAAAAATACCGAAAAAGAGGAAGAAAAGCGCTGTTTGTGTTTTTATAGTACGTCAAAATTTCGGGACTGAATATTTCTTGCACTGCGATTGGTTGAAAGAAACTGCTGATTTGAGCTTTTGTTCAATCGAGAGTCGATACGCTGGCTGTTGCTGCTTCCAACAGAACATTTTTATAAAATTTAATAATCTACTAAAATGTAATTAAATGAACAATATATTTAAAAGTTTAAAAAAAAATTAAACTTACATCATCATCATCATCATCATCATCATCATCATCATCATCATCATCATCATCATCATCATCATCATCATCAACAACAACAACAACAACAACAACAACAATAACAGCAGCAGCAGCAGCAGCAGCAGCAACGCAAAAACAACAGAAACGCAAAAGCAACAGCGGTCTCCATTTTTTCTTGCCAATGCGTTTGTGGACAATGCCCAGCAAGCAAGGACGTTCAGTCATCTATCGCAATGAAGAGTGAGGAGAACAATGCTGCGTTGGCGCATGTAAAACGACCACTCAATGACTCCAGATAACGACGCTCTTCGACGACTTCCAATTCCTTGTGTATGTGTTCCGGTGTTTGGATTGACGAAATTTGGCTGATGATTTACGAAAAACTGACGAACATTGAGTTGGTTTAAATTAGCGTAAGCTCTCAATTCGTCGGAATAGATTACTGAGTCTTCAGCGACTTCTCGTTAAATAATTATCTGAAGTGTCGCACGGTCTGATCTTTGAACATTAGGGTTAGGGGGTGGGGCTTGAGTTAGGAGTTAAGGTTTAGGGGTTAATAGTTACGGTTCCAGGCTCGCTAATCACACATTCTTTCGAAAGCAATTAGAAGTGTTTTCCTTAATCTGGTACCGTGTTGATTGCAAATGAAATGTAGATCACGTAACAAAGTGTAAATATAATACCAAAGTAGATTCATGATACGTAGATTACAAGCCAAAGCAGCACCATTTGCCAGTGCGTCCCTGTTTACTTGCTTACCCACGAGAGCAGAGTTAGACACAAGGTCGTTTTTAATCTGAGCAAAATCCAAAAATGGACACTCTGGATTGGGATAAAAATTAAAATTGCCTCAGTCAAGAAGAATTTCTTCTCCTCTTACCTAGGACAGAACAGATATTACAGTTTGTCAGTGAGTCTCGTTTACCCCCCCCCCCCCGCAAAAAATTATTCAGACTAGTCGGCATTGCTCCGTTATGAATAAGGACCTCTGTTAATTTTTGCTCCCAGGTCTTATTTCTTTATATTACCAGTTTTATTTTATTTTTTATTCTAGAGTAAACCATAATTAGTACATTAATAGAAGTAATAGCATAGTTTCGGCTTCAGACAGGCAGGTACCAAATCTGCGTTAATAATAGATGATATTTCAAAATGTATCTTTTTATTTTAAAAACAAAATCATGAGAACAATAGGTAACCATTAACGCACGACTAATGAAATATTTGAAAATTATGGTCAAGATACTCTGATGAAATGTGACCAAATGAAGATCGGTTTTTCTTTTTCAAGATAGAATTCCTTGCAATCAACACAATTCTTCGATCGGTGTTGCAATATCTGGATCCGATTGGCGAAGAGGTTTTCATCCGGTTGGTACAAAAAAGTAATCAATTGCAGATAACAATACGTTTTTTTTACTTGTATTTTATCTTTGGAAAGAAAAGGTTTACAAAGCATTTTTGTTCCTAATTAATTTTACAGGTAAGCAAGAGTAGCTGAGGACAAAGATATCGATTTCAGATTAACTCTCCATTTCGCCAAGATAAAATATTAACTAGAAAGGAAAAAGAACAAGTCCATATGTGCCAATTAGATTTCGCTTCCGTTTTCTGGATTTCTGCAATCAACCAATCAGATTACTTGTATCACTTTTATATGCCTAACACGTTTTCTTCTTGAAAAAAATATTCCTTCATGCAAATATGTGGAATTGATAAAAAATTGAAGGAAAAGAATATCGTACTATGATGATATTAGTGTATAGCCTCTGTCAAAAATGACAGAAAACAAACATTATGCTTCGCAAGTGTTCGCACTAATATTCATATCAAATAACATCTCAATCGGTGAAGTTAAAAAATAACAAAAAAAGAAAACATTCCAACTTGAAAGATTAATAAAAAAAGAAAATTATATAAATATTAGTGCAAACACTGGCAAAGAATATTCTTTCCCGTAATTTTTCACAGCGTGTGTTCACTAATATAATATATTAAGTATATATATTTTTTCAGTATTTACTACAACAGTGCTCAATATGTGAAGAGAGCTTAGTATATGATTTTCATCCGACAATAAAACATAAAGGTTTCTGTGTAGCTTATTTGCCATGAGTATCTTTTCGTACTATATATATATATATATATATATATATATATATATATATATATATATATATATATATATATATATATATATATACATTATGAATATGTTTTAAATCGAATAAAAAAATAAAAAATCGAATCAGAAAGTCACTAAAAATCTAAAAAAGTAAACAATCAAATGGAGGTCAAAAGTGTCATGTTTAAAGTTCCCTCGAGGATATTGCATCACGTTCGTTGGGTGTATATCCTCCTTTTAGCGATGATTGAAGTAGTATGGTACTTGGTAGGGCTATAGGAGCGAATCTTCACGTAAATTGTATATCCTACAATAATTTGTAGAAAAAGATTGCTAAAGATAGGAAAATCAAGACTTTTCTATAAACAAATAATTTATATAAATTTATTTAATATGGCATACACAGTTGAGTGTACGTGGTTTGAAGTTACAATTGTGAATTTGTCCTTTAATTGAAAGAAATTAAGTCAAGCTGCTAAGTGTCGACTGCACATCTTCAAGCGACGATAGCCGTGGTCAGAGTGTCTGGTTGACGGGTGGCAGGAGAATGTATATACGTCTTTCTTGGTCGACATCTGGAAGCTGTCTGGCTGTGCTGCGAACCCCTAAAGTTCTAAAATAGGGCCGGTAGAAATTATTACGCCGCACAGTTTGACTGGTCATCGTGTGATCAAACAACCTCACCAGGATCGTTTTCCACCAAAGGAAACAGATCTCAATGTTTTAAAGAAATCTTATATTACTTTTGTTCACTTCAAACAAAGCATATTGCCACTGAGACGTTAGGGTCTACAGATTTTTAAGGGGCATCCCAAGTGGGGAGCTGTGTAGCAAGGTATTTGTTCACAGTACATTTAAATTTCTGTATGTTGGTACAGTTAGGGAAACGGAACAGGGAGGTAATACCAGAGGCAAGTGGTCCGAGGCCAAAAAGCTATCAGAGTAGAAAGTTTTCCAGCATCTGAGGAACTCTACAGTGACTTGCGTTGATGCGGGTACACGTGCTGTAAGTTAATCGGAGCACATTCCGTGGAAGTACTTGTAACAAGCAAAGGGATGCAACATTGCAGCGATGGGACAGGAGATGGAGTTTGGAAGACAGTTCCTGACCTATTAGGTTAGTGACTCTTTTGAATCCTGTCCAAGAGGGAGACACTAGTAGTTGGAGCACCAGCTCAGATGTGGCAACAGTACTCAATACATGGACGAATGACTTCAATAGGGCAACTAGTCTAGAAGAAAGAAAACTCTGATATAAATCATGTGACTTGATACGTTCCTGTCACGTGGCGCGCATTCTGTTCCTTTAATTATCGTAGAGAGTGAATTGAGGTTTCTATAATGTAATTTATGAGAACTCCATGTGTACAAGGTCGTCGGATTATTTCGGATTCAGCCCTGTGAGCGTCGGTTGACGATGCCTTTTATATGTTTATTAGTTTTGTTCAGCTGACGAGATCGCAGTTAATTCGATATTTACACCGATTAAAAAAAAATGGGCGCTTTTAATCTTGGTTCAATATTCGGCTATTAATACAACACCTCCACAAACTCTGCAGCCGATAACAACTCTGATTCGAATGCGACAGGAAGACGCTATCATCGACGCCATCTTCATTTCTGTATGTTGTTTGGTCGTCATCTTTTTAAAAATCTAAATCTATTAAATACCAAGGACAAGATGATATCCTATCTCTAAATTCCCAAGAACAAGACGTTTCTGCTAAGCGTTAAAAATAGAATGGATCACGACGACAAGAAGGAGTTTCGCACCCATTAGATTAGTGTTATTGTCTACCATATTTCGTGACTATATCCACTCTTCTAGACATTATATATAAAGGAGTTTACAACGAAGGACGAACAGTCTTTCTGTAGCATACTATTCTGTGCTTCTGTAAATACACACGCTTGTAAATATACTACCGTATTGTCTCATTTATTATCGAACCTTCAAGGTCACAACACTGGCGACGAGGAACTCGGACTTATTCAGACACAACATAACCCGGACTCATGTCGCACATAATACTGGCGACAAGAACTCGGACTTATGTTCGATACGACATAACCATTACTACAACTGGCGATGTTGGATTTTCGAAAAAAGACTGAGGTGTTATGCTAAAAAAGTTAATTACAAAAGTAACAGAATACTGCATTTTTAACACACAAGTAACAGCGAGAAGTTAAAAACATGCTGTATTTTTTACACACGAGGTGTACCAAATCTGCGAAAGGAAAGTCTCCAACGTCAGAAAATAGGATTAAAAAAGTCTTCGTTTTTGAGGAGGATGAAAAAGATTTCAAGTCATTCCCCAACACGAGGTTTTGAAATCTAAATCGTTCGATCACGGAACAAACAACAACAATAGGTCTGCCGATTTTCCTTCATTTTTTTTATTGTTTAATCAGGAACACGTAAATAAGTTTGAAGAAATTTACTTATTTTCTCTCTCACTAAGAAGTGAAACATTTATCTTCCTTTGGAAAAAGTTACGACCGTGTAAAAACATGTAAAAATTGGTAGCCTATTTTAAGTGACAAAAATGGATGGGTTTTTAAACGCATCCACTTTTAAGTGTTCGGCTTCATTAAACACCAACAAGATTCACAACTGCAATTACAAAAGGAACAAATGGAACATCAGAAGAAAATATAAAATAGAAAAGCTTCGTCTAGAGGAGAAATTTACAGAAAGTCAAAAGTACAAAAAAGAGCAACAATTTCGACTAGAAGAGAAATTTCAAGAAAAATAATTGGAGAAATGAAAAAATGTGGAAATGTTTCCTCATACATAACAAGAACAGAAAATATACGAATTACCGAATAGGGGTAAAATGTTGAAAATGAAAGTGCATTTTCACAAAACGCTATTTGGAGCGCTATCAATAATTTTACTTATGACCATGAAAACGAAATTACGTTTGCTTTGTATTTTAGACGATACGATGATGTTTATAATACATACTGTACGAATTGGACCGAGTTTTAAAAAGTTTGTTTGCTATTAAGAAAGTTCGGTACAGTTGAACATACGAAATTCGTCAATTATATATCGCCACACAAAACAGCAATCTTACATTTGTTGAAGATGTACAATTAGTAACTAAATTATTTAGCCCTAAAACGTCTATTTTTCACAAAATAGAAATGTACGTATCTGACAAGGAAAGAAGACTAAGACTATACTACTTTCGCTAGCGTAGTTAACGAACACTGCGATGATTTCAGACAAGGTTTAATATCAAATACGGATGCAGAAATCAGACGATGGGTTCTTAGTAAACTAGAATTAACCTAGTTTAACGCTTCAACATATTGCAAAAGACTGCCAACGTTTTATTAGTAATCGCCAAGATTCAAGAGACATTGAGCATAGCAAAATTTCACATATTAGAAAAATCCGTAACAAAAAAAAAAAAAAAAATTCACCAACTAAATTTGATCAACCAAAGAAAAATAATTTGTCCCCATAACCGTATTTTGATCGCGGGCAATTGCATTGGTACGAAGATTATCCATATCAAATGAAAAAGTGTTTAAATTGCAGTCGCATGGGACACAAAAGTACACACTGCAGAGTTAAAATTAAAAAAAAGCTTTATTAATATAGCTAAAAGTGACGAAGTTGAAAATACCAGGAAATTTGTTCAGGTAAAAATATTAAATAAAATTATAATGATTCAACTTGATTCCGGCTCAGATCTGTCAATAATAAATCTTCAAAAGTGAAAATAAAAATAGGAAAACCAACTTTTATAAGAACGATTAAAATAACTAAAGATGTCGCTGGTGAAAAAATTAAAGGCGAACTAATCTCTAAAGGAAAGACTTTGAAATTAAGAATGTTCGTAATGAACAACTCAAACAATCTCTTAGCACGGACTGGATGTAAAAATTTCAATTATGGAATATGCCCGTACACTCTTTCCGTCACAATGTGGAAACTTTAAATGCCGAAGTCGAGAGACTAAAGAAATAATTAAAATAAACCTTTTCTGAAGTTTTCTCTGGTTGACTGGGAAGATATAAAACATGACTGCTAAGTTTGAATTAAAACCAAATATTAAACCAGATTTTAAAAAGAAAAGAAATGCTCCATTTGCGTTATTAAATCAGATTGACGAGGAATTAAATAGACTTGAAGAAATTAGAGTATTATCGAAAGTAGAATACAACATGTGGGCTTCGCCTACAGTCTACGTAAAAAAAGAGATCCGTGTTTGTGCAGATTTCTCTACAGGATTGAAACATGCACTAAATGATTACTACTACGTTCTGCCTAGCCCAGAAGAGATTTTCACTAAACTCAACGGAGGAAAACTTTTTTCAAAGGCTGATTTTAGTTATGCTTATTTACAAATACCCGTGGACGAGGAGTACTCAAGGCTACTTTGTATAAATACCTATAGGGGTTTGTACAAATTTGAAAGGTTGCACTAGACATTTTTTCAGAAGTAATGGACACATAGACTGGAATTTGCGATAGCTTACCTAGATGCCATTCAAGCGATCAGTAAAAACACTGAGCAACACAAATCACATGTACAAGAAGTATTTAAGAGAATCCAAGACTATAGATTTAAACTGAAAGAAGAAAAGTGCGAAAAAATAAAATTCTCTGTCAAATTATAGATGGTAGAAGACAAGACCTAGAGCGAGCGAGTGCGATAAAAGATGAAAACGCATCGCCACTACAAAGTTTTCTTTGTTTAGCAAATTATTATAATGTGTTTATTCCAAACATGCACACTTTTGAGCCTTTTCTACATGAGCTATTAAAAAAAGAAAAAATATTGGGTCTGGACAACAGAAAGGCAGGAGGCATAAACAAAAAAAATTCTCACATCAGAATTATTGTTTACGCACTATAATTAAAACAAGCATCACTTTTTGACCTTTTAGCTACCGGGACGATCATCTCGATAAATACATCTTTTATTTTTCTAAGAACGTGTTAATTTGAATTGAATAATTATGTTAGATTGCCTTTTTTCAGCTCCAAAACCAAGCAACAAATAGATAGACAAGTTGTGAGGAAAACAAGGCACAGCGACCGACAACGAAAGTATGGATTTTAAAATTAAAATACTTAAAGAACTAAATCATTACATATTGTTACATAGATGAAACATACATTTTAACACCAGCAAGACGAGGGAAAAAAGGAAATGCTATTTGAAAAGGCTGTTTTACAGCGAAAGTCTCGAACGTATATTTATAAAAAATGATTTTACTTATTTAATAAATGTATAAAAAATAACGTTTCTTGGTTTTTGTAAATACTATAAATAACCTTAACAAAACGTTTTCTTAAGATGTGAAACTTATCTTATATTCAAATTAGCGACAAACACGCTTAAACACACATCGGATTTCACTTTCTCAAAAGACGTCAATAACACCGGGCGAACAATTTACTATCTCCACCACGAGGAGATAATCTCTTGCGATGTTTAACACATGCAAGATGAGGAAAAAAAGGGAATACTTTTGAAAAGGCGGTTTTACAGCGAAATTCTCATATATATATTTATAAAAGAAAATGATTTTACTAATTTAATAAATATATAAACAAATTACGTTTCTTGGTTTTTCTAAATTATCTCGCTCTCTTTCTCTCTCTCTCTCTCTCTCTCTCTCTCTCTCTATATATATATATATATATATATATATATACAGGGTGGGCAAAAATAAGGGTCCTATTTTTAAAAATTCATAACTTTTTTATTTATTGATTTTTTTATTTTTTTTTAGAATAAGTAAAGGACCCCTTCCGAAGCAAGCATGAGCCGTATTAGCCCTAAGGAACGTACCCTCATTTAGAAAACATTATTTTTGCTTAAAAAACTCAAAACAGTGTAAAAAACAATACTTTAGTTTTTGTAAGTTTTAAGAAGTGTTTTTCGGCTAAAATTTGTTTTGTTTATTTCAAAAAATCTCGGAAGGGTCAGTCTACACACACATAAAGTTTGGTGAGTTTAACTTTTATTTTGTGGAAGTTATTCAAATTCAAGTTATTCAAATTTAAAGATATGACCCTTATTTTTACCCACCCTGTATATGTATATATATATATATATATATATATATATATATATATATATATATATATATATATATATATATATATATATAAGCAAACATTGTTTAAAAATAACAGAATTTTTTAGCTTAATTATACTTTTGTATCTAAATTTTTTTAATTTTGTATTAAAATAAAAAAAATAATTTATGTTCCATATGTATCACGAACGTTTTCGATTCTTCGTCGAATCATGATAAGTTGACAAAAACAAATGAAAAAAAAAAAAACTGGAGAAAAGAAGAGAATTTCACAAGGCAGCTGAACGCGCGCGTGAAGTCAGTTAGACTCAAAAGAACGGACTCTCTATTTCCAGGAAAAACGTTAACAATTAATATTCCGGTACGCCCGAATTAGCGTCACGCGATAAAATTGTATTACGTTAAGCATTTTAAAATGATGTTACTGGTTGAATACTTAATGTTATTAATTGTTGGTTGCTAGGTTTTAATAAATATGTCTTAATTTAAAAAAAAATGCTTTTGAAATGTTTTATTGTGTTATTAACTAAAATTTGTCTTTAATCAGAGGGGGCAATTATGTTTTTGTAGATGTTGGTAAATTGAACTAGAGTTTACAAGGTATATAGTGAGGCGGCGGGATAGGCTAGTGTTTGTAAAGCCAATGTTGCTATTAGCTTTATTATTATTATTATTATTATTATTATTATTATTATTATTATTATTATTATTATTATTATTATTATTGTTGTTACATTCTACCAAAAGGCATTTAAATAAATAAATAACATTGGTTCTTTCTAATGTTTGTTTTAGAGTTGGAAAGAAGTTGTTTTTTTACTACAAGATTTTGAGTCTTAGATTTCTTATAGGAAATGACCAGTCTAATTTTTTCATCATCATCATCATCATCATCATCATCATCATCATCATCATCATCATCATCATCATCATCATCATCATCATCATCATCATCATCATCATCATCATCATCTATTGGGGATATGTATCGGTGAACAATATTTTTATAGCTTTTTCTTTTAATTTAATATATATATATATATATATATATATATATATATATATATATATATATATATATATATATATATATATATATATATATACTAAGCCCCTTTAAGAAATTAAAGTTGAGCACTCTCGGGGATGTTAAAAATAGACTGTCAAAAAGCTCTAATGCAAAGTTCCGAATACGTTCGTCGAACACTCTCGAATAGTCTTCTATCTGTGCCCGCCTCTAGGTACATATAGATCTTAATTTCCCTTAAATACGTGACAGTTTCTGTTGGCCGAGTGGATATGGCGACTGCTTGCAGATTCTAGGCTGACTCTGTGAACCAGGTTCGCGCCTCCCGACCATCTGAAATTATTATTATGAAATAAGCTTGAAACGCTAGCGTCTGTAGGTATTAATAATTTAATATATATATTATTTGTTATTGTTTATCTATGGACGTATACGTTTCGTCTCTTTTCAATCAAGACTCATCAGCATAGAATTACGACTATTCACTACCGGTCACACGATTCGAAACCCTGGATTACAAGTATTTTTCAACCCCAATCCAACGTCGCTAACCGATAGGCAAGTTCTCTCTCTCTATATATGTGTGTGTGACAGTGTGTCAGTCCGCTTGATCAGTGTGCTTGGTCGCTTCTTCGTTTTAGTCTATTTATCTAATCCCTTACCCCCGGGGAAAAGTCACAAAAATGAACCATTTACGCACAATCAATCGAAATGATCCGGGGAATAAAGAATGTTTATTTTCATATCAAAAGATGTGACCTGGGACGTTGTTAATAATGATGACTAATGAAATATTCTTCGTTATCTAAAAGAAATAAAAAAGGATACTAAAATAGCCACAAAAGAAAGTGACGTCATCAGCTAATAATAAAAAAAAGCTGATATGATCGGCTTATATAGAAATAAGTGACGCCATTGGCCTATTATGAAAGAAGTGACGTCAGTGCGTTATAGTTAAAAAGTGACTTCATTCTATAATAAATAAAATGTGGCTCATAACAAAAGCAGTTATGTCATTAGATTATAAGGAAATATATTACGTCATTTAATTATAACGGAAAGAGTTATTAGCTTATAACAAAAGAACTGACGTCATTGGCTAATAAAGAAAGGTGACGTCATTAACTTATGATAAAAGAAGTGTCATCATTATAATGAAAGAAATGACATCATAACCGAGGAAAGAACTGACGCCGTTAGCTTAAAACGAAATACGTGACGTCATTGGCTTATAACGAAAAGAATGCCATTAGCTTAAAAAGACGTGTGACGTCATAAGCTAACAACGATGAAGTGACATCATTAATTAAAGAGCCTTTAAGATATGCAGTTTCAAACATTTATACGAAAAGCTTACATTTAACAATCCATGAACGAAGTTTCTTTTATACCAACTCGCCACTAACAAAACTGGATATCGTAAAAAGAACTCGACGACAGTGGCCTTATGCCATGGTGATGCCTGGAGCCAACTATTTGATTGTATACTCTAAATACTCAAAGTACTAAGAAATATTACGAGAAAGGGAGGTAGGTTAAATATGATTGAACCCCCTTCCCCACCTCTACACGCCACTGCCAGAGGATAACCATCATATTTTTCCTAGCTAGTTTTTCATTAAACTGCTCGTTTCGACATTAAACCAACACACAGCAAACAGAAGAATTAGCCCAGGAGTCACATTATATAAGACCCAAGTGTAATATCTGTTTCAGACTACGTTTCGTAGCATGATGATTAATCGGCGCCATTTTAGTTTCCAGTCAGTCCTTTTCACTAGTTTGATTTGACATGTAATCAGCGACTGTATAGGCAGGAAGTCCGCAGTGACACGTAGTGATGGAGAGAAAAAAATGTTCTCCTTGGTCTGTAAACTGACTGCATTTGGGCATCTATTTTAAAAAACCTGTCTTCGTTCGCCCCTCAGGAAAGCGGGCGAGGGAAAGCTCACGTAATGTGTAAAATAATAAAACATTAAAAGGCATGACGCAATTGAGCAAAAGACAGCACTTGGCTGCTACATAACCACTATGACCACCTTTGCAACGAGACGTCACTACCCACTGAGCCAACTACTTACAACATGTAAAAGAGAAACTATTTTGTTGGAGTTTTCTGTACTTTTTTATTATTTTATTACAGAAACGTAAGTAAAGAGGAAGACACGGAAACTTTGGCTGCTACATCACTACTGCGACCACCTTTGCAACGAGACGTCACTACCAACTGAGTCAACTACTTACGTGTCAATGAAAGAGACGCAGCCGTGTTCTACCAATGATTAGTATGGTAATCTAATCAGAGGACTATGTGCTTTGATCGTAGAATACTGAAAATCCACACCCAATTGCAAAATTGAACATTTTTGCAATTATATGAAATTGCCTTGATTACAGCAACCAAAATTAGTGATTGGCAGTTGTTTACTTGATTCAATTATTTTTTTTATTATAATCCCCCCAATGAGACTGAAATGTTCCTTGTGATTTATAAGATTTAATGTCAGCAAGGGTCAGCAGGCCTTATTTAAAATGCCTCGAAAAAGTCAGCGAGTGCGTGAGGTTAAAGGTTTACAACTGTATTAGATAGTTGGTGTCATTCGGCTGTCTCGTGGTAGTTTTCGTTTTTTTTTGCTATGAAAACTTTCAATAGTTAAACAGGCTTATGTTTGGATCAACCTCTAAGAGTTTCCTTTTTCAGGCTTGCTTAGTTGTGGGTTGGAATGATGACGGGGGAGTTCGAGTAGTTTTTTTTGTGTTGCAGATTTTTTCGAGTTGGAAAGAATCAGTCACGAGCTGAAAATTAACATAAACGGGTTGAATATATGTCAGTTACTCAGCCTAATATGTAACTTAGTGTGAACACAGTGTTAGTTAAGTAAAATAAAGTATATATTTTGAAAGACAAAGATTTTTTGTCAATTTTATATGCAGCCATTATTTTTAGCTCACATGGTCACCGCCGGTCGAACAGAGCAGAATGAAAGGGCCAGTCTTTGGATTAAGACAACGCTTTCTCAGACAAATGCTGAGAGGTAATGCCGACCAACAACTTAGCAATGTTCCAGTTTTACGGATCTTTCAGCACAACGTGGGCGCAGAGCTATTGACAGTGCAACTAATTGAAACGCATGCGATCCTCGTGGCATCCGACTATACTTAGTGCCGAGTCATCCGGAATACGGCACTGAGTGATCCCCCCCCCCCGGGCCACTATCGTCTCAGACCCCAAATTGAAAAACATAAATCAAATATTAAATTGATTAGATTCTCTCAAAATTCAGCAACATTTGTGCTTAATGGTGATGTACACGATTTAATTGATCAATTAGGATTAATTATTAATTTTTTATCAGGCCACTCGAGGATAAGGATTAATGACACTAATAAATTGGCAGTTAAATGATGATGAACGCTATGAGAGGATTGAAAATCTCCACATACCACTCACTCAAAACAACAGCAGATCCAGAAAATTACAGTTCTTCCCTCTTTGCCAGAAACCTCGCTCATGGAATGTGAGGAGCCAAAGACAAAATAGGGAGAAGCGACAGGCACGAGGCTGTCGAATATAAACCCAAAGTTCACTTTCTAGTCCCTATTAGTGTGTATGGTCGTTGGGTCCCATGGGGCTCATCCACCTCTGGCCGCTATTGATTTTAGTGTTGATCAGCGGAGCCATACCTAATGGGGGGGGGTCAGTTTAGTCGAAAGGTGTTGCAGCAAAAATGAAGAATCGAAACAAGAAACAG
The DNA here is from genome assembly GCA_963556195.1 of Sepiola atlantica. Lineage (NCBI taxonomy): Eukaryota > Metazoa > Mollusca > Cephalopoda > Sepiida > Sepiolidae > Sepiola > Sepiola atlantica. The sequence goes on from OY744548.1 coordinate 39,179,150, forward strand.
GTGTTTCATAGCTTACAATTTATTGTAGTAGAATGTCGACATTCACTTGGTACCCTCAGCTTTACAGATACAATCAACTCCCTGATTCTTTTTCGATCGGTGACATAATTCTGAAAATTGGTTTCATTTAATTATTCCTCAATTCACATACTTCAATAAAATGTTTATATTTTCATTTTAGTCTCAGCCTTGAAATTGTCAGAACAATCACAGTCGCATTCCACGCGACGTCTACCCACATTCCTGACGTGTATCTCGTTACCATCTAGAGTCTTATTTACTATCCAGCTTTTCCGATCTCCCTGAGGTAATCTCGTTACACTGATAGATCATGTACTGGTTAATTATATATTTGTAAACCTACACAAATGTTGGTTATCTCCATTTCATCATTCATGCGTAAAATGTTCCCCAAATGATAAAAATAATTCCAGTTTTGCAAATATCTAAAAATATTTTTGAGATAAAACAAAAGTTGTAATATTTGTTTACAAGTAATAGTGATCGCTTGAGGGACCACACTTAGGTTTACTTGTTTCTTTATTTTTCCTGCTTTTACTGATTAAGCCCAATAGCCATTCGAGGATAAAGGTTAATGATGCGGGAATGAATGCCAGTCGAAAGATGAGAGTACAAACCTTAATTAAGGGCATGAACTGCGTTTAATTACTTTTAGGGCGGTTCATGACAAGAATTTGTTGACATTGGATTGGAAGACGACCGTGTTGTAATCAACAGGGAAGCCACCATGCAGCAATGTGTTCCGCATGTGGAGAGCCATTGTAAAGAAGCTTTGTCCATAGAAAAGATCATCCCTACTAGATTTCGAAGTCGATTTTGTACTATGTCAAGGCAGGAACAAGTACTCTATGCGGCACCTCCCCAGATGTCGGGGCAGTATTCCATCTTTGGACGTTTATATACAAAAGCACTTAGCATCATTGTAATAGTATTTGCGAATCTCACCCGTTTGTAGACAACGGTTAATCAGGATTCATTGATATGTGATTTGGTCTGAGCAGAGATAATAGACAGATGACGTCATTGGCAAATGGTTTGTAATTAAGAGTTAATTAGGTTCTTTGAAAAAGGAACAAAGAAAGAACAAAAACTGCCGTGTCAGATTTCGTTTTTCAGCACGGAATTTACCATTATTGGTTGGTGAAAGATGATTTAGATGTTTGAAGTTTGAAATGTTATCGGTTTCGTTTTCATGTTTCGTTTCGTTAGTGCGATTTCGAGTTTTGTTATTACTGGGAAGGGAAAGCGGAAAATTGGAAGAAATGGCGGATGAAATGGGGAAGGAGGATGATGGGTGTTAGGGGAGAGATGAGAGGAAAAGGAAAGAAAGGTGGAAGTTAAAAAGGGGGAAAGGCAACGAGAGAAAGATATAAAGGGGCAAAGGAATAGGAAAACAAGGAAGAATAAAGAGAAAAAAAGAAAGGATAACGAAAAGAAGTAAGTGAATGATAAGAAAGAAAGAATGAATGAAAGAAAGTAGAAAACAAAAGAATTAGACAAAGAAAAGAATAAAACGAAAAAAGAAAGGGGCGAAAGATAGTAAACGAAGGTTAAGCATATAGAAAGGAATTAATGAAAAAAGGAAAAAAGGAAAAAAAAAAGAAGAAATGAAAGGGGGAAGGAGGGAAGAAAGGGGAAGGAAGAAAAAAAGGCAGAAAGGAAAGAGGACGAAAGAAAAGATCAGACCCAAATAGCAATCAGTCTGACATATTGATACTTGATTCGAACTAGCCTATTTTAAAAAAATTTTTCTCCCACTATGTTATTGGCACGAATACATTTTATTTCGATTCCGCTTTTTACCGAAAATACTTATTCCGGCTAATAAAACTGTTAGAGTTGAGATATTTTCTCTTACTCCCCGAAACGGATCAAATGGCATTTATCGTGCACAATTATACTGAGTTCTTTAAAATAAATATTAATTAAAGTATGCGACTTCAAACATGTCTATGTATGTGTGTGTAAGCGTGTCAGTGTATGTGGGTGTGTGTATGTGTGTAAGTGTGTCAGTGTATGTGTGTGTGTAAGCGTGTCAGTGTATGTGGGTGTGTGTAAGTGTGTCAGTGTATGTGTGTGTAAGCGTGTCAGTGTATGTGGGTGTGTGTTTCTCGTCTCCACATTATTTACACATTATTATTTATTATTTACTTTTAAAACGAACTATTTAAAAATATCCTATTTCACAAAACAATTTAATTACGAAATTAAAGTCAGCAAAATTAATTTCCGTTTCTTCAAGTCGGTCATTTGTATTATTTGGATGATTCGGACTACTGTTCTCACCTTGGATGTTATTCTCAATGTGATCTTGACCAATGTAACATCCGACCTTTCTCAGATGCGTCTTACCGAACTCAAGCATCTTTAGGTCGAACTCGGGAATCTGTACGGAATTTCAAACGGAGCCCGTTATTTAATCCATGGGGGTAGATTGTTCTCCTTCCGTCAGCCATAACTGGATTAAAGTCTTAAGTAATTTGTAATTGTATTTTTAGTATCGCCCGTACTGAGGTTGGACCTTCAACATTCAGAATGCTGCCACCTAGCACTTTTATTCGTTGTGTCACGGGTCCATGTGAATTGTTGGAAGGGCTGATGCTGGTGATTTGTCTTACAACTAAGAAAGAGACACGGATAAAAATACGGTAAAGAAGGAATGACAAACGCAGGGGAACAGTGTAAAAAAATAAAGGTCGTTTTATTGCACCAATAAGGTACAATAATAGTAGGAAATGCTGGTAATACAGGAGGACGTCACTGGGAACTGAACAACAGGAAAGGGCAAGATGACGTTAATGGCAAATGGATAGCAGGAAAGGCTGGAGGATGTTACACGAAGATTGATGTGGACGCCCCTGAGGTATAGGGACGTGCCTCAGACAGGTCTGGTCGGTATAGACGTTGCCAAGGGCTGGATCAGCAAGAGGACGTCGCCAGGAACTGGGCCGACAGAAAGACGTCGATAGGTACAGGAAAGGCAGGAGGGCGTTACCAGGTACAGGACGACGAGCTGGAGATGCAGGAGGATAAAAACAGGTGCAGGAGATGCAGAAGGATGATTCGGAAAACGGCGTCTTGTCGGACGTTGATACTGGGGGGGGGGGTCAATGTTCCCCGAATGACGCACCCTTTATATACTGTATTGCCAGATGCTGATTAGTTAGCTCGTGTGACGTAAGCACAGAAAGAAAGGAATTTTGTTATTTTCTGTCACACGAACTAAAGTGTTCAATAATTAAAACCGTTTTTTTAGAAGTGCTGAGTCACAAACGGAGTCGGTACGACAGAAGAATTCTAGTTTGATTTTTAAGGCATTAAATGTATTTTTGTTTTTAGATGTGTAATTTTACTACTTATCACCACTTATTACTATAATTTAATTATTTATATATTTAAAAATATATAAATAATTATTTTATATTCTATTCTATCGCGATAGGAATATGCTCGATATTAAAGTATGCAACTTTACGTTTGTTTTATTATTTCCGTATTTTCTCTCTCTCTTCTCCCCTCCCCCTCTCCCCCCTCTCTCTCTCTCCCCTCTCTCTCTCTATATATATATATTTATGGCAATTAAGCTACACAGCCTAATGATTCCCTACGGGGATGAAACGCGGATGTCTCTGTGTAGCTTAATTGCCATAAATATATTTTCATAACTTACTACCTAGCTCTACTCATGTATTGAGTACTGTTGAAGTAAATACTGAAAATAGATTCATAAAATAGAATATGTCCTTATAACATTTCATGTAGATACATGAAATAATAATAATAATAATAATAATAATAATAATAATAATAATAATAATATATATATATATATATATATATAGTGTCAGCCATGTTTCTTTTAACACTTGGTTGCTTATAAATAGTTGCATATGAAATGAAAAGAAGGAGAATAGTGTTTAATAAAACAGAAAAAGTTAATACTAAATTTAAAATGTGACTAAAAAATAAAAAAAATAATTAATCCAGTTCTTAACAAACAAAAAAACTGTTTTACATACCCTCAGAAATCTTCTAATAAATTTCATTTTTTGTCATCATAGCAATGCTGTGAATAACAGAACACACCAGTTAGCATAATATGCTTTGAATATGGAACACGATGTGACAAATTCCCATCAAAATGGTAACAGTTTGATTGGCTACCCAAGCGACATGCGCATTAGTTTCATCCTGATATGTTATGTTTTAACTAAAAACAAAAACAAAAATAATATTACTAGTATACCGTTGCCTTCAAAACTATGTAAAATATGACAAATGCAGGGTGTGCCAGTTTTAACCACCCCCAAAGATAACATGATTGATACTACCGCCATTGTCGAAATCAAGAACTGAATTCGAGTGATGTTTAATAGGGTGCATAGAGAATAGTACAGACGGCAGGCCTGCAATGGGAGAACTATTTAGCCAAGAGAAGAGTCCATTAAAAATATCGGCTGCCCTCTTTGAAATACTAATGTTATTTATTTACCGCCCACAAGGTAAGATGTGACACAAGGTCGGGAAATTGGGATTAGATAAGCCAGCGCTCGAGAGGTGAGCACTCTAGCCATTTAAAAATTGCCTGGGCAGCCCCGTCGGCATTCCCCGGTAGGGGCGCCTCAGACAGTAAGCAATAAACTTACTCCTCCCCAAAGAGGGGAGGCAAAGCCTGGGAGGGTGCACCTCCTAGAACTGCACAGGACGGACAACCCTCAATAGACCGGCGTAAATCCAGACCCAAAGGCCCGGACGAAATTTGGAATATGCCTCCCTATCACCATCGACAGCTCCGATATGCTGATTTTTACTTCATTTATTTGTTGTGATTGTGAAATCAATTCCACCAAAGTTACTTATTGGACATGTAAAGGTTGTAGGGATCACCTACCTGGGACGTTATTTCCGAGCGTACAAAGACAACCAAACGTAAAAAAATATATATAAATGGAAGAGACTCATTGTGGTATTATGAATGTACCTTAAAAGAACTCTAAAGGGAAATTCATTTTGATGCAGAGAGCAACAAATGGTGCGTAATCGTCTTTGTATTCTTTCCCCCCAGAAGTGTTACAAGTTCAGCCTCTATTTGTATTGATGTTGTCTTGTAGAACAAACTTAATTGTAGCCACACCGTTGAATTCTTCAAAAAAACATCAGCAACGTCTTCAGCAAGAACAGCACCAGTTGCACTAGTATTAGGACTAACGCTATGAGTGAGATATTCACTTTTATATTCCAGCTCATTTGTGAAAGTCAAGTAGCGTTCCGATCTCTTTGATTTTTAGTATCCATTTTGTTCTGCAATTTCTTTATACAGCAGACTGTCTTTGTCAGTTCTTCCATAAAACACAATGCCAATAATTTTCTCCACTGTTTCATCATGTCTTTAATAAACACTTGCTTTCATTCTTGCTTTTCTTTTATCTAGTTTACATTCATCAATTATGATATTTCTATATCAACACCTTGGTTCGAAAATGCCTATGGCATCTAAGTCATTAGTACAAGGAACGTGCAAAGCATTAGTAAGGCTGTGTCCGAGGTGGGAAGTAACATCACCCCTGCACCCCTGATTAACTCGATAGTATATCGTGAATTTAGTAAAGGCTGTAAGGTCCCGGGAAAAGTATTTTTGACTCAAAATACCAACCTTCTGTTTCATCACTATTTGTAGATGACTGGGAGTGAGAAAGAAGAGCATCCTACATGCTCACAAGATGTCGATGCATCATTAAGTGAATCAACGTAATTTCTTTTATTTTTCCAATCTTTCTGTTTCCTCTTTACATTTTTATGGCAGCTTTGTCTGTTGGTCAAAGCTAAAAAAGTGCCTTTGGGTCTTTTTCTCTGTCTTTCTGGTCTTTTAAATATTACTACTCTTCTACTGGAACCTGAAATATAAAAATTACATTATTTTCAAAACACATAAATATTACAATATTATTTCACATGGAAAGGAACATGGGAAGAATTGATTTGTATATTTGTTTAAATAATATACAAGTATGTTAATTCATTTAATTTTAAACTTGCATGAGATTTGGTTATTGGAACACATTAAAATGAAAAAACAAACAAAAGTGTTGTGACCCTGTTAGGGGCCGAAATAAAGACACGGAAACACGGGGTTACAGGAACAAAGATATATTATTGAAGAAAAAGAATATATATACAAGAAGTGGTATTCTGGACTGCCAGTATAGAACTGGGGTGGAAGAAGACTGTGAGTTGAAATGCTTCTCGCATTTTATTATGGATGGACGAGTCCATTTGTTCTTCGTACAGGTACGGCATCATAACACTCCCTTGCAAGCCTTACCTCCTCAGGAGTCTTAGTAACGTTTCCTTTTCGGATTTATCTCTATGTAGTCCGGAGCCATTGGTTTTTTTTTTTGGCTGCCGTTTCTGTGTGACTACCTGTGGTGCTGGAAGGTTAAAAGTGTCATATATCACGTCCATCATGTCTTCTACTTGTGGAGAGCTGTCAGTGTCATCTGACAGTCTTTTTCTGATCTGATTCAGATGTCTCTTATACGAGAACTGTGGTCCTTTTATAATATAGACCATCGACCCGATCCTCTTTTCAATTGTACCGGGTTCCCAGAACGATGCGTAGTTTTTGAACATTTAAAGTATACCCTATCTTCTGGGCTGCATTTTTTCTTCGGTACCGTAGAGATTCGATCATAATTATTTTGTTTAGGTAGTAACTTATCAAACACGGACTTCACTTTCCGCGCAAACATCATCTCTGCGGGGGCAATTCTATATACTTGCAGAAATTGTTGCAAAGCCTTCTAAGGAGTATCACCAGCCTTTTTAGTGCTCTTTTTAACGTGTCTACAAAACGTTCCGCCTGGCCGTTTGACCTAGGATGATACGGGGGCGTCGTTATATGTCTGATTTGAAACGTCGCGCAGAACTCCTCAAAATCTGCGAATAGTTCATGTAGGAATCTTATCGTAACCTCCGACGTGAGACTCTTGCAACGTAGTACCTCGGGCCACTTCGAAAAACTGTCGACTACGATTAAGTAGTAAAAACCTTCCAGTGGTCCCGCGAAATCCACGTGGATTCTTTTCCACGGACGGTCGGTCTTTGGCCATGGGCTATGTTTTATATGCGGTGCTTTTGCAGCCAAAGCACAGCCTTTACACAGCTTTACTGCTTTTTCAATGTCATCATCCATACCTGGCCAGTACACAAACTCCTCATTAAACCCTTTATCCTGCTTATCCCTGGATGGCCAACATGAAAATCTTTCAGAATTTGCTTTCGTAGTTTTTCTGGGATGACCACCCTTTCGCTGTGCATGAGTACCTCATCACCTTAGTCAGGAAACAAGACCAAGCATTGGGTATCTTTAAGGCGCCCTTGTCTTGGTACCTCTGCGCTTTGCTAATAGACAAAGAAGGAGTGCAAAGGCCAGGCGATAAGCAGATCCCATTTACTCCTTAAGCAATTCTAGGTTTGCAAACCGGATATTTTATTCGAGTATCCAGCTCTAAGAAGGTTGCCGATCAGGACTTAGGAGGCCCTGTCCCCCATTGGTGTCAAGACATAAGTCAGTAACACAGGTTTTATATCAGTTTTCCTTCACCTAGTTGAATGATCTGAAAAGATCTTCCGGTCCATCATACCGAGAAAAAAACTATATATATATATATATATATATATATATATATATATATATATATATATATATATATATATATATATATATAGAGAGAGAGAGAGAGAGAGAGAGAGAGAGAGAAAGAGAGAGAGAGAGAGAGAGAGAATAAGAAATAGGAAACACATGGGAGAGAAAATATTTAACTATGTATCAGTATAGGATACACGGAATAAAACAAAAAATAAAATAAAAACATCGTAAAATAAATTCAATTAAGTAAAATAACAAGTTAAAAATAATAAAATACAAGTCATATTTAGAGCATGCAAGGAAAAACTTAGCTGAACTTTGGATAATCTATTCAATGTGCTGGTAGCGTTAATAGCAGGTATATTACTTTGCAAATGGCTCAGTGATAACAGATATATCATTTATCTAAGAATACACACAGAGAGAGAGAGAGAGAGAGAGAGAGAGAGAGAGAGAGAGAGAGAGAGAGAGAGAGAGAGATAGAGAGGGGGTGATTGTAAAAATATTCAATTTTTTACCGTTATTTCTGAATCATATTCAGTTTATAAAAAAACATTCAAAGTAAGCGAATATTTTTCCACAATTGTATCGAAAGCAATACGCATATTTTAATAATCAGTTTTGGCGTTGTCTGAAGATATATTTTATCTGGCATAGATTGAATCTCCTGTCATCTGTTGATCTCGTTACATCTGTTTATTTTTTTAAGCTACATCTTTTTCGTCACACAACGCATGCGCACTGCAATGACCCGTTGTTTTGTTCCATCTGGAGCCAATCCAAACTCTATTCCTTTAAGTTTCTGCCCAGCTTTAATTTTACTTCTTTCGTTTCGTTTTCGTCTTCCATTTTGTTTAAATCGATCGATATTTATTTATTCAACTTCTGGGTCTTAGTTTCTATTAAAGAAAATCTCAAATAGAATTGTACAACATTGAAAAGAAAAAAGTATAAAAGAAAAAATGTTCCCAGTATTTAAGCTGGCTTTTACCTGGTTTTCATCTCAAGATGGCGGCGTACGAGAAAGAAAGAAACGTACGTTAAGCACAAGCACGATTGTCGGGACGAGGATTAAGAAAAATTCGAGTACTTCAAGAAAATAAGTAGGATTAGGTAGAATAGTATATATTGGCTTTTCAACAAAGGCACGAATACATACACACACACTAGTATATATATATATATATATATATATATATATATATATATATATATATATATATATATATATATATGTGTGTGTGTGTGTGTGTGTGTGTGTGTGTGTGTGTGAAATGAAAAAAGGAAAGCCAAAAACTATTTGATTTATGCATTCATCAACGTTTCGTCTTTATTGAAAGACTTCCTCAGGATCAAGGAAGCAATGTAAAAAAAATCATACAGAATATTAATTTTGACTTGTCAGAAAGTGTCCAGACTTCGGCATGGTGGTTTACGTGAACAAGCAGAGAATGAAAAACATGATTTTGGTTGTAGCGTTTACCTTCAAAGGACGCGAGATGTAATATTAAGGTGGATGAGTGAAAATTTGTCGAATTAGAAATATAATTTAAACGTTAAGAAACACACTATTAAGTCTGTACCGTTCACTGAGTGTCAAGACCCAAGCAAGTCCCGGACCTGTTAAAGTTCCTTCTTTATATATTCAAAACAACAACAACACTCTTGGCTCTTTGGCTAAGATCAAAGTGTAGTATCTGTTCCGATGGATACTGCACGCCTGTCCTGTGCAGTTCTAGGAGGTCCACCCTCCCAGGCTTTGCCTTCCCTCTTTGGGGAGGAGTAAGTTTATTGCTTACTGTCTGAGGCGCCCCTACCGGGGAATGCCGACGGGGCTGTCCAGGCAATTTTTAAATGGCCAGAGTGCTCACCTCTCGAGCGCTGGCTTTTAAACCCCACTTTCCGACCCGACCTTGGGTCACATCCTACTTGTGGGAGTAGGATAAAACTGGCCTTGTGCCTAACTCCTGGAGAGGAGTAAATAATACAATCATAACAAAGGCCGGGTGAAAAACATCACCCAAGGGCAGTAACTTGATACATTACACAACCATATTTACTCTAAACTGTAGGTACAATTAATGGAAGACGGTAATATAGATTTAGGTTAAAATAAAGCAATTTTTGTCTATACAAAGATAATAAATGGTTAGATTGCCTAGGTCCAAGGGCTTATAGGACCTCATCTTTTTAATTGCTATTTGAGTTTGAAGCCAATGTTCTTATCTTTAAGATCCTAAATAAGTCTAGCCAGAGATGTGGACCTGGAAAGATGACTGTTATTAAAGGTATAAAATGTTCATGGACGATATAATTAGTGAATTCGTTATTAATAAGGACTCGTTTTATATTTATTAATTCAATGAATAGTGTTTTTTGGTGGAGGAGATTAGTTTTGCAGAGTTTAGTAGGTTTTAAACAATGGCTAATTTGTAGCGATGGGGGGGGGGCATTCATTCTTGTACTTTAAGAGACTAAAAGTTAAGCATGTTTTTTATTTATTTTATATATAAGTAAGAGTGTTAAACGCATTATTAGAGGTGCCAATAAAAACCCCAAACAATGAATTTTTATTATTTACGTTTAGTTCTACCGTGAATTTAAGAACGGAGATTTTTTTTAGAAAGTGACATAGCGTACGTAAATAGAGGGTTTTATAATGTTAGTAACTATTTTGTTTTCTAGGTTTATTTAATTTTGCTTCTACAAATGATTCTACTATGAATAACTCGTTAGTCGTACTTTAATAGCGTCTATGCATCTTTCTGTCCGATCACTACCGGAAATTATGTAACAGGTGAAAATGAAGAGCGAAGTGTACGAGAAGTGATTGGAGGAGGAGAATAAGGGATGTCTTTACCATAAAAGCCGCATAGTCTGAAGACTGTGAGTTCAGTCCCTGTATAGTGCAGTACATTTTCATTTTATCTTCAATCAAACCCCAAAATAAATTTCACTAAAAATATCCCAAACCGGTAATATAAATAGTTCATTGTTTGATTGTGATATGAAAATGTTGCCTATTATTTTTCAAACTGTGTTGATTTGTTTGGAAAATGTAACATTTCTTACCGTTAGTTTTGACGGATCGAATACTCTAGTTAATATATATATATATATATATATATATATATATATATATATATATATATATATATACTGATGTCATATTTGTTAGTTTATATACAAGAAGTGAGACAAGCTCTCACCCTCTCTTCCGGCTTTGATTTCAGTCTGAGCAGATATGCTAACTAGCTACTGATAAGGCACCACCACTCACCCACCCATCCTGGACGGGGGTTTGGTACATTGAAACGTAGACAATTAATATCATGGTCCATGCGTGATGCTTTATCTGAATTCAGATGAAAAATAATAAAAAGATAGAACCACAGAATTTGTTTTTGTGGTGATTCCAACTCGACCAGCCAATCGTCCAGGTGAGAGACAAAATAAATATGTCCGGACTCTTTATAAACAGAGATGTATGTACAACATTTGAAAAGGTATCTTTATAATAGACTTTTGTTTTTATCAATGAATCTTTATATAAAAAACACTATATATTAATTGGTTTGTAGATTGTGACAATAGCCTTGAATGTGTACCGAATATTTCCATTGAAATAATTTTTCGTCAACCCCACAAAAATGATACAGCACTTTGTGTTTGCTGAAAACATGACAGTGTCGCGGTGCCTTGTTTACAAACCTATCGCTCCTAGAAAAGTTAAAGCGTTATTATTTTTATTTGGCCACTCACACAAACAAGCAGCTGCTGCTGATAATTCTCCGTTCAAGATGGCGGATATTTTTTCTGCCGCTCGCAAACAAAGCATTACTGATTTTTTCCTTTCTGAATTATCACACAAAACTAAGAACTGGTGTATATTTATGTAAATACAAACTTCAGCCAACTAATATTGTATCTCTGCGAATCAATCGTTTAACTCTAAGGTTGTTAATATTATTTGGGAGCCCCCACGTAGCCAGGGGGGGGTGCCAGGGGGGGGGCAAAGCCCCCCCCCCTGCAATTACATTTGCACCCCCTGAGATTTGTGATCCAAAAAATATTATAAATATAAATACTCTTATATTTCGTAGTCAACTATACTTGAAATAAATACTAGCAACCTACATTATTTTCAAATGAAACTGGGAATTAGTTAAAAAAATTATTTTTGTATTTCATCACGAATCTCAAATACGTTTTTTCTTTTTGTTGTCAGTTGCGCCTGTTAATTAAAAAAATTGTGAATGTTACATTCAAAATTTTTTAAATTAACATAGAAAAAAATCCCAGATTTCACCCTAGATGAAGTTGAAAGAAAAATAGCATTGGTAGGGTGTAAACCCCACGTACAAGAGGCGAGCAAAAAAAGGCTTGTGATGTAGGATGGGATTAAGTGAATTAGTGAATCCAATGTTTTTTCACACATATATCAGAAGTGGAAGTCGAAGACTTTGGCGTCAGTTTTTCTTTGATTTTGATTTTTCATGTCTGTGTGAACTAATAGTGAAAATAAATGTCAAAATAAATAAACAGTGGATGGGGAGATAGACTAAAAGTATAATAATAAAAAAGATTCTTAGTTATTGAAACAGTTTAGTTACATTTTCATTTTCTTAGAGACAACTACTCTTAGAAAGACTAGAGGAAATTTTGACCAACATAAATGTAAGTGCATATATTTCTTTTCTTTTTTGTTAACTCTATTTTAAAGAAATTTAAAATGTGTTTTTAGAAAAAAAATAATTACTAATAGCATTTCTTTAATTATTAATCTTTGGATGTTTAAATAACTGAAAATCGTGGAGTTCACTTAAGAGGCTATGCCATCCTCCAATATTTGTAAATAAATATTTTTGAAATAAGTATTTATTAAAGAAGCAAAAACTAGTCTCATTTGTTTGGAAATTTTCTTGAAGAACTCTATTCATTTATTGCTGTAACTTTTACAACAAAACAATAAATAATAACACAACTAACATTTTTTGTTTAAAGAAAATAAAACTTAACGAAAAGTAGCCCGTCTTTACAAAAAAATAGGAAAATGTTCAAAATTAGTTCAAAAGACAACATCAAACAATAAAGTTAATCTAATCATAATGTTAATTATTAATTATAAACTTAATTATAGAGATCTGGATTAAAATTTATTGTGAAACGTGTCTTTTCTTGTGAGATTCTTTTTAAATAAATATTATTTGAGAAAGGAGAAATTACTATAAGTCTCGATGTCTTGCTTCTAAATACCCCCTATTTAGAAGCAAGACATCGAGACATATTTTTACACCAATATTTAAAAACAATGTAAGAAATAGATATTTTGTAAATTGAAAGAAAAAAGGGGTGACCTGAATTTTAGGCAAATGAAAATTCGGCAACGGAAAATTCGACAAAGGAAAATTTGGCAACTTTGGCAAAGTAAGAAAAGTCGGTAATTAATTAGGGAAGATATATCGATTGAAAAAATATTTTAGAACCGTACTTGCGGGGGATATAGTTGTAAAATAACGAACACTTATTGTGTTATCTTTTTGGTACTTGTGCAGTTTACAGACGGGCTATTTTTCAGATAAGATTTTCAAGTTAATTCAATTTTTACGATATCTTTTGTTTATTACATTATTAGGTAAAAGTACAGAATAGTTTACAAAGCTCCCCACGCTCCCTCATGTTAAGAATGGCTTTCTAAATAATGTTATTATTTCAACCCGGTTCGTAATTAAATTACGAGATTAAATCCATGATAATGCATTTAGGTTTCTCTGTAAACAAGTCAGCCATTTTAATATTTTGTTCATAATTGAAAAAATATCAATTACTTCGTGTCTGTTCGAAATTTGAAAGGAAATTTGTTTTCCTTGTCATGAAATACATTTCTAATTTGTTTTTTGTAACTGTAATTCAGTGTTTTAATCTCGGCGGGAAAGAGGATGTGTTGAAAATCGGCCGCTTATCGAGTCGTTTTTTTTTACTTCAAAATTGGTAAATCACTGTAAGATGAAGTGGTTAATTCGTCGTTTCCAGCCAAAATGGCGGACAATAAATCGGCTGTATTTTTTCTGATTCTTTTCCGGGGTAAACTGTAGAGTTCACAACGAGAACGGGCTCCAAAAAACAAACGAGAACGGGGTCCAAAAAACTATTATACAACAAATAAATGTTACCGTAGCCTATAAAACTTATTTTCCGACATACCTATGAAATTTGTTTGTATTTTTAAGTAGTTTCAATGTCTTTTTATTAGATATCAAAATGTCTCTCGGTAAAAAATTGCATGTCACTTTTACACATTAAAATGGCCGGCGATAACACAGTAAACAAAACATAAAATGGCGGACGTCATTTTTTTCTTTCTAAATTTCCATGAACGTAAATTTTAATATCTAGTAAACAGCCATTGAAACTACTTAAAAATACAAACAAATGTCAGGGGTAAGTCGGAAAATAAGTTTCATAGGCTACAGTAACATTTATTTGTTGTATATTTATTTTTGGAGCCCGTTCTCGTTGTGTTGTGGACGTTACAGTATACCCAAATTGGGGAATCTTTTATTATAATCAACAGAACGGAAGAACGAAAAAAGGGTGAAAAAACAAATGTACAACAAATAAATGTTAGCAAGGGCAAGACAAGTTACTATTCTACCTAGCTGAATAAGTTTATTTGTGTTTTAACTTATTTTAAAGGTTTTTGTTGTTGTTTTAAATCCAAGTGTCGGCTCTTCATTTCGAAAGCGACACCCAACATAGCTTCCGGGAATCTCTCAGAAGCGCACAAAAAATCGGCAATTAGAACAAAATACTCTTAGAAACACATCCAATAAATGTCACCAATCGTAGAACAGTACATTTTCGCACATAAGGTTTAGCTAAGAATTTTGATTCTTAGCAAATCCTCATGTATTAAAAGATTGAAAGTGTTGGACGCGTTTTACATCCAATAAATTTATGAATAGAGATTAAATCAACAGTACACTAACAATCATTATTTATAGTTCCATCACAATTTGGTTCAGTTAATAATTTAATGACCAAACGATACCGTCAAAATTAAATTTAACTTTCAAAATTCTATTTAAAAAATAATTTGTTTAAAAAATATTTTTTTAAATAATTTGGTTGAAAAAATATTTAAAACAAATAATTTGGTTAAAAATGGTTAAAAAAATATTTTAAATATTTTAATTGGAGGGACCTCCCTCCAGGACGGTCTTAAAATCCATTTTCATTGATTGACAACTATTAACAAAAGATTATTTGTGGCGTCTTTGCGTTAAAAGAAATTTAATATAAAATATAAGCACATTAAGTTACCGTAAATATTGGTTGTGAGTAAAGTGATAAGCGTCATACATCTTGTTATATAGGTCACAAATGAGTAATTAAACCCAAATAAATTTTTAACCAATTTTTCAACAGTATCTGATTTACCACCCGGACTTAGATTTAGTAGTAAAAAGGGTGCGTGTTTTTTATGATGTAATCGTTAAAAGAATGCAGTATTTACAAAGTACCGGAAAAATGTTTAAAAATGAATTTTTAAAAAATTTGTCAAGGAAAAAAATTACAGACAAAGAGTTATTGATAACTGTAAAAAAATTAAATAGAAAATTTTTAATTTTTTAATTTTTTAAAATTAATTTATTTTTACGTTCATGGGCTTTTGTCCGTGTTTGAATTATTTTGGTTGGCGTTTTCCCGGTGGGCTTTTGTCCGCACACCGTATTTTCTCGCTCATTTCGTTTCGTATTCGCCCACATTTTGGATAAAATCGATTCTTGGTTTGAAACAATACTTTTTATCGTGAAATAAAATTCATATTTACTTGTTAAAGTGATGAGAATGTAACTTTAATTCAATGTTTTAATCGCCATTTTTTTTTCTTGGACCACAAATATAACCAATTTAAAAGCAAAAATGAAGAATTTAAAACTAAAACATATCAGTCAATAAAAAAAATGTCGGAAAAAAAGACGGTAGGTCGGGTAAGAATTTGAAATAAAAGTTCAATTTTATATACGTTAAAAAATAAAAGTACTATTTCACACTAAGGATCGATTTTATCCAATATGTATTTTGATAATGCTATAATAGCCTGGAGCAATACAAAATGACTGGCGTGATCGGCTATTTGAAACTTTCTATTAGAAATAGGCTCTCTGGCTTGTTTGTACAGAGTGAAATTCAGCACTTTGAGGAGACTGAAAAACTATTTGAGATGAACTATAGGACAACAAAGGTTGAATACATTGGCTATTTTGGAAATAGAATCTGAAATCGCTAAAACAGTCGATATTTCACAAACAATTACCGACTTTGTGAATATGAAAGTGTGACGTGGTGGTGTACAACAGCTTAGTAATAAGTAATGCTATTTAGTTTCGATAGTTTATTTTTATTTGTTTTATTCATTATTATTTTTGTTTGCTTTAATGTCTATTTTGTAAAGTAAATAGTCATATATTCCTCATTGCTGTTGTTTTTCATATTTTTCTCTTTGGTTTGTTGGTTACATTTGTACAGTATTATACAGTATAGGAGTATTTTACGAAAAATAAAATGCAGTACCATATGAATCGGTGATAAATATATTAAATACATGTAAGAACTTTGTACGTTTTTTATGTTGTATAAAAATTTAGGGGGCCAAAAGTCTCGTCTGCCTCAGGGGACCAAAAGGCTTAAATCCGTCACTGGGCCAGAGGCCTTTTTGATGTTGAAGTTAACAGTCTCAGAGAGACACACTTTTGAAGAAGCCCGTGGCTTTTATGTCAGGATAGAGCGTCCTTATTAAAAAAAGAATTCCCTTATGTACAGGACAGTTTTGAAAGAATTCCAGACATACAGCTCTCAGAAGAAAGTATGTTGTCGGACCCGTTTTGAAGAATGACAATTATCCTTTGTAAGGATTTTTTGTTTTATGTGTATTTTTCAGCTCAATCTAATTCTAATGTTATTTGGCTATTTTTATTTTATTTTAATTTCCATTGTTACCCTGGGTTAACTTGATTAACGCTGTTTTGGGAAACAAAAGCAGAAACTAGCTATTTTTTTGGTCTTATTAATAAACTGTATTGAGTTACATTTCTGGGTCTGTTTATTTATTTGCTCATTTGTGTCCCTTTATTGATTCCCTCGTTACCAAAATTCGTCTTTTGTTGCCATGAATAAAAAATTAATGGCAACAAAAGATGAATTTTGGTAACGATCCCAAGATTTTCGTCATTACTTGATAGACCAATTAAAAAATGATATATAATTTAAAGTTTTTTTCCTAACACAAAAATAAAAAATATTTAAAAAATATTAAGACATATCATTTTCTTTGTTTTATATAATGTATTTCTTTGGTAAATATAAAAAACAGTATAAACATAACATATATATTGATCTCTTTTATGTTGTAGAAATATGAAGAGAATAACAGAATTTTTCAATCCTGCTGCCAAAGCCAAACGTCAGTGCCCAACACAAGATTTAGATAGAGATAGCAACAGTTCTTCAATTCTATCATCATAACCTACTTCATCACATCAAAAGTCGGTCCCTCTTTCATCAGACCTATCAACAGTTTCTGATTTATCTGAAAAGGGAGAGCCACCGGTTCCGCCAAGAATCGAGTTCCCAAGGAATTAGGCTACTGGTGGAGGTCTCAGTGAGGGACGTCGTTTTTCAAGTCAGTGGTACGCCAAATTTGAATACGTCGAGTACAGCATCCAGAAGAATTGTATCTTTTGTCATACATGCAGGAATTTTGGACATTTACGACGGGAAGAAAGTAGAGTCTGGACAGAGTTTGGCTTTTGTGACTGGAGGAAAATTGGACAAAAATTGAAAGCACATAATGACACTGATGTCCACAAAGATGCGGACAAGGTTAGGATCACCTTAAAAAATGTTCAGAAAGTAGGGAGAGTGGATCAACTCTTGGATCCATGCTACCGAGACAAGAAATTAATCGGTGATCACAAACAGCATCTCCTGACAGTTCTGGACATAGTATTATTCTGTGCAGAGAATGAGATAGCACTGAGAGGTGATGACGAAAGCAAAGAATCACTAAACAGAGGAAACTTTTTGGAGTTACTCTCACTTTTATCTATGTATGCCCCAACTATTCAACAACGCTTGGAGAAACTTCCAAGAAATGCACAGATGTTAAGCCCAGAGATTCAAAATGATTTACTCTTTTCAGCACAGAAGATTCTGTTAGAGGAAATCAGGGACCAGGTTCAGAAAGCCGGATATTATGCAGTTTTAGCTGATGAGGTTAAGGACATTCCTAACAAAGAATTACTTGGGGTTTCATTAAGGTTTCTGCACGGAGGAAAAGTCCATGAACGGGCCATTGATTTCATGGAGCTGTATGACTTATCTGCTGCCAGTATTTCGGAACAGCTGCAAGGTATGCTGCGGTCTATGAACTTGGAGAAGGAGATGTGTGTTGGGCAAGGATACGATGGTGCAAGTGTGATGTCAGGTGAACGTGGTGGTGTCCAAGCGCTGATGAAAAGGGCTGGCTATACAAATGCTCAGTATGTGCACTGTGCATCTCACAAGCTGAATTTAGTTCTCGCATCTGTCACTGAGATTGATTCTGCCATTAAGACATTCTTCGAGACCATGGATTTAGTGTACACTTTCATGACAGGTACAAAACGTCATTCCCGATACCTGGAAATCCAGAAGATGTTGTATCCGAAAGACCCACAATTGGAACTGACCCATTCATCTACAACCAGGTGGTCTTCCAGATCCTTAGAGGTTAAAAAGTTCTTGCGCTGTTTCGATGTAATTTTGGACACTCTGGCATCCTTTCAAAATGATTCTGCTGCTGAAACAAAACTTTCTGCTATTGGTCTACTGAAGGCAATTCAGACAAAGAAGTTCCTAGTTCTCCTAATCTTTTTTGGAAGATTATATGACTATACAGATGTTGTGACCAAAGGTCTGCAAAAGAAACAAACAAATGCGGAAACAGCTATTAGCTTGGTGGAAACACTACTTGAACACACAGAATTATTCGATACAGAGAAGGTGGTGAAGTATGCATTGGAGCTTGACACAAAGTACGATATCACGGATATTGATACTCGGCCATCTGGAAGGGCACGAAAGTTATCCGGAAAATTAGATGGCGCATTAGTGACTGGTTCCGTTGGCCATAACTGTGTGGGTACAGTGGAAGATTTTGATTTGGTACTCCGCCAGTTGCTGGGGCACATTAGAGGAGAACTCCGTGCTCGATTTGGAAATGCTCAATGTGCAGTGATGAAAGCTGCTGCAGTGTGTAACACGTCATCAGAATCATTCATGGACAGTGAGACGCTGAAACAGCTAGGTCCACTGTTTGGTGTTTTGGTAAAGGAGAGTGAGATGGAAATATTCAAGAACTACATTCAGCGACGTCTTCCTACCGAAGATCTTGGCCTTTCACCATTATTAGAAGAATGTGACACGGATATTTTTCCATCGGTGCATAGAGTATTGCAATTGCTCCTTACCATTCCACAGACCTCAGTAACCGTTGAAAGACTATTCTCTTCAGTGAAGCGCATCAAAACAAGAATGCGATCTTTGATGTCAACAGAGAGACTGACCTCACTCTGCCTCATATCCTTTGAAAAAGATATGCTGAGAAACATTGACAGAGAGCGCATCCTTGCGCATTTCAATAACCGTAAAAATAGGAGATTATAATAGAATTCTGTAGAGCTAGCAAGTGGCTACCTTATTTTACGAACTTTGTTATTATTACTGTGTTTACTATGCTTTATGTGCTTTACTATGCTCATGTTGTTATTTACATGTACCTACCGAAATACACAACAGTATATTTAGATTATATAAAAGAAATTGAATGTTTGTTACTACTTATTTATATTTATATATCAGTACACACACACACACACACACACACACACACACACACTGAACCAAAGCGTCACTCATATTAGAATATCAATATTAGTTTTGCCCCTCCTAAAAATGCCTTGCCCCTCCTAAGTTAGAAGTCTGGCTACGTGCCTGTTTGGGAGTACCATTATTTAGCCCATTACTGTAAAAATAAGTCATAACCAACCACCAACCGGAGAAGAGGGGTCAGGAGCAGAAGCAAAAGCATCAGGAGTAGCAGTAATCAAACTGCTATTTTTAGGGCAACTTTCCACAAACTACAAAAATGCAACCAATTGCCCTTTTCAGGGCAACTTCTTTAAAACTACTTGAACCTGCTGACGTTCTCCAGGTCTTCTGACTTTCTCCGACCCTTGCTGACATTCTCCCGCATCTCCGGAACCTCTTGACATTTCGCCTGCATGTCCTGCTCCTAAGACGTCCTCCCGCATCTCCTGCACCTGCTGGTGTTCTCTTGCGCCTGGCAATCTCTAGCCTCATTTCAAGTTCCCGTCGACATCCTGTCTTTCTTGTACCCGGCGACGACCTCCTGCCGATCCAGTCTCCGGCGACGTCCTCATATCGATGCAGCTCCCGGCCACGTCTATATAGACCGAACCTACCCAAAGCACATCAATCTTCGTGTGACGCCATCCTGCCCGTGCCTGCTATCCAGCTTCCAGTGACGTCATCTTGCTATCCAGATTCCAGTGACGTCCTCCTGCTCTTCCAGCCTTTCCTGCTATCAAGTCCCCAGTGACGTCATTCAGTATCTCCAGCCTTTCCTGTTATTCTTGTATTTTTTCAGTGCAATAAAACTACTTTGTTTTAACACTGTTTACCTGCGTTTGTCATTTATTTCTCAGTTGTAAGAACGATCATAAATCCCAACTTTCATTGTAGAGGTCCCCAAATGCCGAAAGATTTTCTACTCTAATAGCCTCGAACCGCTTTCCTTTGGAATTTAATCCCAGCTCCAGAAATTTAAATGTAATGTAAACAAACATCTTGCTGCCGAACTCTCCATCCAGGTCCCCGCTATAAATCTGGCCCCTACAATAGTAGCCCTTTACGCTTCAATGGCAACATTTTTCGTTTGGGGTGAACAAAAGTGTGTATATAAGATAACATTATTTTAAATATTTTCCTTACGTACGACGTCGTTTCGAGCTCATGGCTCTCATCAGCGAAGGGAAATAACAATATCAGACGGTCATAGGGCGCGAACCCGGTTCACAGATACACCTTGAATCTAGTCCCACCAGGCCACGAGAGATTGTCACGTAATAACGGAGAAATTAAGTAATGTTTGAAAGCGGCGAGCATAGACATCTAAACATTCGATAGAACTATTTTTAATCTTTACTTGGAAGGGATTTGTAATGATATTAAATTATCTTAAATATTTTACTACGTGCGGCGACGTTTCGAGCTTATGGCTCTCATCAGCACAGGGAAATAACAACCTCAGACGGTTCACAGATACACCTTGAATCTCTGTCTCTAATTAATTTTAAATAAATAATATCAAGTTATTTTTACTTACATACGCTAGCGTTTCGAGCACTCGCTCTCATCAGTGCGGAGGTGATAATCTCGGACGGTCGCACAGTTCGAACCCCTGCCACAGTCAACAAGTAAGCACTGTAACAATTAGGCCATGGGACATTACCACATTCAAGAAGGGAATTTAAGTTCTATTTATGCGAAGGGCAGCATATAAAGAAAGACTGCCTAGAGGTTCTACGAACGTTGTCGGAATATGTCTTACAGTTACGTGTCAGTCTATTTTTAACTTTCCCGAACAGGGCTCAACTTTAATCTTATTAAAGGGGCTTATAATATTAATTTTAAATAAACAATATTAAATTATGTTTACCTACATACGCTAGTGTGTCGAGCTTTCGCTCTCATCGGTGCAGGAATAATAATATCGGACGGTCGCACGAAAAAATATTATCCTGATGAAGATTCCTGTGTGAATCGAAAATTTGAATTGAAATAAATAATATGTTTATTTAAAAAAAAAGCCTCTGCATTTTACTGGTTTAAAAAAAAACAAAAAAACACGTTTCAATTACAAAATTTAAATGCATTCTATACAGTAGAACTCTTTACTAATACTTATAACGTGCGACCAGAGCACACACCACTTGTGGACATTATTACACAATGAGCTTCGTTAACATCTGAAGCACAAGATCAAGTGACACCATGTCGTTTTTACAACAAAAAAAGGAAGAAAAAAAAATATTGTCTATTATCCTGATGAAGATTCCTGTGTGAATCGAACATTTGACTTTATATAAATATGTTTATTTAAAAAAAGCAGGCACTCCTGTTTAATCAAACATGCATTTATATATATATATATATATATATATATATATATATATATATATATATATATATATATATATATATATATATATATATAATAAAGTAAAATAATAAACATGATTTTATTACAGAATATACCTTGCATTGAACAATCAAAGTTTGAAATAAATCTGGACATTCGTACATGTTTATCACTCTTCGTTCATCTATCTTATATATATATATATATATATATATATATATATATATATATATATATATATATATATATATATATATATATATATATATATATATATATATATATATATATGTGTGTGTGTGTGTATACTTTATTTATAATGTACTATTTACATCCACAGACCTCCGTTTGTTTCATCTTATGAATATTAATTAGTGTTGCTATATACAACTATTTATTGTTATTAATAATTAGTTGACGATGAACACAAAACAGATGACCCAAACACAAATGAAAGGGCAATAATCGTACCATGTAATTCACACGGGTCTACCTAATCTAATATCAATTTCTGTTACCCGACTTTCGGCCCCTTTTTTTCACTTCGTCGTCTAACAGAGCAGTCATCGAAATTCGCTGAACCGGTTCCGTTTTAGCTTCGACGCTGACCAACAGAGATAGATTGAGAACGCAATAAAACAAACGCACGCACGCACGCACGCACGCACGCACGCACGCACGCACGCACGCCCCCTCTCTCTCTCTCTCCCTCTCTCTCTCTCTCTCTCTCTCTCTATCTCTCCCTCACCACATACTCAATGGAATCAACCTCGGTTACATTTGACTGGGTTTTCATCATTTTACCTCTGATAGAACACCCTTTTATTGTATTTCGTGGAATATAACTGAAGAATTGTTCAGAAAACGAGGTTAATGACTCTTATTGAACTTTTTGACTTCTCACATATTTTTACGGGTATTTGATTTAAATACGAGTCGTTTCAGTCACAAAAACTGAAGATTGAACGAAATCTAAGAGGACCGTGTCTGATGTCAATGGCAGCAAATGATACCCCGACGTCGGGTGAGCAGACAACAGGAATTTGTTTTTCTAACTCATTTGTATTTCAAACTAGCAGGCAACCCCAGCGTTGCCCTGGAATCGATGAGGACGCTTGTTGTGTCGAATAGTGGCCTTTTTTCTTGTGAAATACTTTTTTTTATTGGGGGGGGGGGGGGCAGAGGATGTGTGTGTGTGTGGGGGGGGGGTAAGTTCTTCGAGTTGCTTCTTGTGTGTCGCTGCACTTTTCTGCGGGTGGAGAATGGTGGAGCTTCTTCACGAGGAAGGTTTTCTGTTCGTTATCGATAAACGCAGGAAGAGAGTCACATACAAAATATACTTACTAGATGTCCCTATCTGGTGTTGCTCGGGAGTAAAAAAGAAAAAATAACAGATTTGTTTACGAAGAAACGGAAATTAATTTTGGTAACTAATTTACTAATGAAATATTTTGTGAAACAAGAATTAAAAAAGGAATTGTTTAAGTACTTGACGCTAAGCAAATATTACTACTACTACTACTACTACTACTACTACTACTACTACTACTACTACTACTACTACTACTACTAATAATAATAATAATGTGAAATTAATTTTCTAACTTCCTTTTAATGTTTAAAAATCTAACGTGTTTTTAGATATTTATTTTTGCAGAAGTTAAGGGAAATGTGATACAATGAAGACCGACAGGATAGGAAGTGACTAATCGACAAAGACAAAAGAAAATACGGGATAGGAAATGACTCATCGAAAGAGACAAAAGACAATTTGGGAGTGGTCAATTTCCATTGTTCAGGACAGGTGACCAAGAAAAGAATACTGGACACTTTTAGGAGTGACAGTGTTTTACGACACCTGACTACAGTAAAGTAGGTTAGTTTTACGACAGTTGACGACAGTAAAGTTTATGGCAAAAGTTGACGAGTTTAGGTTTCGGAGAGAAGACGAACAGTTAGAATCGAACCTCCCGGCAGTTAGGATCTAACCTCCCGAGAGAGCGCATCGGACCGGGAAAACGATGAGATGAGCTGACGACTTGAGAAACGACAATGGGGCCTCGACAGGCACACACACTCATAGTTCCAACTAAATTATACACAACGTATATGTGTTTGTGTTCTTTATCGTGAGTGGTGTTTCTTTTATAATTAACTTGTGGACCAGTGCTGTGCCCTCGACGATTCGTCAGTGGATAGACGACTCGGCTGGACGATGAGAACAATAAAGAAGACCATGGAAACACAACGTTGGGGACGACGGTAGTCGGTGGGGCAGCACGTGGTTCTACAGAAATAACTCATTACATGATCATTTCTCTTGAATATTTAAGACTATTCGGTGAGTAAGGAAAATATATATTAACTCTAACAGTATTCTTGGCCAGAATGATTTTTTTAAGAAACAAAAACTGAAGCGAAATAAAATACATTCATGCCAATAATATAGTGAAAGAAACGAAAAGAAATAGGCTAGTCCGAATCAAATATCGATATCTTAGACACGCCTTTCTTGCTTGAAATCTCTCCAACCAAAAAAACAGAAATTCATCCGCCCGGCAATCACGTGGTTTCGCGACTTCCGTCTGGGGTCACCTCTGACCCTTAAAAATGTCGTCACTCAAACTTTTCCATTGAAACACGGTCCTCGTTATGTCACACGTCCTCGCAGACCCCATTCAGTGACATTATCGGGTTAGAGTATTTTCTAATATATAATCACAAACAATCTCAGTTTCCTTCGATTTATCTTATTATGTTCCGCTTCCGAAATTGCATTTTATTTTAACTTACCTTTTGTAGATCAATATCACATGTCTATTTGGTTTGGTTTCCTCACTCTAGGATTTTTTAAAAAATGTAGACTGTTTTCATCAGTTCCGTGATTTTTATGGTGTCAATCCTCGCTTTGATTGAATCTTTATTATTATTATTATTATTATTATTATTATTATTATTATTATTATTATTATTATTATTATTATTATTATTATTATTATTATTATTATTATTATTATTATTATTATTATTATCATCATCATCATCATCATCATCATCATCATCATCATCATCATCATCATCATCATCATCATCATCATCATCATCATCATCATCATCATCATCATCATCATCATCATCATCATCATCACCACCACCACCACCACCACCACCACCACCACCACCACCACCACCACCACCACCACCACCACCATCACCATCATCATCATCATTATTATTATTATTATTATTATTATTCACCCCAAACAAGGCATATTGCTACTGAAGCGTAAATGGCTACTGTGATAGGGGTCAGATTTAAGGGGGCAATTTGGGTGGTGAGTTTGGCAGCAAGATGTTTGTTCATATTACATTTAAATGTAAATTTCTTTTTTTTGCACCTTATCCAAGGGGAAGAGGCTAGTGTTGGGTGCACCAGCCCATATGTGGCAAGAGTACTCCATGCACGGGCGAATGGTTGCTTTGTAGAGATATAGGATACTGACAGGTGTTAGAAATTGTCTAGGAATTGTGTAGAGGAATTGTGTAGAGGAATTGTGTAGAGGAAGCAGCAAAGTTTTTTCCCGATGTTTTTCGGAACTGTTTCTAATTCTCCTACAATTGGTATTATGATAGTTTCCATATTCCATGGCAACTTCCATGTATTTACTGCTTACTTCATCGTCATCGTGTGATATGTTAGTTTATTACCATATTTGAACTTAAATTCACCGACCAAGTTAACCTGACTGCAGTCAGTAGCCATTACAACCTTCTAGACTTTTTATGTGAATAAATTTCAGAAACATTCGTATATCAGCTGTCTGCTTGCATCTTTATTCGACCCTTCTCTGTACCATTTTGAAATCTGATGCTTAAACAACTGGCGAGCTACATAACTATAACAGCTCAATCTTTCCTTAATCTTACTTTATTAACTCATAAATATTAGATTTGAGGATCATTTAAGAGCAATCATATGACCATCTTCAACACACATCCTATCTTTCTCTGTATCTCTCTCTCTCTCGTTCTCTCTCTCTCTCTCTCTCTCTATATATATATATATCTTCTTAAACACACATCTTATCTTTCTCTCTCTCCTTCTCTCTCTGTCTCTCTTTCTCTCTCTATATAAATATATATCTTCTTAAATACACATCTTATCTTTCTCTATCTTTCTCTCTCTCTCTCTGTCTGTCTGTCCCTCTCTCTCTCTCTATATATATATATATATATATATATATCTTCTTAAACACACTCTTATCTTTCTCTCTCTCCTTCTCTCCCCCTCTCTCTATATATATATTTTTCTTTTCTTAAACACACATCTTATCTTTCTCTCTCTCTCTCTCATATATATATATATATATATATTGCAAGAACGTTATATAATTCCACGTATACGTAATCGAAACTGTCATCTCAACAGAGAAATATTGTTTGATTTACGCTGAAAAAAAAACGATATCATATGTTGATGTGCGATCTTAACGCAACTGAACAATATGGTAATGGGATCCGATTTGAGAACACTTTCTCATTGTTATAGTGCAAAAGGACAAACAAAAGAGATTGTTGCAGATAGACAATCTAAGGTATCATATTAAAATAATATATTTATTTTGACATCGAACGTTTCATAATACTGGATATTTATTTTTATAACTAGCTGTCCCGATCTGGCGTTGCCCGCGAGTATTTGTACTTGCATTTTTTTAAATTTATTTCGCAACAAAATATATTGTTTTTCATTTTAATCTATCGGTGGTCTTCGCAAAATTGCGTTCGAAACTGTTCTTTTTGACTTTATACTATATGAATAATTAGCAGTTAAGAGCTGGCACTCCATGGACGTTTTTTGCTTAAACAGAATTTGTGTAAACATTATTACAGTCTGTATAAAGTTAACGCCGGCTATATTTAATAAATAACAAGACGTTAATATCCGGACATGCAGAATATCTTTGTTAAAAAACAGTATGAAGTAAATTCTTATTAATTCTAAATATATCGGAAATCTTTCAAGGTTTTCCGTACTTAATTTTAGACATTAAAATAATTCTAAGGCGTCTCTTGGAGTTCTAATTTTCATAAATTACGAAGAAAACAGGAAATAAAAAATAATCGCTGGACATTGTAATTTGAAATGACTAAGTTCAATTTTGCACAAAATCAGAGAAAAAACTCACAGCTTATGTCTCTAAGTGTTGCGCGCCGATCCATAACATCAACAGGCCAAAGTTTGATTTATTTTAGTATATAAATCAAACAGCTGTTGTTCTTCATATTTGTTGTTGTCAGGGGCAAAGGAGAAATAGCTTAAATTATCTTAGCAGAGTGAATATTGAAAAATATATGGAGGCACCTATACGCAATAATAAGGATACTTTTCGTATATGTTTATCGTATTTCACGTTTAATTATTAATTAATATATAAATGAAGCATATGAAATAATTGATATTTGTTTTAATCTTTAAAAAGCACTATTAATGTAAAGAAATGTGATAGATTACTACTACAATGCATATACGTGGCGTTATTGAACGGTGAAGTTAACACGTCGTATGTAAAGCATAAACTATGCCTTTCACTTTACCTCTACACCTCTCTTTCTTCCCATTTCTCTCTGAACTCTCTCTAGCTGCTTTCGTGACATCTGCATGTCTCATTTTATCTTTTGAATGAACAAATCATCTAAAATCGAATGAAAAATACTTACCTAGCGAAATAATTTTGTACGCCATTTCAAATATAAAATTTTAACAACCGGACGATTTCATTGGATAATGATATCTATTGATTATTCAATTAAAATAAACAGTAAATCTCTGCAAGTGTCTATTACTAGAATAATTATCTTGCCGGATAGAACTGTAATCGATGAGATCGATTGGAATTTATTTTTATGTAAGGAATACAGATAGAAAATTCCCGTAATTCACTGGATAGGTGGAATCAGATATCGATTCGTCAGATGTAATTCTATGGCAGTCTAACTTCGAGAATCTTACTGACTTTTCTTTGTATATTAGAAGATATCAGGAGGCTTTCCTTCCAGACATTGCTTCTTCCTTTTGGAGGTGCGATTGGTTTATTTCCTGTCTTCTGAAGCACCTACATCCACGAGGGAAGTCCGACGGGACCGACCAGTTTATTTTTACCGACAAACCAGATTCCCCTCTTTTGTGAGCTGGATTCCCCCTTTAAACTGACATCGTTTGTGGGAAGTAGATTAAAAAGAGCTGACATCGGAGCCCTTTTAAGGGACATCTTAAATATGTATGGTGAATCTATGTGGGAAGATCATTAAACGTCATTCAACAGGTACCTTTTTTTACCAAGTTGTTTCGATGAAATTTTATTTACAGAAATAAATTGTACATTAGTCATGATGGAGAGTGGGACAACATTAAAAACACCCGAAAGAAAAAAAAAATGAACAAAATAAAATGATAAAGGTTAGTAAGGCTCTTATACTCCTCTGCTAAGTGTAGACCGCCTACTGTTTTCCGAGTGATGCGTAAACAAGCAAGTCGGTCTCTAAATGGAGTTGAAGCTAAGTGGGATGTAAAAATAAAACAGATCGGGGTGGAATATGGGCATGAATGGGGTTGTACTTAGCTAGCTGGAATCTGCGGGGGGGGGGGGCGGCGATTGAATTTAGTGTGATGTTTGTGAAATAGTTATAGAAATGAAATCTGTAGCTATTTGCATATTAAATTAGAGTCATCTTAATTTGATTGGACGAGGCTACAATGGAAAAGCTAGAAAATAGCGATTGTTCCCCCCCCCCCTAAAGTGTACTAGAAAAGAGTGACACACCGACTTGAGTTTTTTTTGTGTTATCGGTGTAGGGGAATAAGATGAATGACACCGGTTGCTAGGGGCACCGGCGGATAGTGTCCCCTTAGAAAGGAGACTAGCGACGGACAAAGCGGAAGCGTATGGTTGAAGTTCGTCGCGCTGGTCAGGATACCACGCGGTCGAAACGATGCACACCCTACCGGTTCTAGTAGGCCTCCACCACAAGTGGTGAGTAAACGAAATATTGTATGTACTTTTAATGTTATGTCGTAGCCCTTTTATGTTTCTCAATATGTAAATAAATAGTGTATATTGTACTTGGGTGTATTTTCCCTTATTTCGTGTTTTCTCATAGCGTTATTTAGGAGGTCTAGGTTTCCCCGTAGATTAGTACAGGGAAATAAAGGCAATCCTAACACCGGTTTTTATTGAAAACCTTTGTTACAAGGATGGATTATTCGCTGTTAAGCAGCGAGGCAGTTCGTTGCAATTGGACTATATTTTTTGCTTTTTCTTCGAGTTGCCACATCTGTCCTTCCTTTCCCCCCGTTGACGTCGGAGAGCAAAAATCCGACAGAAAATGTAATTCGCTGTTCGTTTGCTTGTAAATAAAGCCCGAGTCTTACTATTTTTTGAACATGCTTCGTAATTTCAAAATCTACGACGTATAAATGATGAGAGAAGCATGACATGTTCGGCTGTTTTTATCTTCTGAACGTAAAGATAACAACTGAACTATCAGCGCCAATTGATACGGCAATGGCGTCGACGCGCGAAACAACGCCGTGGCGGTGGGATCGCTTTTCTTCTCGATCATGATGATCACTTGTGACCTTTTTCAAAGACAGGTTTCATTTAAAAAGATGTCCACTCAGATGGAAACTTCCATTGTGAATCGGTAAGAGTGACGAATCAAGATTGCTGATCGACCTTCTCGTCGGCCATCTTTTTTTTGCCATTAGGTCAAAAATGGAAAAGGTTAAAGATCAACGGATCAAAGAGTTAGTCAACTTTAACAATAATAAAAAAAATAAAATAAAATTTGTATTATTTAGATTATTCGGGCTACTATTCCATCTTGGTTGTTATTTTCACAATGTTTCGACCGATGTAATCACCGACCTTCTTGGGAACTTTATGTCAAACTCAGCACCTATACGAAATTTCGAACTACACAATTTATTTAATCTATCAGGCGGAGATTCTTCTTATTACGTCAGCATTTACCAGGTAGAAGAGTTATTTAAAAAAAAGTCTTATCCTTAATTATTATCGTCTGTGGTAAGGATTGGACCTTCAAATTCTAGCAGACGCACTAAAAACTGATTGTACCATCGCCTTGAACCGTTACGTCATGGTTCCATGTGGAAATTCTATTATGAATTCTTGAACCTTTAAACCTAATCTTGTCTGGATATATATATATATATATATATATATATATATATATATATATATATATATATATATATATATATATATTGTTGAAATGTTGAAACAATAAAATTTGATAGTTTACAAGTTTATTAAATCATCAGGTGTTCAAGCAAGGTATATAATAAACTAACCGTTAATCCATGGATTTTCAAAGAATTGCTCTTCATAGAAGAGAAAAAGACAATAACATTATTAATTATTGGTAAGAAGAGCAGTTCTTTGAAAATTCATGGATTAAAGGTTAGTTTATTATATTCATTGCTTGAACGCCCGATGATTTAATAAATTTGTAAACTTTCAAATTTTAGTTTTTCATCATTTTAATATTTTCTATATTAATGCTCTATCTACAATATCGAGCATCTCCTTATCAGGATAGCATCTAATATAAAATATTTATATTTATATTATATTATCTATCTATCTATCTATCTATCTATCTATCTATCTATCTATCTATCTATCTATCTATCTATCTATCTATCTATCTATCTATCTATCTATCCCTATTCTTACATAGCTGTTCAATCGTTGCGTAAAGAAGAAGTGCTTCCCAACACCTTGGAAAACCTCGTCAGTCTGCCCAATATTTGAAAATACTGGTGACCGGTCCACTGCATTTCAGTACAGACCAATCAGTCTCCTGTGGATCATGCGTAAGTTGCTTGAATTTTGATGATACACCAAGAAGTTGTCAATTACCTTCGCAAAAAACAGCCTTCTCGGCGATAAGCAATATGGCTTTCGTCCTGCTAGATGTGCTAACTGTAATATCACACAGTATAAGTGAATATATTGACGGGGGCTTCATTTCTAGAACAATAGCTCTTGACATATCAAAGGCTTTTGACAGGGGTTGGCATAAAGGTTTACTTCACAAGCTTGCTAGCTATGGAATATCTGGAAATGTACTCTCAACCATCAAATTATTTTTCTCTGATAGATTTATAAAAGTAGTCGTTTATGAACAGAAGTCTGAAGCACACGGAATCACGCCGGCGTGCCCCAGGGTTCCATTGTGGGCACAACCTTCTTCCTGATCTTCATAAATGATCACCCAAGCCTCATCTTAAGACAATTCGTCGACATTTATGCTGATGAAACAACCATCTATGGAAACATCTAGAAGAGCATTAATGACCAGGTTCTTTATAGCGTTCTCTCTTCCGGCCTAGAGCAAGTGGTGCAATGGGGGGAAAGGCGGCTGGTTACTTTTAATGTGTCAAAGACCAAGCCCCTCTCACCACCATCGCTTCGATCCCCACTTTGTCCCCTTGAGGAAGCCCACTGCTTTGACAAGCTCTTAGGACTGACCTTCTCTTCAGATTTGAAATGGAAGACCTACAACAAATCTATTGCTAAGACCGCTGGGAAAAAAATGGTTGAATCATTCTACTGCTCCAGAAGGTATCTCACGCCTGACGTCATCCTCTACCTGTACAAGAGTCAGATATGTCTTAAGATGGAGTACTGCTGCCACATATGGGGAGGTGTCGCTCAGAGCACCCTTTTCTGCCTTGACAGAGTCCAAAACCGACTTCGAAATCTAGTGGGGGATGTCCTCTACTTTCCCTACAGTAACTCTCACAGAAGAGATGTTGCTCGTCTTTCTTTGTTCTACCGTTATTTTCATGGCAAGGGCCTGACTGAGCTACAAATCTCTGGTCCCCCTTGTAAAACGTTCACAACTAGAACCCGCCTAGCTACTACCGCTGCCAATGATTTCTCTTTCTTCCCCTGCGTGCCCAAGACGAAACAAAACTTCCATGGGCAGAGTTTTTTTTCCTAGAACTGCCCGTCTGTGAAATAGTGCCGCGGGCTTGCTTCTCAGCCGACTACAATATGATCATCTTCAAGTCCAATGTAAACAAGTTCTTGTTGAACTGTCCCTGTAAATAATCAATTTCTGCCCTGCTACAACGGTGATCGCGATGCTGTCTCATCGTCCACCAGTAAAACTCTTTAACCATTATCCTCGAGTGGCTTTTGGGCTTTGATAAGCGGTGACCTTTATTATAATATATATATATATATATATATATATATGTATATATATATATATGTATATATATATATATATATATGTATATATATATATATGTATATATATATATATGTATATATATATATATATATATGTATATATATATATATATATATATATATATATATATATATATATATATATATATATATATAGCCGCACTGAAGAGCTGTGATATAACGAAACAGTCTGTATGTGGATGTCTGTATATATATATATATATATATATATATATATATATATATATATATATATATATATATATATAATTTAACAGAAGATCAGATCCAATCAATATGGTACCATGGGTGCCCAGGGCGGACTTAGGTTGAAAAATAGTGTGTTTTTTTTTAGTTTACTTATGTTTATAAACAAATCGCTACCTGGCTATCTTCAGCCATGTTTAATCTCAAAGGAAGCGGTAGGATATTCTGGGAGAAGTTCGCTGTTTTCTTTTTAACATGAAAACGAAATAAAAAATGATGGTCCCTCCCTAAATATATATTTCTAATGCATTCTCCCAGAATGTGTTCGGAGAGACAATGTAATAGAAATATATATTTAAGGAGGGGCAATTAAATTTTCTTTTCTTTTTTTATTTCGTTTTTCTTTCGATTCCTTTCCTCGAACCTTTTTCCATCTTTTTATAATTTTTTATAACCGTCTTTTTAAGTCATCTGCGGAAAGAACCAAATAATTAACTACTGAAAGCAAATAATAATGATAAAAAAAACCAGTCAACTTCTCACAGAATGACTTACCGCTTCCTCTGAGATAAAATATGGCTTAAGATAGCCCGGTAGTGATTTGTTTATAAATTGAAATTAACTATGAAAAAACAACACAATTTTCCAATCTGAGTCCGCCCCTGACTTGAAACCTATGGTATCATGTTGATTTTATCTGCTATTCTGTAACATTATTAATAAATAAATGAATATTATGCTCTTATTATTAAATAATCAGACACTCTGTTGGATTGGTTGGTTTGAAAGATCTTGATTGATCTGCATCTGATGATTTGCGCCGCATTAAAAAACAATCGGAAATCTTAGCTGCAACTATTCCTTGAATATCTTGAAAGTTGCGAGATGTGAGCTGGAGAATTGCGACATTAATGTAGAATTAGTGGCTAGCAGGAAAGAGAATAGCAGACGTTCTGACTGTTTGCACAATGAAATTCGCCGAGAGGCTGCAACGAAGATGGGGCAAGATGCGTATCTTGTACGTTGAAATGGCGACTATGATGAAATGCTAAAAGAGGATTTGTTTCTGTGTGTTTTTCATCTTTTGTTTAAAAAAAGTGTGTCTATTTATTTCTATTACGCTAATAAAACTTAAAATTAAAGAAAA
Organism: Sepiola atlantica; assembly: GCA_963556195.1. NCBI lineage: Eukaryota > Metazoa > Mollusca > Cephalopoda > Sepiida > Sepiolidae > Sepiola > Sepiola atlantica. The sequence continues at coordinate 39,212,725 of OY744548.1, forward strand.
CTCTAACGCTTTTTTATCAATCACTTTTAAATGACTAAATTCATTACATAAACTACATTATTATTTTTCTAACATTTCCTTCTTCGTCCAACAAGTTATGCTTCCAGTAAAAATTATCAAGGTTTACTTAAGTAAATAAACCAAATACTTATGTTCCGTTTAGTTTTCATGATTTAAATAATGTTGCATTTCTTTTCAACAAATTATTATAATTGATCAGATTCATATTTAACTTTCGAAACATTTCACCTCATACTCCTTACGAAAGTCAAAACATCCTTAACAACAGGTGGCTAGCCTACAGTGCACGCCATGAAGACCAACTTCAATCAAACTGTGATGGTATTTGCGTGTATTTCCAGCGAAAGCAACACTATGCCGCTCCACATCTTCGAAAAGCGACTCAAACTCAATGTAAATCGCTCTCCCCATCGCAGAAACCGATTAATGCAGCCCCTAACGCTCGTTCACGCCCACTTGTGTCCCGGGTGCTTATACCTCTGGCGTTGGTTGATGTGGCGTCACCGACTTTTGGCCGTCTTTACTGGACGCCAGCGCTGACGTCGTCGTTGGCTGGGCCGTACCTTTCCCACGTTGTGTTTATTGATCAAGAGATATGATCCGGAGTCACTTTGGGAATAAGTTTTTAACTGAGAGAGGAGAAGTACATGTTGAAAACAAACAAACGGACAATCAAGGTATCGACAACTCAACAAATATTCTGAATTTAAAATGAATATAAGAATATATATTACCGTGAAACTGCAGTTACAGGAACAAAATGTCTTTCGCTAGTTAGGGGGTTTATAACTCTGCTTCTGAATAGAGTTTAGGGTTTCCAGTTTGACTCGCTAAGTAATGGACAATCGGTGTGAAAAGCGTTTCTTCTTCGGTAGAAAAAACGCAATTCTCTAAAAGTATGTGTGGGTCGGGACAGTTCCCCTCAATCTTCTCAAATTCGAGCTCAAAGTTCAACTCTTTCTCCTCTGACTGAAACTCTTTATCTTTTCGCGATTATCGCACCTTATATATCAGGTAACGTAACATGGCGTTGTCTGACCACATTCTACGTGCCTCACCGAGTAAGTGGTCGCATTGGCTGTTAACTCATAGAAGCCCGCCTATAAAGCTGGAATTTCTCATTCACTTATTCGCCCCCCCCTCTCTCTCTCAACGAGCAGGCCACAACTCAGGCAATGCTCCATCGAGGCGTATCTTCCGGCGGTCTCACCGCGTCTCTGTCACAAATAGACTCTGTACGAACTCACCAAAGACTGAAATCTCTCAAATTATGACAGATCAATAGCTGGGTTGACATTTGACTTTATCTTGGTTTTCACAGCTACGAAATCTGACAACCTTATATCAAAACAATACTTTATCAGCGCGACTTTCAGCTCAGGAATACAATAACAAAATTCGGTGTGAAAAAGAATGTAATTCTTTTTCACATAGTACTCGGAGTTGGCCCCCAAATATATACTAGTATATTAATCTTTGGAAATTCTTCGCAGGGTCCCACTATCTTGTTATATAAATTCAGATCACTGTATTGAGTTGCTTTCCACTGTTATCACGCGTTTGAGAGGGTGACTAGGTGAAGGCCATATGTATAGCAGCAGGACTAAGCTCTGTATCACATTTAGGAAACCCAGGAGTGGTTCCTCAGCAGTAACGTCACCAATTTGACCGCTCCTGAGTTCAGTTGGTCACCTGGTACTACCCGGGAAAAGTTGTCATACTGATGAAGGCCGAAGATGTCGAAGGGTCCTTGTCCAGCAATCACCGTTCTCCCCCGTTGTAATTTAAAGATCAGAGGGCAACTGTCCGGCGCTGGTCAGAAACTTGGTAGCACTTGGGAGCAAATGGGCATTTCAAAGCAGAACAATGAAAGAAAAGTGATTAACAAATCCGTCGGTTGGTTTTTGTATAAGAATAATTATTTGAGTAGAAAAGTCGTTCAGTTATAGACAGTGTAATTCCACACTTTTATCTTCTACTTCTGTGTGATTCTGGTTCGGCGATATCAACCCTAATCCGGGGTATGGCTTTCCACAACTTGGATTTCAGTGGCGAGCAAAAGTGAGTCCCTGAATTTCAATTTGCGCTGGCTTATATTGAGATTCAGATGTTTTGAGACAAGACGTGACTCCACCTATCACCCAATAAAATTAATTCAGTGACAAAAATGTATTCTCATTATTATTTCTTGCCATATTTTTAATTTCCACTCGCGAGGATCCACCCTCTCAATGTCCTGAGTGGTTAACGGATTCTACCTAGCCGTATTCTTTTCTTCTTCATCTGTTTCTATCTCCCACTGTTACCTCAGTGCGGTGAGGTTCATCCTCCCTCGAAACTTATCTTCATAGAAAAATGCATTTTACTTGAATTACATTATTTCTTCAATAACTGTCATCTAATTACAAGGAAGTGTCTCTCAGCAGATCATCGATTTCTCCATCGCCACATATAATTATGAAAATCGAGGCAATGTATGGGTTCCTATCTTCCCACTTACCATGGCCTATTATCTTTAGTAATTATTTGTCAATTATTTGCCATTTCTTGCAAATGTTATGATTTTACGGGGAAATCCCTTCTACGGCTTTCAGTAATGAATATCGGATGTGTACTTTCGAGTCTCATTCACGGACGTATGTTATTTTAACAAGTCAACGTCCATTCAACGCCGAGAATGTAAACAATTCTACCATGTTCGTGACTACATCAACGATATATGGCGTGTCGGCTGTTAATAATTGTGTTTGCACTCTTTTTCTTGGCATTGGCCCTTCCCATATCCCCAATCTCCGAGGCAAGGAAAACAACTCTTCTTTCTCTTATTAATTTTTGTTCTCCCTTTAAATCGTCTTTCGTTTTCATCACTTACGAATTATTTTCATGTTAATCCTTTTAACCAGACAGTGTTTTTATATTAACCCCTTTCAATCCGACAAGGATGAGCTGATTGCCAGGATCAAACTGGTGTTCAGGCGTGTTTCTAACCCGACACCGCGAAAGCATCCCGCTTGTAGCAAAAAATTCTCTACACTTTGGATTTTGAGAATATATCAATTATTCACTATTTATATTTCCTTTCCCCAAAATGTCAAATTTTCACGAACACAATGTATATTTGTATTCGTTTCGCAACTACGCAACTACGGCAATTGATTAACACACGCACGTCGGACGTCTAATCACACTGATGCAGTTGATAGACACTCCCTTGATCTTCTGAACATACTCCTTTTATTGTCCAAGTGTTCATCATCAGCCAATCGGTGGTCAGAAAAACAGTCACGTGAGGCCTGACGTCATCGCTCAATAATCGTACAAAAAACCACAGCCGATATTAATTTAATTTCCGCCCTCCCCGCGATCATCCCAGCAGGTAAGACAACACGCGCAAACACGTGGTCGCTTTCTTCCTTCATTCTGTTCGACTTTACAATATTGGTCTACTATTCTACTAATTATTAAAAAATAAATAAAAATTAAAACATAAGCTAAACGTTGATCTGTTTTATGGCAAATCATCCATTTGGAGTTATTAAATGCCTTGTAGCAGTTACATTATTACAATCTATTTTCTTTTGCACTTCTATGTTCTAACTCGCCGAGAGATCAATACGTTGTGCGGTCAGGCCACTTTTGCGTGGGATGGCAATCCCCACTTTCACCCAAACCTTTTCCCGCAATTTATGAACAGTCAGATTTGAGCGTCGTGTTGACCAGACGTAATATCCATTTCTCGCACCTCGCTATGACTTCTATAGTACATGCATGTCTCCTGACTCAACATATTTTGTATTCCTGTTTTTCATAACTCTTTCCGGGACGTGTTTGTTGGTGAAACTGTTTGAATAAAATTAATTTAATTGTAGAGGAAGAAGTTTGTCATTTGAATCAAAACTTGGTAATCCGTTTTCTTCATGTTCAACATAGCCAGAAAGATGGATATCTATGCAGCAGCCCTACTATAAAATGGCGATTTCGACATTTCTCTCTACAGCCCAAACACAATACGTTCCCCCGAAAAAACTTTAAAAATAAGCAAGATACATAACAATTGTAGAGAAAGGAATTGATTTACATGAAATTTCGAATTATATTATGTAATAACATTTTAATGTGAGAGTCAAATAATGTGTATGTGCGGAGTAAACTCCTAAACTAATAAACTTATTATTATGACTTATGGGATACGTATTCTAGGCAAGAAGGTGAGTAACATGGACACATTATTATATTTTTTTATTATTTGTTGTAAACTTTATCATTTAGGGCAGTGCCCCAGAAGCCGCATACAAGAAAAAAAATAAAATTAAAATTAAAAACTAATGCTATACATATTGCTTATACCCACCCTGAAACGGCTTTTTAGCTACTATATTTATATACTTATATATCTATATATTTATAATATCATACAATTATCTGCTGATAAGCCATCCGTAGCAATGGTTTCCAATTGCCAAAAAATGTCCATGGATGATGCTATTAGAACAGTCACTGATAAAAGGAAAGTATCTAAACACTATTGTCCGGTAGGGATATTTAATCAGCACACACACACACGAACACACATACACACACACATATATATAAATTTAAAAAATATTTTTTATAGTTTATTATTATTATTATTATTATTATTATTATTATTATTATTATTATTATTATTATTATTAGTAGTAGTAGTAGTAGTAGTAGTAGTAGTAGTAGTAGTATTATATCTTCTCACTAGGAGTTATCACACAAGTCATCGTCAGTGGTGTTCCCTGAAGTCTGAGTGACAACAAGCCTCTCCAGATTTCCAGTACTCTCCACCTCTTTTCGATCACCACTGCAAATGACCTTGCGGTATCGCAACAGCCGCCAACCATTGATTTCTCGCTGGCAATGACCATTATTCTCTTCTGGGATTTGGGTGGCAATAAGCCTCCCTAAGGTCCCAGCACTCTCCGTACTCTTCCAGTGGAGGTCTGGTTAGTGCTGTCCCTCCTCGGTCTTCCAATCCTCCTTGACCCTCTACGACTATTTAGTGTGGTGTCAGCCGAGGCCAGTGCATATTTTTTTTTAGAGGCTTAAGATATTTCTTGCAGTTTATGTTCCTTGGTTCGTGTAGTGGTGTTTTTCCTGTTATTTTGTTTTCTTCCTATTGTAACTTACATGTGACTGATTACTATTCGTAGTTATGCGGGTTGGTTTTCGCATTCGAGGATTTTCCTTAAGATTGCAGCTGTTTTGATCATTGACATTTGATCCCTTTGATTCCAATTTCTCCCAGTCTTTTCTCCAGTTTTTTGGGGACTGTTCCTAGTGCTCTTACGATGATTGGTATTATATTGACTTTCTTCATGCTCCATATATCTTTCAGTTCACTGGCAAGCTCCGTGTATTTGCTTCTTTTTTCCGTCTCCTTGATCTTCAGTTTGTAGTCTGCAGGAACGGCAAAATCTACGATTTGGCAGGATTTTTCTTTCTTGTCAATTATTATGACATCCGATTTCCTTGATTGTATGTGTTTATCTGTTTGTACACCCATATTCCATAGGATTTTGTGTTTTTCGTTTTTCAGTATTGTTTCTGGTTTAGGTTTATACCATTTGTCTGCGTATTCGAAATGCAATTGTTTGCACAGTTCCCAGTGTACTGCTTTCCCACACACAGTCATGTCTGTTCTTGTATTCTTTTGGGGCGAGTTTGCTAAATTCACTTATATGATTTACTGTTTCGTCTCTTTGTCCACAGAGTCTGCATTTACTGTTTTCCTGGGTTTTATCTATTTTAGCTTTAATGTAGTTCATCCTAATCGCATTGTTCTGTGCAGCCGTCAGTAAACATTTCGTTTCTCTGTTCAAGTGTCCTTTTCTTAGCCATGACCAGCTATTCTTGTTGGTTTCTTCTCTTGTCAGTCTTATGAAGCGTCCATGGAGTTGTTTTTCTTCCCATGGAGTTGTTTTTGTCTTTTTGCTTCTGGTTTCGGTACTTCCCGAGTTGTTCGTTGGGATGGTGTCTCTTGCTGCATTGATTTGCCTTTCCGTGTTTCTCCAGCTCTTTTTGTGTCTTCTATACTTACCAGTCCTCTTCCCCCTTCGTTTCTTTTCATGTATCGTCTTTTGGGTGTAGTACTTTGTGCATGGTCATTCATTTTATAGTCCTCTGATCAAGGCTATGAATGGTCCAGAGTATCTTATTAGTGATATTCCCCAAGTATTTATTCCTTTTACTAGATGTTTACTATATAATTTCATTTATAAGAGTTTTCTTGTATTTCGCAAATATTCTTTTTCACTCTTCTCTTTCATTTCTGTAGATTTTATGGTACCTGCTTCCAGAATATCAAATATTTATAGATCTCCTGTTCGCCAAGCGCTCTAATCTCATCTTGGTTGGGCAGTTCCATGCCCTCTGTTGTCTCCAGTTTTTCCCTTTTTCATCTCTAGCAGTGCACACTTTTCCATTCCGAATTCCATTTGAATGTCCTGGCTGAAGATTTTAGTCGTATTTATCTGCTTTCCCATTCCCCTTTTGCTTATTGCAAATAGTTTCAGGTCACCCATGTACATGAGGTCGTTCATTCTTTGTTCTGTGTCTGTAAACTTGTATGCGGCATCACATTTTCTGAGTAGGTAGTTGAGTGGCATCATAGCTATGATAAACAGGTGTGGTGAAATGGAGTCTCCTTGGAAAATGCCTCTCTGTATTTTTTTTTTATCTCAGTCAGGTGTTATCCTCTAGCTGTCAGTTCTAGTCTCAATATTTCCATTGCTTTCTTAATAAGATTAACAATCCTGTCGGGTATCTTGTATATTTTTTAAGCATTCAATTATCTATGCTTGAAGGATTCTGGTGTCAGCTTTCTTGTAGGCAATCTATGCAATGGCTATGTTTTTTCTGCTTTTTACCTCCTTTAGCATCTTTTGATCTATGTATAGCAGATCATGCGCCCCTCTCTTTCCCTTTCCGGCATCCTTTTTGTTCCACGGGGAGCGGTCGACGATTGTTCAGGGATTGATAGATTTTTTCTCAGTTGTGCCGTTAGGATTTTCCACATTGTTGGTAAACTGGTTATTGGCCTGTAGTTGCTTGGGATCGTTCTCTTTTTGGCCTCTTTTTGTATTAGCGTCATCGTTCTTTTGGTCATTCACTCTGGTACGTCTGTTTTGTAAATACATCCTCTCAGTGTCTGCACTAGTCTTTTATGTAAGGTCATGAGTTTTTTTAAACCAGTATAAATGTATTCCATGGTGTCATGGTGCTTTCCAGTTTGCCGTACGGTTGTCTTCATTAACGTCTGTTTTTGTTCCTTCGTTAATTTCTTGTAGTTGACATTTTTGTTGTGTTTTTTTTTTATCGCGTTTCTCATATCTTGCTCCAGAAGTATTTTGTTTCTGTCGTGTCCGGTTGTTCTGTTGTTGTTCGTTGTCCGTTTACGTTTTTATAAAACTGGCTTTCATTGTTTTCAAAGAGCCTCTTCTATTTGTACTGTTCCGATTTGTATCTACATCCTTTCAGTCTTCCTTCTATTGCTGCTATCTTTTGTTTTAGTTCTTCATGTTTCTTATTTAGTCTTTCCTTGCGATTCAAATTTCTGCTCTTCCATTGTTTCCTGTTTTCTTTTATCCTGTTTACGGTTTTAGCTTATTTTCGTTTCTAGTCTGATTTCCCACCAGGCTTTGTCGGTTCATTGTTTTGGCCAGTATTCTTTTCTCTTTTTAGTTTCATACTTTTATTTTGCCCCCGCATATATCAAGTTGTTTAGGTTTATCTGTTTATCTGTTCAGATGTACGCGAGGAGTCTGTTTACTTGCTCTGTTTCTAATTTTAACTTCTCTCAATCTTCGTTCCTTAGGGATAGGTGTTTTGTTTTGATATTGGATATGAACCGTTTGATGTTTTCTCTTCTCTTGCTTCTTCTTCAGTTAGTGCTGTGATTTCACAGTCTTCGACTACTTTAGTTTCAGTGTTTGTGTTTTGCCTGTCTTCTTCCTAGAGGTTTTTGTCAACTGGTGTTTCTTGATCTGTTACGTCATTTACTTTTTGTTTTATTTCCGTTAATTACAGCTCCGAAAACCACCCTCTCTTGAGGATCTGTATTGCTTGATCTGCTATCCTTTGTTCCGTTGTATGGGGGTCAGTAGAAATGCCCCATAGATTTTACATTCGTTTCCGGTAGCATCTTTCTGTGAGGTGGCAGATTCTGTAGTAGCATTCAATCACTAGTCTATTTCCTTTTATTGTCCATTCCTTTCTATGGTTTTTTGGTTTGTTCTTTTCATTCCTGGTTTGGTCTGTGTCCGTGTCGTACCTGGAATTAGAGAGCTTACTTACTTGTTTTTGGTCCGTGATATTGTTGCTGGAATTAAAAGAGCCAACATTTGCAGGATGCGGACCGGGTTCCCTATGTTGGCCAACGAAGGAAGCACCTGTCCATCATGACACTCATATCTTTTATTGTCCATTCCTTTCTATGGTTTTTGGTTTGTTCTTTTCATTCCTGGTTTGGTCTGTGTCCGTGTCGTACCTGGAATTAGAGAGCTTACTTACTTGTTTTTGGTCCGTGATATTGTTGCTGGAATTAAAAGAGCCAACATTTGCAGGATGCGGACCGGGTTCCCTATGTTGGCCAACGAAGGAAGCACCTGTCCATCATGACACTCATATCTTTCTTCTGAGTTACACGGCGTTTAAATGTATTTGTAGACATTTTTCATGGTTTTGTGTTTGGGCAACATCAGTCCAAGGCTTAGTTTACCTGTGATCCTGTCACAGGTATAGTGTTTATCTCTCATTTTTCTGAGAGACAAGGTGCACTATCACACATACATGAATGGACATTTACAACAGACATGACAGTAAAAAAACATACATACATATTGTTGTTACCCTGTAAAGAGGCGGAAGGAAAACACGAACTCGGAGTTTAGAGAAAACAAGTATTTTGAAAAAAAGTATAATACAACAGAGAACAAGAGTGGTTGTACGTCAGTCTTGATGGCCAGTATAGACTGGTGTGGTTCCAACCCCGAGGAACAAGTGCTCCCAGTATTTATGGTGAGTGGAAGAGTCCAAGTAGCCCGTTATAGGTAAGGTACCATACCCCCTCCCAAGCCTTACCTCCTCAGGAGTCACAGTATAATTTTCTTTTTGGATCGACGCTATTCTGAGACTATTTAAGGTAACCGTATATCGAAAGTGTCGTATCTGGTAACCTAATTTGATTTAGGTGTCCCTTATGAGAGAACGTAGGGCCTCTATCAAATTCAGATTTGATATCCCACAGCTTTTTAATTCTAGACTTCTGATTTTGGAGCAGATCTTTAAACTTGGAAAAATGTCTTCTTTGCTTTGACATTCAACTTCCAGACAATTCATCTTATCTTTCATAGTCTGTAGCTGTTCTAAGCTCTTTGAGTTGCGACTTTAGCGACTCACTCTCTGCAACCTTTAACTGGTTATCAAAAGAATTTGACTTAAATTCCTTCCGTTTATTATTAGCTATTTGCAGCGTGAATTTTGTGTCCTTATGTGCTTTAATTTCTGTCGACAATTTATTTTGTGTCCATTCGATACGATTTTTAATGGTTGAAACCAATTCATTCTTCTTCTTCTTTTTCTTCTTCTTCTAATTATTATTATTATTATTATTATTATTATTATTATTATTATTATTATTATTATTATTATTATTATTATTATTATTATTATTATTATTATTCCTGGTTAATTCTATATTTCAAATATTTGATTTGCTGTTTCTAATGTATTTTCATTGCTATTGTCATTTTTTTAACTGACTGATTGAGTAGTATATGGTTGCATAATGGATGGTAATGACTCCAGTATTTTCTGAATATATGTTTTTTGAAATAATACTGAAATCTGATTTTTTAAAATTAAATGACTTCTGTATGTGATGTTGTAAAGGGCGCTGACAAAGTGACGATTTGGAGCCATCTAAAGTAGATAACAAAATAATTTTTTCACAAATTGTCTTGGAAAGATCGTACGACAAATAATCGTAATGTTTGAATTCTTGGATATATATATATATATATATATATATATATATATATATATATATATATATATATATATATATGCGTTCGAGCCAATGCGACTGCTTGCAACCGCCACTCTTTCACTGATGAGGGTAGACAACCCGAAACGACGTTGTCTGAAGGTATAAAACATTTAATATTTAAACATATTTATAGTTAATGCACCGTTAAGATATAATAGTCTTAATAGTAGAGCCCTGTTTGAAATTACAAAATTGTTGTCATCCTAGCGATTAAGTAAAGTTCCACTCAAGTGTTGAACATTATCGACAACATGACGCTTTTCCTCGTCTCTCGGGTAAGTGTACATTAATTTCAATTACTGTCTGTGGTGATTTCTCGCGGCCGCGTGGGCTTGGGAATTAGGCTCGTGATTCTAGGTTGAATCTACGAACTGCGTTTGAGCACATGCGAATGCTTGCAACCGCCACTCCTGCAAATATGAGGGTAGAAAACCTGAAACGACGTCATCTGTAAATATAAAACATTTAAATACTTAATTAATATCTATTGTACACACACACACACATACATACATACATACATACATACATACATATATATATATATATATATATATATATATATATATATATATATATATATATATATAGGCAAAATACAATATCAAGTTCAGAGGTGTGGAGTTAATATTTGAAGAAAAAACTAAAAGCAAAGTAAAAATAAAAATAAAAATTAAATTAAAAATAAAATAAAAATTAAAATAAAAATTAAAATATTGTTAAACGTCTTTAAATATATGAAATAGAGGAAAAAGTTATTATATCAATATTGAGAGAGAACCGTTAGAAAGAACAGGGCTGATAAAAGTATTTAAAAATTGTTAGGGAGAGCTATTAGCCTCACGTTGATGGGAAGCTATATGTACAAAGGTTGGGGTTAGGACGATCAGAAGTGAATACCTAAATGGAAGAAATAAGCTTCCAATTATATAAACTGAACGGACCAAGACTACAATACGGACCCCAGAAAACATGTTAATATTTTATTTGTTTTATTTATGGACCCTCTGCCTTAAAATAAATATTAACATGTTAAAAGAAAAAAAAAATCCGAAATATACTGCATTTATTAAAATAAAAAAAAGTTTATTTACAAGTTCTTTTGTAAATAGCAACCACGTGTATTGCGAGGTCAACCGGAAGACGCCGGTGCTTCCAAAAGATATCTCGCTTGTTGTGTTACTGAACTGGGGTCCTTATTGTTGTCTTGCTCCAACTGAACTTAATTAGATTAATTAGTTGAGAGGAGAGAAATAGCGGGGTTAGAGCTATTAAATGGTTACGGTTGGTTGTAATTACTAAAACTGTCAAATCTGTAGTGTATGCTTTAATAAAAAAAATATAGACGGAATGGTTAATAAGAAGTTTAAAATAGATAGAATCCAAAAAAGAAAATTTGGGATGGAGAAGGCGTATGAGAGTAGTAAAGTTTTAAATTATTAAGGGTGTCATACTTGAATAGTACAAATGTGTTAAATTGAAAAATGGGGGGGGGGTCTAAGGAGTATTAAAGCAAGGTGTGTAAGGGTCATAGGTTAAAGTTAAAAGATCAAAAGACTGAAGTTAAAAAGTTCAAGATTGAATTTAAGAATAGCAAGGGAGTGTACCTTGGGTCACATCTTACTTGTGGGAGTAAGATAAAAACTGGCCTTGTGCCTAATTCCTGGAGAGGAGTAAATCAATACTCACAATAAAAGACTAGTATCGTGTTCAATGGGTTGAGAAACTTTCCATGCAGATTTTTAAAAAAGCGTTCTGAAATTAGTGATGCTGGTTTTACGTGTGGTCTTCAGTATGTGTAAAAATAGGAATTTGGAGAGGACCAGGTCGATAAATTGTTTTAGGTAATTTTTATGTAAGGCTTTTGAAGTGAGTTGTTATAGTACTGGTCTTGTTAACTGAGATGGCTTGATTATTAGATTGGAGAGGGGTGTCAGATGAGGCTATATAATTGATGTATTTAAATGTTCTTTTATGTCTGCATGCCGAAAAATTTATAATGTTTTTACTTTTGGCAGCAGTTATTATCGTGACGGCTTCTAGTGTACATAATTTGTAGATCGTGGGGTATAACACCTAGATTTTTTCAAGATAGACCAGTGCAAAGAGTAAAGGATAGTTTTACTTTAAAAATTTTTGATTAAATTAGTTAGACAAGTTATAATTGTCCCAGCCGATAAAACTAAAAACTATTACAAATTAAACTATGTTGCCTATAAGAACGTAATATAAAAAGAACTTAACAAATCATACAAAATGACATCCAATAATACATTCAACAGCATAAACAATGAAGCCAAATGCCTATTAACTTCTATGAATATCCTTAACTACACTAAGATTTAAACTCCGAGATTTACTTGGAAAGACAATAAAAGAAATTTTCAGAATAATTCTTTATACTGGAAATCGCTCCAGACAAAGCATGAAGCGACTTGATGTAAGGAGCTAAATAAATACTACCTCAAGGTCAAGAACTAGCCAACAATAAGCATTAGATGGATAGATTCCGACCCAACAAACGGCAATTCTTCTCCTTTTGTCAGAAACATCGCTCATTGAATGTGAGGACTAAAATACAAAATAAAGAGAAGCGAGAGTTACGAGGCTGCCAAAAGTAAACCCAAAGTCTATTTTCTACTCTCCTAGATCCATCTAATAGATCTAGGTAAATTTCTCTTTCAGCAACGTGAGGCAAATAGTCTCCCAAAACTATTTTAAATACTTTTATCAGTACTGTTCCTTCTAACGGTCCCCTCCGAATATTGATACTACACATTTTCCTCTATTTCATATATTTAAAGACGTTTGACAATATTTGTAATATTTTTTATTGTTTTTATTTTTACTTTTATTTTATATTTTATTTTTAATTTCATTTAATTTTTGTTTTTACTTTGCTTTTAGTTTTTAGTTTTCTTCTAATCTCTGAACCCAGTCTACACCCTTGCCCCTCCTACTATTAATGTATCAAATATTAACTCCAAACCTCTGAACTTGGTCTCTACGTCTACTGTCGCCTCCCGCGCATTTAGGCACTACTTCTTCTGTCAACCATCATGACAACCCCTTAACCTTTCTACCTACCCTTACTATTTCCCCCTTGCTGTCCCACTTATTCGTTCACTGCTGATTATCTTGTTTTAAAATCTATTTTCGACGTCTGACTTCCAATTTTATTTATTGTCGCCCCCTCCATACCCTCTTTATTTTATTTTATTTTATATATTATTCCCTCCATCTCTCTCACCTTGTCACCCCTCATTTCCATTCAATGCTGCCTGTTTTGTTTATTTTATTCTTATCTTGATGATGGCTTCTCTTATGGCTTTTTAAATTGAAATTACCACTTATCATTTCACTTTGAATCGAATAAAAAAAAAACACTTTCTGCAAAGCCCATGTAAGTTCACACAAATGGGTTTTAACACGCCACTGATATCCTAAACTTTCACACACCGAAACTTTATCTGACTGGACGAATCGTCTGGGCCATTTCATGGTCTTTGCCTATCCACAACTTCAACGGATTTTTACAACTTCAGATGCCAATTTTTTCATAAAATAGGACTGAATTTTACCTTACTTTAAATCTGCTGATACGATCTCTTTTGGTACTTTCAATGGTAGACCTTTTGCCTATATTTTTTTAACATTTTATATTATATTTTTTAAAATATATTTTCAAATTTTGATTCTTTTTAATTTCCCCTTTACTCCCCTGACGATAAGATATCATTCTTTGAAAAGCTATGGCTTAAGGAAGGAATAATGATATTTCTTTGATTTAAAACTACTTAATAGATATTGTCTTTTGCTCACATTTCTATTCTCATCTTTTACTTGTTTATATAATTGATCTATCTCGTATATCGAGCATCAATATTTCAGGATAGGTTTTGCTTTAAAGGTTTAAAGGTATACATGATATCTTTATTCTCCTGTTATATATATATGTATATATATATATATATATATATATATATATATATATATATATATATATATATATATATATATATATATATATATATATATATTGAGCTTGTATTAAATTAAAATTCAGTCGAGCAATGTGCAATCTTTTCTTTTATTTCTCTGCGGATATGATGTTATTCTTATTTTCTCTTTTTCCGTTGGGTTTCATCCATAGAAACTCATTTCACAAACTGGGTATAATGGCTGTCAGGCGTGGTTTTTAATGTGCTCCGTTTCATACAGTGATCGCAATGTCATTGCTGGCTTAGATTTTGTGGGTTATTTCAGGCGACTTCACCAAGGGAAGGGGACTGACAGGCTAAATAACACACCTCAGTATGTCCGCCCACCTCCACGTGCAATCGTCAAGATAGACTTGCGTTAATCGCGTTACTTACATGCGATCGATATGCACACAGGAAACGCACATTTGCGCCATAAGAATGGCTTTATAATCGAATAAGACGTCATAAATAAATAAATATATATATATATATATATATATATATATATATATATATATATATCTCAACTAACTTTATATATATATATTAGATTTTTTGAATGTGAGATGATATTCTCCTATATAAAGGCCAGTTGTCTGTATGTTTGTCTGTTTGTTTGTTTGTATGTCCAGCTACTCCCCAAAAACTACTCGCCAAACTGTCGACAAGTCGACATTTTTAGGACCGGACAACACCTGGGAGCATAATATCTCAAAATTACAAAAAAAAATGTCTCCGGGGGTCAACAGGGCCAGTTTTCGGGGGCGGGTCTGGTTTTTTGAAACTTTTTCAATGTTATTTACTGGTGATTTTGAAATAAGCCAATGTATTCATGTAACAACTTGATAAAAATGCACTGTCCGGTTGTATCAAGTCATCCCATAACTTCTGTCCGGATCTATCAATAACAGTGAAACAAGGGTTGCTCAATCACATCCGCACCTAGCAACCTAAACTTATATCTTTTAAAATCAAAATAGTTCTTTGGGGGATGGGGGGGGGGGGAGGATGTTTGGGATGCGGGTGGGGTGGGGGGAATTTTTGGGGGGCGAGTGGTAGGGGTGGGGGGAATTATCAGCATCTTCATCCTGCGGGGGTGCTTATACAATATAGGACCCGGAGGCTTCTGAAGTATATGGACCTGGGCGGGGGGTTCTTCTGCAGTATAGGCACCAGGGGTGCATCTACAGTACAGGACCCAGCACCGGGGGTACGTATACAATATAGGACTCGGATGCTTCTGCAGAATAGGGACCATGGGTTCTTATGCAGTATAGGGACCAGGGGTACTTCTACAGTATAGGGACCAGGGATGCTTCTACAGCATAGGACCCAGCACCGGGGGTGCTTCTACAATATAGGACCCGAATGCTTCTACAGAATAGGGACCATGGGTGTTTATGCAGTATAGGCACCGGGGGTGCTTCTACAGTATAGGATCCAGAGGCTTCTGGGGGGGTGCTTCTGCAGTATAGCCACCGGGGCGCATCTACAGTATAGGACCCAGCACCGGGGGTACTTTTACAGTATAGGACCCAGCACCGGGGGAGGGTCTTCGTCAATTTAGGACCCAGAGGCTTCGGCGTTGTCCAGGAAAAAAGTGCTCAATATCCTATTTTGCTTGCGGAGAGGAGAGGAGGAGGAGGGAGAACCCCGGGCAACGCCGGGTACCCCTGCTAGTATATATATAATTATTTCCACAATCAGACAACGCCGCAGCCCACAACCTATGAAAGAAACAAACCGGAAGTCCTAGACTCGAGTTAAGCGCTTCTTTGGGCTCATCAGTAGAACACATCCGAACTCAGGATTCGAAACCCGAGTCACTTGCATGCTAAGCGAGTACTCTGCCACTGAGCTACCTCGCCACATACAAGAATGTCTATTAATTTACACAGATTAAGCGATGGCCGACTGTGGACTGTACCTACTCTTCTCAACAAGGGGTGTAGTCATTCAACTACTTAAAACCCAGGCCGATGTCTCACAAGTAGGATTTTATACTCGCTAGGACGATGTCATCCAACAAGCTAACCAAGCGAGCAAATAAATATTAGATTTAAAAAAAATGTGAGATGATATATATAATAATTTCCACAATCAGACAACGTCACAGCCCACAACCTATGAAAGAAACAAACCGGAAGTCCTAGACTCGAGTAACTCGAGTCTAGGACTTCCGGTTTGTTTCTTTCATAGGTTGTGGGCTGCGGCGTTGTCTGATTGTGGAAATAATTATATATATATATATATAAATTCCCGAAACAGTTTTTCATGGTAAACAACTGATGATCTCTTAAAATAGTGTTAGAAACTAACTAATATAATAACTGTAAAAAATAAATTGACTTACATGAGTGATTTTCCACTGGAAGACTTGAGACTATAAGTTTTTTGTTTTTTTTATATAATTTTTTTTAATTTTTTTTTTTTTATATATAGTTTTAATGGTTGAGAAACTTCCGAGACTATATATATATATATATATATATATATATATATATATATATATATATATATATATATATATATATATATATATATATATATATATGTGTGATTTTTTGAAGGCTTACCAAAGCATTCCGTTCAGGAGCCAAATCAACACCACAAAAGATTTTTACGGTTAGCACAACCGCATGAATTACAAACGAACATTTATGTCGCCTTTCCTTTTGATGGAATAGATCTGGAATGCCAATACTATCAGTGGCTTGGAATGGTAACTTGGGAACGGAGTTTTGACTGTTTGGTCTTTATTTGGGGGAGGGATATTTTTTATAGTTGTGCCGCCCGTCAAGAAGGTGTATTCTCGCTCATTATTACTGTTTCATTTGAGTGCATTTTGGACAAATTTTTTTTGCGTTTTTTTTTGTTGGTTTGGGACTAATTTTTTGCTGTTTTGCCTAGTAGCAACAATGTTGTGAAAATCTTGCGAGATATTCTTCTAAGACATTCTCTATTTTTTCCTTTTTATCTTTTGACTTTTTATTTTATTTTTTCTTCCCTTCTTAAGTGACCTCAATTAAAGCAACACCACATTGTGTATTGCCGGTTGTTGTAATTCTTATTCCAGGTACTTAATTTCCCTGATGATCTGCCAAGCAAGGACCTGCTTGGTAGTGAAACACGTGTAGGTAAAAAACTCTTTAATTTGAAAAATGATAAATAAATAATTTTTGAATGAAAAAATCTTTTGTGGTGTTGATTGGGCTTCTGAACGGAATGCTTTGGTAAGCCTTCAAAAAATCACATATAAATGCTCTGTACCCTGTAATCGAGTATCATCGAGCTTGTTTTCATTGGACTAATCCCGGTCTTCACTGAATAATCTTTTTTCTAAGTGAAAAATCCATATATATATATATATATATATATATATATATATATATATATATATATATATATATATATATATATATATATATATATATAATAAAGTATTCCAATCACGTAAAATAAGGCCACCTGTTAATTTGACACAATTACAAAAGGGATGCGTCACACACAAACAAAACAAAAGACAACTGTGTCAAGTAAAGGTCTACAAGACATTTGTTTGAGATCAGTTTTACCATTAGCTAATGAAAACAGTAATCCGCGAGAGAGAAATAACCACGAATCTGATTAGTTAGTTAGCTACTAGACATATAACTACTCAGATAATTAAAAATGATTAATAATAATAATAATCTGTAGACTTAACCTGATGATTCCCTGAAGCGATGAAACATAGACGCTTCTGCGTAGCTTAATTGCCATAAATATATTTTCTATATTACTACTAATTGAGAATTGTTGCAGTAAATATTGAAAATATACACACAATATATTATATCACCTTATAATATAATATGTGTATATACATGAAATGCATGTGTGTTTCGGCAAACACCAATATATTTGTAAAATGCCCCTGTGCATTTATTTCTTGGTGTGGCTATCTTCAGTGCTAATTTACAAAACAAAAACGCAATATATATATATCGAGACAGACACAGAGAGAGGGAGAGAGAGAGAGAGAGAGAGAGAGAGAGAGGGGGGGAGAGAGAGTGAGAGAGAGAATGTTAGTTGAGATCAGTATAATTTGAACATCGTTCCAAGAATTAAAACTAACGAGAATTCGGCGTACGATCATTTCCAAGACTTTTGGAAATATTTTATTGTTCATTTTTTGTTATTTTTTGATGATACCAAAACGTCACTTGGTCACCACCTTATAACATCACGTATAGAAGTTTCATAAAAAGAAACATAACATTTCAGTACAAAAATTCAACACAACTGACAAGATTTTTTAAGCAGAAGTAGAACAGCAAATTGATTAATCAATAAAAACATTCAAAACATTTAGAGCATTCACCATATAGGTTGAATCGATGGGGAGAAATTACATGGGAGTAAAATACATAAGTTAAAATTCTTCAATAAAAAAATAAGAAAGAAATATAAACAATGGTGGCATTGAACACTATTAGGAGCGATAAGATAATGTTTTACTGATAGCTGCGAGAATCGGCTTTTTTTAGTTTTAGATTTGCATTTGTATACAGTGTTTTCTCGGCCTTTTGACTAAGAGCAAAGTGTAGTATCTGTTCCGATGGATACTACACCCCATAGACCGGCGTTGTCTTGGCCTTCGGGGCTTGATTTCCGTCGGTCTATGCGTTTGTTCTGTGCAGTTCTTGGAGGTCCACCCTTCCAGGCTTAGCCTCCTCTCTTTGGGGAGGAGTAAGTTTATTGCTTACTGCCTGAGGAGCCTCTACCGGGGAATGCCGACGGGGCTGCACAGACATTTGTTGTAGGCCAGAGTTCTCAAATTCTCGGCCGCTGGCTTTTCAAATCCCACTTTCCGACCTTGTGTCACATCTTACCGCTGTGGGAGGTAGATAAATAACGTGCTCGTTGCTTTCTCGGATTGAGCTTAATATTACTTAAAAGATGACGTGTTTTTAATATAGCGTTACCATGATTTGACGCGCTCTCACGATCTTCCGACGGCGTAATTTTCGAATTTGTGGACAAATTCACGCTTTATTATGATTCTCTGATTTTAACTTCCGGTAACTATATCTTAACTTCCGGTAACTAATAGCGCAGTGCACCACGTGTGTACACCTATTTTATTCATTTACTTTTCTCAAAAATCATCTGTTTATTTGTTCATTTGTTATTTATTCATATTTGTTATTTTTCTATTTTTATTTTTTATTGAAGTCGCAGCAGACAAGGTATGAAACCACTTCATGTAAGGAGCTAAAAAGACAAAAACGAAAAGAATATTAACGCAAAAACAGGAGATTCCTATTGACTTTAGTCTTGAAAAGATCACAGCTATAGGGAGGAGGAAAACAGTCAGCAGGAAGAGAGCTCCACAAGACTGTAGTTCTTGGAAAGAAGCTACTGGAATAGGATGATGTATTATAACGAGGTACTTGAACAGCGAATTGATTAGGACTACTAGACAACGAGTCAAACGAACTGGAACAAAAAAGCAGGGAATAAATTAAACAATTCTGAAGAACATTTATATTGTTTTATTTAGCATTTTTCACGTCGGTGTTTTTGGTAATTATTTTGTATTTAAAGGTGGATAACTCCCATTTTACATTCATAATTATGATGGTTTTATATTTTTCCAGCTTTAAATGCGTTTTCTGTTGCTCCGATATACACTTTTTCTTCATTGTTGATGTTACTATTTGTGGTTGTTTTATATACTATATTGCTTGTTAGGCATTTATTCCTCAGAAGACAGTGTTCCCTTTTTCTGCAGTTGCATAGGCTAGTACTATTTTCGTTACTGTTATTGCTGTGTTTGTTCTGCTGTTTCTGATTTGGTTATAGTTATTTAATATTTTAAGTTATATTTCCTTATTACTTTTTGCATGTTATTCGTGCAGTAATAATCGACCTTACTACCAATACCAATATGAAGGTGTACCAGGCCTGTGTGCACAGCACACTGCTTTACAACAGTGAATCATGGGCCCTCTACTCTTACCAAGAGAACAGACTCAATACCTTCCACCTGCGCAACCTAAGGTAAATCCTAGGAATCACTTGACAGGACCATGTCTCAACAGTGTTCTTGATCAGGCGGACATCCCAACGACGATTCTGTTGACTTGGCCATACCAGGCGAATGGACGATGGAAGGATCCTAAAGGATATTTTTTATGGCAGTCTCGCAACTGGCCCTAAATCGACAGGAAGACCTGTCTTACGCTATAAGGATATCTGCAAGATAGATATGAGGGCGGGTGGAATCGACCCAACAGGCTGCAAGTCTGTGGCTGAAGACCGCAGCCGCTGGAGAAGAGCTGTAAAGGCATGTTCCAAGAGGAGTGATGAGAGGAGAGAGCAGCAGTAGAGCTAAAGGAGAGAGAGGATATACAGCAGATGGATGCAACATAGCTCTTGCAACCAGATATCACCTACATTTGTGACAACTGCAACAGAGCCGACCGATCCAGGATAGACTTGCACAGTCACAGCAGACGCTGCAATTCGGCAATGGACTAATCTGAGGCGCAGAACTCCCTTGTCTCCTAAGACAGATGGATGCCAACAATCTAACAATGTTGTTCTTATTTAGTAAACAAAATATAATAAAACAGAAAAGATGCATATATTAACATACAGCCGTGAAATATATTAAATAAATAAAAAAATAAATAGAAAAATAAAAAAATACGAATAAATAAAAAATAAAGAATGGATAAATAAAAAATCAAACAAATAAGAATCAGATATTTAAGAGGACTGAGAAAAATAAATAAATGGAATAAGGTTGATACAGTGAAATTACGCCGACTGAAGATCGCGGAAGCGCGTGAATCTATGGTAACGGTATATTAAAAGCACGTATATAACTTAGGTATGTGTATTTATTTATATATTTCTATGTACAGGATAATTTCCAAAACACTTATGAACGGATCATTATGAATTTTGGAATATATATTCTCAGCAACACGGTGAGTAACATGGGAATATTATTTTTTTTGTAAACTTAAACATTTATGGACTACATGTATATAAAGTTAGGTATGTATGTATGTATGTATGTATGTATGTATGTATATATATATAGTGCGTCAGGTTATGTTGAAAAAATTGATGTATATATATATATATATATATATATATATATACATCGATATCTGTTGGTAATAATAATAAATATTTATTTAAAAAAATGTTGTTATAGCCACCTTATTGCAAGATGCCTCTAAGAGAATTTATAATATAAAATCATATCATGGTATAAATGCGATGTTCCAACCTTTTGTTGTTGTTGTTTAACATTGTTCGACTGTTTACTATGTGCGTTCGCCGATTTGGCGTATATAGAGTTTAATTTCTGTAAATTTCCGTGCTAATTGGTGGTGGCCGAGGGGTAGAATACTGGACTATTAGTCAGTGGTGACTTGGAAACCGAGTTCGTTCCATCTGACCGGCAAGAATTAAAATTCTTCTACATAAACATGAAACATCGATGTCTGTAGGTAATAATAATAAATATTTATTTAAGAAAATGTGTGTCATTATGAATTTTTAGCAACACATTATTTTTTGCAGATTTTAGGGGATGCATCTATATAAAGTTAGGTATGTGTATATGTTTATATATTTCTATGTATAAGATTCACTCCTAAACTAATTAATCAATCATTATTTAGTTTGGAACATAGCTTTTAGACGTAAGAGAGGGTAATGTGGGATATGTTTGGTTTAATTTAGTTTTACGAAAAGGAGGATAATAGAGAGTGGCAGTAATTCGTGAAAATTCAGATACCTCCGAGTTTTGTTAAATTTTAATAATAAGTATTAAACATCAATTAATACATATTTCCCGAATTTCAGTTTTTTGGAGTATTTTAAAGGGATTTTAGCGTCGTATTTAGAAATCCAAATATTTCAGATTTGCATTGAATTTGATGCATCGTTATTAGACACAAAATAAACATAATCCCGCGCATTTCAATTTCTTCTTAAACACTCCAAGCTTAAGTTAGAAATTCTCTATAATCCAAATCATATAATAGATTTGAATCCAAATTGGAATGAAAATTCTAGACATATGGTTTAGTATCATTATATCTAGATTTTAAGCCATATAAATTACAGCCATATGTATTAAAGCTATATTCATGAAATGCATATGAAAAAAGCTATATGAACTAAAGCCATATAAATTAAAGTCACAAAATAAAAGTCATATAGATGAAAGCCATATAAATTAAAGCTATATGAATTTAAGCCATATAAATGAAAGCCATATGAAGTTAAGCCATACGAATGAACACCATATGGAGTAAAGCCATAGTAATGAAAGCCATATAAATGAAAGCCATATGAATTGAGCAATATGACTTACAGCCATATGAATAAAAGCCATATGAATGTACGGCATATGTTTTAAAGCCATATGAATAAATTCCATATGAATGAAAGCCATATGAATTAAAGCTATATGACTTTACACCGTATTAATTAAAGCAATATGAATGAACGTCATATGAATGAAAGCTATATAAATTAAAGTAATATAAATATAATCAATATGAATGAAAACCATATGAATGAAAGCTATAAACATGAAAGCAATATAAATTAAAGTCATATGAATTAAAGCCAAATGAATAGACACTATATAAATGATAGCCATAAAAATCAAACCCATATGAATTAAATCCATATGAATTTAAGCCATATTAATGAAATCTGTATGTATGAACGCCATATGAATTAAAGCCATATGAGTTCTAGCTTATCAATGAAAGCCATAATAATGAAAGTACCATGAATAAACGCAATATGAATTATAAATATATTAATGAAAACAATATGAGTTAGAGCCATATCAATTAAAGCCTTATGAATCAAAGCAATATAAATAGACGCCATATAAATAATAGCCATATAAATGAACGCCATATTAATGAACACTATAAATATAATCCATATAAATTAAAGCCATTTGATGAATTCAATGCTATATCAAGTAAAGCCATATAAATTAAAGCCATATAAATAAAAGCACTGTGAATCAAAGCCGTATGTATTAAATAAATATGAATGAACGCCGTATAAATGAAAGACATATGAATAAACTCCATCTGAATAAAAGCCATATTTATAAAAGCCACATGAATGAAAGTTATATGAATGAAAACCATATGAATGAACGCCATATTAATAAAAACCATATGATTGAACGCTATATGAATAAAAACCATATGAATGAACGCCTTATAAATGAAAGCCATATGCATTAAAGCACTATCAATGAAAGACATATGAATGAACGCCATATTAATTAAAGTAATATGAATTAAAGCCATATGAATCAAGCCATATAAATAAAAGAAATACAGATAAACGCCATATGAACTAAAGCAATATAATATAAAACCATATAAATAAAAGCTATATAAATAAAGCTATATGTATGAAACCCATATTAATTAAAGGTATATAAACAAAAGCTATCTAAATGAACGCCATATGAATTAAAGCTTAATGAATGAAAGCCATATCAATAAACGCGATGTTAATTAAAGTCATATAAATCAAAGCCATATAAATTACAGCTATATAAATTAAAGGCTTAAAAATTAAATTTATATAAATGAAAGCCATATGAATTAACGCAATATGCATGAAATCTAAATTAATGCAAGCCATATAAATGAACGCCATATGAATTAAAGCCATATGCATGAAAGCCAAATTAATGCAAGCCATATGAATGAACGCTATATGAATTATAGCCATGTAAATGACAGCCATATAAAAAGGCTATATAGATAAAAACCATATAAATATGACATATGTATGAAAGCCATATCAATGAACATCATATGAATAAAAGATATATAAATGAACGCCATATAATAGAAAGCTATATTACTTTAAGCTATATTAATCAAAGCCATACGAATGAACGCCATATGGATTAAAGTCATATAAATCAAAGCCATATGAATTAAAGCCATATAAATTTAAGCAATATGAATGAAAGCTATATATATATATATATATATATATATATATATATATATATATATATATATATATCTCTTTCATTCATATGGCTTAAATTTATATGGCTTTAATTCATATGGCTTTGATTTATATGACTTTAATACATATGGCGTTCATTCGTATGGCTTTGATTAATATATATATATATATATATATATATATATATATATATATAGATTTAAATTTTTCACTTATAAAATAGATCATTCAGTGAAGACCGGGGTTGTTCCAATAAAAAACAAGCTCGATGATACTCGATTATAGAGTACAGAGCATTTATATGTGATTTTATGAAGGCTTACCAAAGCATTCCTTTCAAGACACCAATGATCACCATTAAAGATATTTTTTCCTACAAATACTATTTATTCAAATTAAATGTTTTTTCCTACACGTGTTTCACTACCAAGGGGGGGGGGAGGTAGGAAGAAAAATAGGAGAAGGACCACTACATGGTTCAACCCCCCCTATAGCCAGCATATTAAGACTAATATCCCAAAGATTTTTTATAGCATAGTGGAAAAAAACTTTCCAAGGGATAGCAGATTGGGGGGAATCATTAACAAAAATACTGTAAAACTGTCTTATTCAACCTGTAGAAATATAGCCACATCCATCATAGGATATAATAATTCTAAGATAACTAAAACAAGGGAAGCCATGTTCTCTTCTGGTGTTGATCCCAGTAACACCAGTTCAGTGAGAACCTCCATTATAAATAACCATAGTAGTAGAACATCCAGCAACGGCCCAGCACACAACTGTAACTGCAGAGCTTCTAACATCTGTCCACTGGGGGGGAACTGTAGAGTTTCAAGCATTGTCTACAAATGCGATGTGATAACAGAGAGTAGTAGGAAATCATATATCGGTTCAACCGGGGGTGAGTTCAAAGATAGATTCAGAAACCACATGAGTTCCTTCAGGGGAGGCCAAAGGGAAGACATAGATAGGCCTAACACTTCTGTTGGCCGTTTTGTGAGAAACCTCATTGCTAGGCAAGACCCTTTCGAACTGAAATGGTCAATTTTAGGGAGGGCTAACAAATATAAACCGAACAAAAAGAAGAGATGCAACCTATGTGCATTGGAGTCGTACCACATCATGACATCCAGAGATAATTTACTGAACGCTAGGCAGGAAATACTACAATGCTGTCTGCATAGAAACCGTTACCTGTTGTCAAGCCTAAAACCTGGATAGGAGGGGAATTGGGGGAAGTATAAACTTACAGCAGAGATAGGCAGGATGGACACTTCCTGAGGCAATCTGGGGCAATAATTAGTGTATAATATGGAGGATGAGAATTAGTAACACGTACTTATGCTAAGATATGTCTTGATTCAATTATTAGCGGATACTCGAGACTTAGGTTGGGGGTGATAAGGTAGGAATATTCTATTGGAATAAGGCCCAGTGATAGTCAACTATAGTAAATACTTATTCAGCGGAATAGAGGGGGGAAATTGTGTTACATATAAAAAGATAGTGGAATAATAAATAATAAATCACAATTTATTCTCAGAAATAGATGTATTATACGAAATGCATTGGGGATTTCAAGTAATTTTAAGTGAAAAATAAGAAATAGCAACCTGGATGCTATCACTATTTAATTAAATTAAGTTAAATTAAATTAGTTTTTAATTAGATTAAAATAAATAAAACAATTGGGTGGCAGGAATGGGGAAAAATAATTAAGGAAAAAATAATTTTAAAAACATGCATGCCGACACGGACTTAATTTCTAAAAATAGAAACAATTGGATTTTTATAAAAAGTATTTTCTACGGGATTTTAAATTAGTAATAATAAAGTCTCCTGTCATTTAACGAGTAAGAGTGATATTTTCCCGTAAAGTTGACAAAAAAATAAACCGGTCCATTAAAAAAAAGTTTTTTTTTGTTTTTTTGTTTTTTTTCAAAATAGAAAATAGATTTCTGATAACGATATTCCGTAGTAACATTTATTTATGGAATATAGAATAATATTCTCCACAGAGAGTTGCATACGGCTGTGTCAGCCGTTAAGGAAATATTTTAAATGATTTAAAATAATAACTAGATTTTTGTAGAAGGCCTTTTTATAATAACAGTTTATTTTTGATATATGAATAATTTTTTAAAAACAAATTCTGCGGGATGGGCTTTTTTCGCTTCGTTAAACAACAAAACGATAATAATTCGGCAGTTAATTAAATGAAGAATATTTTCCCAAAATGTAAAATGACGTCCCAGACACTAGATAATTAATTTCTATAAGGAATAGGTTTAATAATAAATATTTTTAGAAACAGTATTTTGAATAAATAGTTTCTATATTAAGATTTTTTCTTGATGGAAGGGAGTTTTCTGCGGGATTGACATTCAACTCGTCGTGTGTTTATTTCGAAGGGTAATAAATCAACAATTGAAATAAGACTCTTTGAACTCGGACGAACATTTGTATCGACTTTTCTTTGTGAGAAATTGGATTTAGAATTCCCGTACTATCATTGGATTGGAATGGTAACTTGTGAGCGGTATCTTGAATGATTTAGTTCTTTTGTTTTCTTGTGGGGGGGGGGATTTATTCATCATTGTACCGGCCGACGTGAAAGTGTATTATCGCACATTGTTCCGGTTTTGTGGTTTTATTGAATGTATTTGGGACCGATTATTTGCTTGCTGGCTTGGTGGAAGAAATAATGCACAAGCTACTTTTCTAAGACTTTTCTAGGACTTTCTTTTTTTATCGTTGTTCTTCCTTGCTTTTTAAGTTTGACTTTTATTTTTATTTTTATTTTTTATTTTTTTCCTCTTCTCTTCTTAAGTGACCTCAACTATTACAACGCCACATTCAGTTTTGTCGGCAGTTGAAACCAGTATTCCAGACATTTAATTTCCCTGATGATCTGCCAAGCAAGTAGCTGCTTGGTAGTGAAACACGTGTAGGAAAAAACATTTAATTTGAATAAATAGTATTTGTAGGAAAAAATATCTTTAATGGTGATCATTGGTGTCTTGAAAGGAATGCTTTGGTAAGCCTTCATAAAATCACACATATATATATATATATATATATATATATATATATATATATATATATATATATATAGTAGCCGAATGAATTAACGCCTTATGAATTAAAGCTATAAAACTGAAATCTATATGAATGAAAACCATATAAATTAAAGCCATATGAATGAAAGCCATATAAATCAAAGTCATATTAATGAAAGCCATATTACTAAAAGCAATATAAATTAACGCCATATAGATTAAAGCTAAATAAATAAATGCCATATAAGTAAAAGCCATATGAATGAAAGCCATATGAATTATAGTCATATAAATTATTGTCATATAAGTAAAAGCTATATTAATTAAAGCAATATGAATGAACGTACTATGAATAAAAGCCATAAAATTAAAGCTATATAAATTAACGCCATATGAATGAAAGCCATATGAATTAAAGCCATATAAATGAAAGCCATATGATAGAAAGACATATAAATGGAAGAAATTTTAATTATTATCATGTGAATTAAAGCCATATAAATTAGTCATATCGATGAAAGCCATATAAATTAACGCCATATAAATGAAAGCCATATGAATTAAAGCTATATTACTTAAAGCCATATGAATAAAAGCAATATGAATGAAAGCCATATAAATTAAAGCAATATGACTTAACACCGTATTAATTAAAGCAATATAAATGAACGCCATATGTATTAAAGCCTTATAAATAAACGTCATATGATTGAAAGCCATATAAATGAAAGCCATATAAAAAAGCAATATGAATGAAAGACATATGAATGAAAGCTATAGGAATAAAAGCAATATAAATGAAAGATATATAAATTCAAGCCAAATGAATGATCGCCATATAAATGAAACCTTTATGAATTAAAGCCATATGACTCAGAGCTATATGAATTAAAGTAATATGAATGAAATTTGTATGTATGAACGCCATATGATAAAAAGCCATATAAGTTTAAACTAATGTACGAAAGCCATATAAATGAAAGCAGTATAAATGAGAGCCATGTGACGTAAAGTCATATTAATTGAAAGCATATGAATAAACGCTATATATATTAAAGCACTATAAATGAACGCATTATGAATTTAAGCAATATGGATTTAAGACATACAAATAAAAGTTATATACATGAAAGCCCAATGAATGAAATAAAGCCATATGAATGAATGCCATATGAATTAAAGCCATATAAATCAAAGCCATATAAATAAACGCCATATGAATGCACACCATATAAATTACAGCCATATCATTGAAAGCCATATGAATTTACGCCTTATAAAAGAAAACCATATAAATTAAAGTCATATGAAAGAACGCTATATGTATTAAAGCTATTTAAATTAAAGTCATATAAATGAAAGCTATATATATATATATATATATATATATATATATATATATAAAGCAAATAAATGAACGCCTTATCAATTTAAGCCATATGAATGAACGCTATATGAATAGAAGCCATATAAATTAAAGCCATATAAATAAAAACCATATAATTCAAAACCATATAAATGAAAGCCATATTAATTACAGCCATGTGTATTAAAGCCATAGGAATTACAGCCATATAAATGAACGTCATATAGAATGAACGCCATATGAAGAGAAGCCATATAAATGAAAGCCATATAAATGAAAACTATATCAATTATAAGCTATATGAATGAAAGCCATATGAATTACAGTCATATGAATGAAAGCCATATGAATTAAAGCCATATAGATGAAAGCTATATAAATGAAAACCATATGAATGAAAGCCATATAAACAAAAGGCAAATGAATGAATACTATATAAACGAAAGCGATATAAATGAAAGCCATATGAAGTAAAGCCATATGAATGAAAGCTATATAAATTACAGCCATATGAATGAACGCCATATGAATAAATAACAAATTAGTTAAAGCCATATGAATAAAGGCAATGTAAATGAAAGACATATGAATGAAAGCCATTTAAATACAAGCTATATGAATGAACGCTATAGAGTGTAAAGTCATATGAATTTGAGCCATATAAATGAACGCCATATGAATTAGTCATATGAATGAAAGCTATATGAATAAAAGTCGTATGAATTTGAGCCATGTAAATGAACGCCATATAAATTAGTCATATGAATGAAAGCTATATGAATAAAAGTCGTATGAATTTGAGCCATGTAAATGAACGTCATATGAATTAGTCATATGAATGAAAGCTATATGAATAAAAGTCGTATGAATTTGAGCCATGTAAATGAACGCCATATGAATTAGTCATATGAATGAAAGCTATATGAATAAAAGTCGTATGAATTTGAGCCATGTAAATGAACGCAATATGAATTAGTCATATGAATGAAAGCTATATGAATAAAAGTCGTATGAATTTGAGCCATATAAATGAACGCCATATGAATTAGTCATATGAATGAAAGCTATATGAATAAAAGTCGTATGAATTTGAGCCATGTAAATGAACGTCATATGAATTAGTCATATGAATGAAAGCTATATGAATAAAAGTCGTATGAATTTGAGCCATGTAAATGAACGCCATATGAATTAGTCATATGAATGAAAGCTATATGAATAAAAGTCGTATGAATTTGAGCCATGTAAATGAACGCCATATGAATTAGTCATATGAATGAAAGCTATATGAATAAAAGTCGTATGAATTTGAGCCATATAAATGAACGCCATATGAATTAGTCATATGAATGAAAGCTATATGAATAAAAGTCGTATGAATTTGAGCCATGTAAATGAACGCCATATGAATTAGTCATATGAATGAAAGCTATATGAATTAAAGCCATATAAAAGCTATATGAGTGAAAACATATGAAAGCAATATCAATGAATGCAGTATAAATATTAACTATATAAATAAAAACCATATCAATGAACGCTATATAAATAGACTGCAATATAAAAAAAAGCCGTATAAACTAAAGCCATATAAATTGAAGCAATATAAATTAAAGCCATATGAATTAAAGCCATATGAATGAATGCGATATAATTTAAAGTCTTATGTATTAAAACTACTAAAAGTAACGCCATATCAATAAAAACTATAAAAATGAAAGCCATATAAATTCAAGCCATATTAAAAACGTCATATAAATATCAGCTATATGAATAAAAGCTATATCAATGAAAGATAGATTGTTGAACGCCATATGAATTAAAGCCATATCAATAAAAGCCATATAAATGAAAGTCGTATCAATTAAATTTATATGAATAAAAGCCATGTAAATGAACGCCATATAAATGAAAGTCATATAAATTAAGACGATATAAAGTAACGCCATATGCATGAAAACCATATGAATGAACGGCATATGAATGAACGCCATATAAATGAACGGCATATAGAATGAACGTCATATGAATAAACACCATATAAATGAACGTCATATGAATAAACACCATATTAATCAATTCTATATGAATTAAAATTAAACGCTATATAAATGAAAGTTATATAAATTAAAGCCATATGAATGGACACTATATGAATGAACGCCATATGAATAAACGCCATATGAATGGACGCTATAAGAATGAACGTCATATAATAGAACGCCATATGAATAAAAGCTATAAAAATAAGCGTCATATGAATGAAAGCAACATGAATTAACGCCATATAAATGAAAGCCATAAAAATTTAAGCCATATGAATAAACGCCATATGAATGAAAGCAATATGAATGAAAACAATATTAATGAAAGCCATATTAATCAAAGCCATATGAATGAAAACCATTATGAATCGACGCCATATGAATGAACGCTATATTAATGAAAACCATGTGAATGAACGCCATATAAATGAAAGCCATATGAATAAAACTGACAGGAGCGCCATATAAATGAAAACCATATGAATGGACGCCATATAAATAATGAACGCCATATGAATTAACACTATATAAATGAACGCCGTATAAATAAAAGCCATATGAATTAACGTCATATAAAGGAACGCTATGTAAATGAACACCATATTAATGAACGCTATATAAATGAACGCCATATCAATGAAAGCCATATGAATGAAAGCCATATGAATGAAAGCCATAGAGATTAAAGCGATATAAATGAAAGCCATATAAATTAAAGCCATAGATATTAAAGCCATATGAATAAATGGCATATAAATGAAAGCCATATAAATGAAAGCCATAGAGATTAAAGCCATATGAATGAAAGTCATATAAATAAAAGCCATGTAAATTAAAGCAATATGAATGAAACTAATATGAATGCCTATTTTTAAAACAAAACTCGAAAACAAGATTTTAAATGACCGTTCTCATATATATTTCTTTGCCTGGTATATGAGAAAAGCAGAGAGGGCAACTTATATCAGCGTTTTGAACCAGCGTACCAAGAATAATGAGCTAATTTACTTTTGACCTTTTATTTAATTTCATAGATTTAATATTCCTGAACACGTACAATGTGTTCTTCTTGTTAGTTGTAATATTGTAAGATAGACATCGTCCCTCTAAATGGAGAATGACATCTGTGTGTGTTACCCTTAAGTTTGACCTCGAATTTAGTAGCTGTGTTCGGCCAGTTAAAGAGAAATCTTTCTAGACCTAGGCAATTAAAATTTTGTCCCAATGCAGACTGGCGCCCTTTTGGTAGCTTAATTTTTCGCCACATCTTAACTTTGCCTTTGCGGGAGGCAAGTGCATAAGGACATTCACAGGTTTCGCATTAGAGAAGCATGTTTCACTTTATCAAATGGCTTTGGAATTAACATTGTCTTAGCATATTTATTGGTTCACATGACATTTTTGGTCTGAATTTATCTTATATTTTTCAACACTATCAGTAAAACAAGTTATTATTAACAATGTTTGCTTATATATATATATATATATATATATATATATATATATATATATATATATATATATATATGTATATGTATATATATATATATATATATATATATATTGATTTACTTTACGTTTTTCAACATTGTCAGTAAATGGTAAATAATAAACTGATGCAGCAATTATCTGTTTTCGTTCTATTTACATTGTTATTATAGGTTTTATATCATATTGGTTACTTATGTTTATTTTTTACGTTTGAGTTTAGAATTTTTGTGTGAATGAAAACTGCTTGATGGAGTATTATAAAGGAACAGTAAGAAATTTATTTAGTATTACTGAAAAATTGGAAAAAGAAGTCGATGATATTGGTTACTTATGTTTATTTTTTACGTTTGAGTTTAGAATTTTTGTGTGAATGAAAACTGCTTGATGGAGTATTATAAAGGAACAGTAAGAAATTTATTTAGTATTACTGAAAAATTGGAAAAAGAAGTCGATGATATTGGTTACTTATGTTTATTTTTTACGTTTGAGTTTAGAATTTTTGTGTGAATGAAAACTGCTTGATGGAGTATTATAAAGGAACAGTAAGAAATTTATTTAGTATTACTGAAAAATTGGAAAAAGAAGTCGATGATATTGGTTACTTATGTTTATTTTTTACGTTTGAGTTTAGAATTTTTGTGTGAATGAAAACTGCTTGATGGAGTATTATAAAGGAACAGTAAGAAATTTATTTAGTATTACTGAAAAATTGGAAAAAGAATTCGATGATATTGGTTACTTATGTTTATTTTTTACGTTTGAGTTTAGAATTTTTGTGTGAATGAAAACTGCTTGATGGAGTATTATAAAGGAACAGTAAGAAATTTATTTAGTATTACTGAAAAATTGGAAAAAGAAGTCGATGATATTGGTTACTTATGTTTATTTTTTACGTTTGAGTTTAGAATTTTTGTGTGAATGAAAACTGCTTGATGGAGTATTATAAAGGAACAGTAAGAAATTTATTTAGTATTACTGAAAAATTGGAAAAAGAAGTCGATGATATTGGTTACTTATGTTTATTTTTTACGTTTGAGTTTAGAATTTTTGTGTGAATGAAAACTGCTTGATGGAGTATTATAAAGGAACAGTAAGAAATTTATTTAGTATTACTGAAAAATTGGAAAAAGAATTCGATGATATTGGTTACTTATGTTTATTTTTTACGTTTGAGTTTAGAATTTTTGTGTGAATGAAAACTGCTTGATGGAGTATTATAAAGGAACAGTAAGAAATTTATTTAGTATTACTGAAAAATTGGAAAAAGAAGTCGATGATATTGGTTACTTATGTTTATTTTTTACGTTTGGGTTTAGAAACTTTTGCTTGAATGAAAACTGCTTGATGGAGTAATATAAAGGAACAGTAAGAAATTTATTTAGTATTACTGAAAAATTGGAAAAAGAATTCGATGATATTGGTTACTTATGTTTATTTTTTACGTTTGGGTTTAGAAACTTTTGCTTGAATAAAAACTGCTTGATGGAGTAATATAAAGGAACAGTAAGAAATTTATTTAGTATTACTGAAAAATTGGAAAAAGAATTCGATGATATTGGTTACTTATGTTTATTTTTTACGTTTGGGTTTAGAAACTTTTGCTTGAATGAAAACTGCTTGATGGAGTAATATAAAGGAACAGTAAGAAATTTATTTAGTATTACTGAAAAATTGGAAAAAGAAGTCGATGATATTGGTTACTTATGTTTATTTTTTACGTTTGAGTTTAGAATTTTTGTGTGAATGAAAACTGCTTGATGGAGTATTATAAAGGAACAGTAAGAAATTTATTTAGTATTACTGAAAAATTGGAAAAAGAAGTCGATGATATTGGTTACTTATGTTTATTTTTTACGTTTGAGTTTAGAATTTTTGTGTGAATGAAAACTGCTTGATGCAGTATTATAAAGGAACAGTAAGAAATTTATTTAGTATTACTGAAAAATTGGAAAAAGAAGTCGATGATATTGGTTACTTATGTTTATTTTTTACGTTTGAGTTTAGAATTTTTGTGTGAATGAAAACTGCTTGATGGAGTATTATAAAGGAACAGTAAGAAATTTATTTAGTATTACTGAAAAATTGGAAAAAGAATTCGATGATATTGGTTACTTATGTTTATTTTTTACGTTTGAGTTTAGAATTTTTGTGTGAATGAAAACTGCTTGATGGAGTATTATAAAGGAACAGTAAGAAATTTATTTAGTATTACTGAAAAATTGGAAAAAGAATTCGATGATATTGGTTACTTATGTTTATTTTTTACGTTTGAGTTTAGAATTTTTGTGTGAATGAAAACTGCTTGATGGAGTATTATAAAGGAACAGTAAGAAATTTATTTAGTATTACTGAAAAATTGGAAAAAGAAGTCGATGATATTGGTTACTTATGTTTATTTTTTACGTTTGAGTTTAGAATTTTTGTGTGAATGAAAACTGCTTGATGGAGTATTATAAAGGAACAGTAAGAAATTTATTTAGTATTACTGAAAAATTGGAAAAAGAAGTCGATGATATTGGTTACTTATGTTTATTTTTTACGTTTGAGTTTAGAATTTTTGTGTGAATGAAAACTGCTTGATGGAGTATTATAAAGGAACAGTAAGAAATTTATTTAGTATTACTGAAAAATTGGAAAAAGAAGTCGATGATATTGGTTACTTATGTTTATTTTTTACGTTTGAGTTTAGAATTTTTGTGTGAATGAAAACTGCTTGATGGAGTATTATAAAGGAACAGTAAGAAATTTATTTAGTATTACTGAAAAATTGGAAAAAGAAGTCGATGATATTGGTTACTTATGTTTATTTTTTACGTTTGAGTTTAGAATTTTTGTGTGAATGAAAACTGCTTGATGGAGTATTATAAAGGAACAGTAAGAAATTTATTTAGTATTACTGAAAAATTGGAAAAAGAAGTCGATGATATTGGTTACTTATGTTTATTTTTTACGTTTGAGTTTAGAATTTTTGTGTGAATGAAAACTGCTTGATGGAGTATTATAAAGGAACAGTAAGAAATTTATTTAGTATTACTGAAAAATTGGAAAAAGAAGTCGATGATATTGGTTACTTATGTTTATTTTTTACGTCTGAGTTTAGAATTTTTGTGTGAATGAAAACTGCTTGATGGAGTAATATAAAGGAACAGTAAGAAATTTATTTAGTATTACTGAAAAATTGGAAAAAGAAGTCGATGATATTGGTTACTTATGTTTATTTTTTACGCTTGGGTTTAGAAACTTTTGTGTGAATGAAAACTGCTTGATGGAGTAATATAAAGGAACAGTAAGAAATTTATTTAGTATTACTGAAAAATTGGAAAAAGAAGTCGATGATATTGGTTACTTATGTTTATTTTTTACGTTTGGGTTTAGAAACTTTTGTGTGAATGAAAACTGCTTGATGGAGTAATATAAAGGAACAGTAAGAAATTTATTTAGTATTACTGAAAAATTGGAAAAAGAAGTCGATGATATTGGTTACTTATGTTTATTTTTTACGTTTGGGTTTAGAAACTTTTGTGTGAATGAAAACTGCTTGATGGAGTAATATAAAGCAACAGTAAGAAATTTATTTAGTATTACTGAAAAATTGGAAAAAGAAGTCGATGATATTGGTTACTTATGTTTATTTTTTACGTTTGGGTTTAGAAACTTTTGTGTGAATGAAAACTGCTTGATGGAGTAATATAAAGGAACAGTAAGAAATTTATTTAGTATTACTGAAAAATTGGAAAAAGAAGTCGATGATATTGGTTACTTATGTTTATTTTTTACGTTTGGGTTTAGAAACTTTTGTGTGAATGAAAACTGCTTGATGGAGTAATATAAAGGAACAGTAAGAAATTTATTTAGTATTACTGAAAAATTGGAAAAAGAAGTCGATGATATTGGTTACTTATGTTAATTTTTACGTTTGGGTTTAGAAACTTTTGTGTGAATGAAAACTGCTTGATGGAGTAATATAAAGGAACAGTAAGAAATTTATTTAGTATTACTGAAAAATTGGAAAAAGAAGTCGATGATATTGGTTACTTATGTTTATTTTTTACGTTTGGGTTTAGAAACTTTTGTGTGAATGAAAACTGCTTGATGGAGTAATATAAAGGAACAGTAAGAAATTTATTTAGTATTACTGACAAATTGGAAAAAGAATTCGATGATATTGGTTACTTATGTTTATTTTTTACGTTTGGGTTTAGAAACTTTTGTGTGAATGAAAACTGCTTGATGGAGTAATATAAAGGAACAGTAAGAAATTTATTTAGTATTACTGAAAAATTGGAAAAAGAATTCGATGATATTGGTTACTTATGTTTATTTTTTACGTTTGGGTTTAGAAACTTTTGTGTGAATGAAAACTGCTTGATGGAGTAATATAAAGGAACAGTAAGAAATTTATTTAGTATTACTGAAAAATTGGAAAAAGAAGTCGATGATATTGGTTACTTATGTTTATTTTTTACGTTTGGGTTTAGAAACTTTTGTGTGAATGAAAACTGCTTGATGGAGTAATATAAAGGAACAGTAAGAAATTTATTTAGTATTACTGACAAATTGGAAAAAGAATTCGATGATATTGGTTACTTATGTTTATTTTTTACGTTTGGGTTTAGAAACTTTTGTGTGAATGAAAACTGCTTGATGGAGTAATATAAAGGAACAGTAAGAAATTTATTTAGTATTACTGAAAAATTGGAAAAAGAAGTCGATGATATTGGTTACTTATGTTTATTTTTTACGTTTGGGTTTAGAAACTTTTGTGTGAATGAAAACTGCTTGATGGAGTATTATAAAGGAACAGTAAGAAATTTATTTAGTATTACTGAAAAATTGGAAAAAGAATTCGATGATATTGGTTACTTATGTTTATTTTTTACGTTTGGGTTTAGAAACTTTTGTGTGAATGAAAACTGCTTGATGGAGTAATATAAAGGAACAGTAAGAAATTTATTTAGTATTACTGAAAAATTGGAAAAAGAAGTCGATGATATTGGTTACTTATGTTTATTTTTTACGTTTGGGTTTAGAAACTTTTGTGTGAATGAAAACTGCTTGATGGAGTAATATAAAGGAACAGTAAGAAATTTATTTAGTATTACTGACAAATTGGAAAAAGAATTCGATGATATTGGTTACTTATGTTTATTTTTTACGTTTGGGTTTAGAAACTTTTGTGTGAATGAAAACTGCTTGATGGAGTAATATAAAGGAACAGTAAGAAATTTATTTAGTATTACTGAAAAATTGGAAAAAGAATTCGATGATATTGGTTACTTATGTTTATTTTTTACGTTTGGGTTTAGAAACTTTTGTGTGAATGAAAACTGCTTGATGGAGTAATATAAAGGAACAGTAAGAAATTTATTTAGTATTACTGAAAAATTGGAAAAAGAAGTCGATGATATTGGTTACTTATGTTTATTTTTTACGTTTGGGTTTAGAAACTTTTGTGTGAATGAAAACTGCTTGATGGAGTAATATAAAGGAACAGTAAGAAATTTATTTAGTATTACTGACAAATTGGAAAAAGAATTCGATGATATTGGTTACTTATGTTTATTTTTTACGTTTGGGTTTAGAAACTTTTGTGTGAATGAAAACTGCTTGATGGAGTAATATAAAGGAACAGTAAGAAATTTATTTAGTATTACTGAAAAATTGGAAAAAGAAGTCGATGATATTGGTTACTTATGTTTATTTTTTACGTTTGGGTTTAGAAACTTTTGTGTGAATGAAAACTGCTTGATGGAGTATTATAAAGGAACAGTAAGAAATTTATTTAGTATTACTGAAAAATTGGAAAAAGAAGTCGATGATATTGGTTACTTATGTTTATTTTTTACGTTTGGGTTTAGAAACTTTTGTGTGAATGAAAACTGCTTGATGGAGTAATATAAAGGAACAGTAAGAAATTTATTTAGTATTACTGAAAAATTGGAAAAAGAAGTCGATGATATTGGTTACTTATGTTTATTTTTTTACGTTTGGGTTTAGAAACTTTTGCTTGAATGAAAACTGCTTGATGGAGTATTATAAAGGAACAGTAAGAAATTTATTTAGTATTACTGAAAAATTGGAAAAAGAATTCGATGATATTGGTTACTTATGTTTATTTTTTACGTTTGAGTTTAGAATTTTTTGTGTCACTGAAAACTGCTTGATGGAGTAATATAAAGGAACAGTAAGAAATTTATTTAGTATTACTGAAAAATTGGAAAAAGAAGTCGATGATATTGGTTACTTATGTTTATTTTTTACGTTTGAGTTTAGAATTTTTGTGTGAATGAAAACTGCTTGATGGAGTATTATAAAGGAACAGTAAGAAATTTATTTAGTATTACTGAAAAATTGGAAAAAGAATTCGATGATATTGGTTACTTATGTTTATTTTTTACGTTTGAGTTTAGAATTTTTGTGTGAATGAAAACTGCTTGATGGAGTATTATAAAGGAACAGTAAGAAATTTATTTAGTATTACTGAAAAATTGGAAAAAGAAGTCGATGATATTGGTTACTTATGTTTATTTTTTACGTTTGAGTTTAGAATTTTTGTGTGAATGAAAACTGCTTGATGGAGTATTATAAAGGAACAGTAAGAAATTTATTTAGTATTACTGAAAAATTGGAAAAAGAAGTCGATGATATTGGTTACTTATGTTTATTTTTTACGTTTGAGTTTAGAATTTTTGTGTGAATGAAAACTGCTTGATGGAGTATTATAAAGGAACAGTAAGAAATTTATTTAGTATTACTGAAAAATTGGAAAAAGAAGTCGATGATATTGGTTACTTATGTTTATTTTTTACGTTTGAGTTTAGAATTTTTGTGTGAATGAAAACTGCTTGATGGAGTATTATAAAGGAACAGTAAGAAATTTATTTAGTATTACTGAAAAATTGGAAAAAGAAGTCGATGATATTGGTTACTTATGTTTATTTTTTACGTTTGAGTTTAGAATTTTTGTGTGAATGAAAACTGCTTGATGGAGTATTATAAAGGAACAGTAAGAAATTTATTTAGTATTACTGAAAAATTGGAAAAAGAAGTCGATGATATTGGTTACTTATGTTTATTTTTTACGTTTGAGTTTAGAATTTTTGTGTGAATGAAAACTGCTTGATGGAGTATTATAAAGGAACAGTAAGAAATTTATTTAGTATTACTGAAAAATTGGAAAAAGAAGTCGATGATATTGGTTACTTATGTTTATTTTTTACGTTTGAGTTTAGAATTTTTGTGTGAATGAAAACTGCTTGATGGAGTATTATAAAGGAACAGTAAGAAATTTATTTAGTATTACTGAAAAATTGGAAAAAGAAGTCGATGATATTGGTTACTTATGTTTATTTTTTACGTTTGAGTTTAGAATTTTTGTGTGAATGAAAACTGCTTGATGGAGTAATATAAAGGAACAGTAAGAAATTTATTTAGTATTACTGAAAAATTGGAAAAAGAAGTCGATGATATTGGTTACTTATGTTTATTTTTTACGTTTGGGTTTAGAAACTTTTGTGTGAATGAAAACTGCTTGATGGAGTAATATAAAGGAACAGTAAGAAATTTATTTAGTATTACTGAAAAATTGGAAAAAGAAGTCGATGATATTGGTTACTTATGTTTATTTTTTACGTTTGGGTTTAGAAACTTTTGTGTGAATGAAAACTGCTTGATGGAGTAATATAAAGGAACAGTAAGAAATTTATTTAGTATTACTGAAAAATTGGAAAAAGAAGTCGATGATATTGGTTACTTATGTTTATTTTTTACGTTTGGGTTTAGAAACTTTTGTGTGAATGAAAACTGCTTGATGGAGTAATATAAAGGAACAGTAAGAAATTTATTTAGTATTACTGAAAAATTGGAAAAAGAAGTCGATGATATTGGTTACTTATGTTTATTTTTTACGTTTGGGTTTAGAAACTTTTGTGTGAATGAAAACTGCTTGATGGAGTAATATAAAGGAACAGTAAGAAATTTATTTAGTATTACTGAAAAATTGGAAAAAGAAGTCGATGATATTGGTTACTTATGTTTATTTTTTACGTTTGGGTTTAGAAACTTTTGTGTGAATGAAAACTGCTTGATGGAGTAATATAAAGGAACAGTAAGAAATTTATTTAGTATTACTGAAAAATTGGAAAAAGAAGTCGATGATATTGGTTACTTATGTTTATTTTTTACGTTTGGGTTTAGAAACTTTTGTGTGAATGAAAACTGCTTGATGGAGTAATATAAAGGAACAGTAAGAAATTTATTTAGTATTACTGAAAAATTGGAAAAAGAAGTCGATGATATTGGTTACTTATGTTTATTTTTTACGTTTGGGTTTAGAAACTTTTGTGTGAATGAAAACTGCTTGATGGAGTAATATAAAGGAACAGTAAGAAATTTATTTAGTATTACTGACAAATTGGAAAAAGAATTCGATGATATTGGTTACTTATGTTTATTTTTTACGTTTGGGTTTAGAAACTTTTGTGTGAATGAAAACTGCTTGATGGAGTAATATAAAGGAACAGTAAGAAATTTATTTAGTATTACTGAAAAATTGGAAAAAGAATTCGATGATATTGGTTACTTATGTTTATTTTTTACGTTTGGGTTTAGAAACTTTTGTGTGAATGAAAACTGCTTGATGGAGTAATATAAAGGAACAGTAAGAAATTTATTTAGTATTACTGAAAAATTGGAAAAAGAAGTCGATGATATTGGTTACTTATGTTTATTTTTTACGTTTGGGTTTAGAAACTTTTGTGTGAATGAAAACTGCTTGATGGAGTAATATAAAGGAACAGTAAGAAATTTATTTAGTATTACTGACAAATTGGAAAAAGAATTCGATGATATTGGTTACTTATGTTTATTTTTTACGTTTGGGTTTAGAAACTTTTGTGTGAATGAAAACTGCTTGATGGAGTATTATAAAGGAACAGTAAGAAATTTATTTAGTATTACTGAAAAATTGGAAAAAGAAGTCGATGATATTGGTTACTTATGTTTATTTTTTACGTTTGGGTTTAGAAACTTTTGTGTGAATGAAAACTGCTTGATGGAGTATTATAAAGGAACAGTAAGAAATTTATTTAGTATTACTGAAAAATTGGAAAAAGAATTCGATGATATTGGTTACTTATGTTTATTTTTTACGTTTGGGTTTAGAAACTTTTGTGTGAATGAAAACTGCTTGATGGAGTAATATAAAGGAACAGTAAGAAATTTATTTAGTATTACTGAAAAATTGGAAAAAGAAGTCGATGATATTGGTTACTTATGTTTATTTTTTACGTTTGGGTTTAGAAACTTTTGTGTGAATGAAAACTGCTTGATGGAGTAATATAAAGGAACAGTAAGAAATTTATTTAGTATTACTGACAAATTGGAAAAAGAATTCGATGATATTGGTTACTTATGTTTATTTTTTACGTTTGGGTTTAGAAACTTTTGTGTGAATGAAAACTGCTTGATGGAGTAATATAAAGGAACAGTAAGAAATTTATTTAGTATTACTGAAAAATTGGAAAAAGAATTCGATGATATT
Source organism: Sepiola atlantica (assembly GCA_963556195.1). NCBI lineage: Eukaryota > Metazoa > Mollusca > Cephalopoda > Sepiida > Sepiolidae > Sepiola > Sepiola atlantica. The sequence continues at coordinate 39,254,341 of OY744548.1, forward strand.
GGTTACTTATGTTTATTTTTTACGTTTGGGTTTAGAAACTTTTGTGTGAATGAAAACTGCTTGATGGAGTAATATAAAGGAACAGTAAGAAATTTATTTAGTATTACTGAAAAATTGGAAAAAGAAGTCGATGATATTGGTTACTTATGTTTATTTTTTACGTTTGGGTTTAGAAACTTTTGTGTGAATGAAAACTGCTTGATGGAGTAATATAAAGGAACAGTAAGAAATTTATTTAGTATTACTGACAAATTGGAAAAAGAATTCGATGATATTGGTTACTTATGTTTATTTTTTACGTTTGGGTTTAGAAACTTTTGTGTGAATGAAAACTGCTTGATGGAGTAATATAAAGGAACAGTAAGAAATTTATTTAGTATTACTGAAAAATTGGAAAAAGAAGTCGATGATATTGGTTACTTATGTTTATTTTTTACGTTTGGGTTTAGAAACTTTTGTGTGAATGAAAACTGCTTGATGGAGTATTATAAAGGAACAGTAAGAAATTTATTTAGTATTACTGAAAAATTGGAAAAAGAATTCGATGATATTGGTTACTTATGTTTATTTTTTACGTTTGGGTTTAGAAACTTTTGTGTGAATGAAAACTGCTTGATGGAGTAATATAAAGGAACAGTAAGAAATTTATTTAGTATTACTGAAAAATTGGAAAAAGAAGTCGATGATATTGGTTACTTATGTTTATTTTTTTACGTTTGGGTTTAGAAACTTTTGCTTGAATGAAAACTGCTTGATGGAGTAATATAAAAGAACAGTAAGAAATTTATTTAGTATTTCTGAAAAATTGGAAAAAGAATTCGATGATATTGGTTACTTATGTTTATTTTTTTACGTTTGGGTTTAGAAACTTTTGCTTGAATGAAAACTGCTTGATGGAGTAATATAAAGGAACAGTAAGAAATTTATTTAGTATTACTGAAAAATTGGAAAAAGAATTCGATGATATTGGTTACTTATGTTTATTTTTTACGTTTGGGTTTAGAAACTTTTGCTTGAATGAAAACTGCTTGATGGAGTAATATAAAGGAACAGTAAGAAATTTATTTAGTATTACTGAAAAATTGGAAAAAGAATTCGATGATATTGGTTACTTATGTTTATTTTTTACGTTTGGGTTTAGAAACTTTTGCTTGAATGAAAACTGCTTGATGGAGTAATATTAAGGAACAGTAAGAAATTTATTTAGTATTACTGAAAAATTGGAAAAAGAATTCGATGATATTGGTTACTTATGTTTATTTTTTTACGTTTGGGTTTAGAAACTTTTGCTTGAATGAAAACTGCTTGATGGAGTAATATAAAGGAACAGTAAGAAATTTATTTAGTATTACTGAAAAATTGGAAAAAGAATTCGATGATATTGGTTACTTATGTTTATTTTTTACGTTTGGGTTTAGAATTTTTTGTGTGACTGAAAACTGCTTGATGGAGTATTATAAAGGAACAGTAAGAAATTTATTTAGTATTACTGAAAAATTGGAAAAAGAAGTCGATGATATTGGTTACTTATGTTTATTTTTTACGTTAGGGTTTAGAATTTTTTGTGTGACTGAAAACTGCTTGATGGAGTATTATAAAAGAACAGTAAGAAATTTATTTAGTATTACTGAAAAATTGGAAAAAGAAGTCGATGATATTGGTTACTTATGTTTATTTTTTACGTTTGGGTTTAGAATTTTTTGTGTGACTGAAAACTGCTTGATGGAGTATTATAAAGGAACAGTAAGAAATTTATTTAGTATTACTGAAAAATTGGAAAAAGAAGTCGATGATATTGGTTACTTATGTTTATTTTTTACGTTTGTGGTTTAGACTTTTTTGTGTGACTGAAAACTGCTTGATGGAGTATTATAAAGGAACAGTAAGAAATTTATTTAGTATTACTGAAAAGTTGGAAAAAGAAGTCGATGATATTGGTTACTTATGTTTATTTTTTACGTTTGGGTTTAGAATTTTTTGTGTGACTGAAAACTGCTTGATGGAGTATTATAAAGGAACAGTAAGAAATTTATTTAGTATTACTGAAAAATTGGAAAAAGAAGTCGATGATATTGGTTACTTATGTTTATTTTTTACGTTTGTGGTTTAGACTTTTTTGTGTGACTGAAAACTGCTTGATGGAGTATTATAAAGGAACAGTTAGAAATTTATTTAGTATTACTGAAAAATTGGAAAAAGAAGTCGATGATATTGGTTACTTATGTTTATTTTTTTACGTTTGGGTTTAGAATTTTTTGTGTGACTGAAAACTGCTTGATGGAGTATTATAAAGGAACAGTAAGAAATTTATTTAGTATTACTGAAAAATTGGAAAAAGAAGTCGATGATATTGGTTACTTATGTTTATTTTTTACGTTTGGGTTTAGAATTTTTGGTGTGACTGAAAACTGCTTGATGGAGTATTATAAAGGAACAGTAAGAAATTTATTTAGTATTACTGAAAAATTGGAAAAAGAAGTCGATGATATTGGTTACTTATGTTTATTTTTTACGTTTGTGGTTTAGACTTTTTTGTGTGACTGAAAACTGCTTGATGGAGTATTATAAAGGAACAGTAAGAAATTTATATAGTATTACTGAAAAATTGGAAAAAGAAGTCGATGATATTGGTTACTTATGTTTATTTTTTACGTTTGGGTTTAGAAACTTTTGTGTGAATGAAAACTGATTGATGGAGTATTATAAAGGAACAGTAAGAAATTTATTTAGTATTACTGAAAAATTGGAAAAAGAATTCGATGATATTGGTTACTTATGTTTATTTTGTTACGTTTGGGTTTAGAAACCTTTGCTTGAATAAAAACTGCTTGATGGAGTATTATAAAGGAACAGTAAGAAATTTATTTAGTATTACTGAAAAATTGGAAAAAGAATTCGATGATATTGGTTACTGATGTTTATTTTTTACGTTTGGGTTTAGAAACTTTTGCTTGAATGAAAACTGCTTGATGGAGTAATATAAAGGAACAGTAAGAAATTTATTTAGTATTACTGAAAAATTGGAAAAAGAATTCGATGATATTGGTAACTTATGTTTATTTTTTTACGTTTGGGTTTAGAAACTTTTGCTTGAATGAAAACTGCTTGATGGAGTAATATAAAGGAACAGTAAGAAATTTATTTAGTATTACTGAAAAATTGGAAAAAGAATTCGATGATATTGGTTACTTATGTTTATTTTTTACGTTTGGGTTTAGAAACTTTTGCTTGAATGAAAACTGCTTGATGGGGTAATATAAAGGAACAGTAAGAAATTTATTTAGTATTACTGAAAAATTGGAAAAAGAATTCGATGATATTGGTTACTTATGTTTACTTTTTACGTTTGGGTTTAGAAACTTTTGCTTGAATGAAAACTGCTTGATGGAGTAATATAAAGGAACAGTAAGAAATTTATTTAGTATTACTGAAAAATTGGAAAAAGAATTCGATGATATTGGTTACTTATGTTTATTTTTTACGTTTGGGTTTAGAAACTTTTGCTTGAATGAAAACTGCTTGATGGAGTAATATAAAGGAACAGTAAGAAATTTATTTAGTATTACTGAAAAATTGGAAAAAGAATTCGATGATATTGGTTACTTATGTTTACTTTTTACGTTTGGGTTTAGAAACTTTTGCTAGAATGAAAACTGCTTGATGGAGTAATATAAAGGAACAGTAAGAAATTTAATTTAGTATTACTGAAAAATTGGAAAAAGAATTCGATGATATTGGTTACTTATGTTTATTTTTTACGTTCGGGTTTAGAAACTTTTGCTTGAATGAAAACTGCTTGATGGAGTAATATAAAGGAACAGTAAGAAATTTATTTAGTATTACTGAAAAATTGGAAAAAGAATTCGATGATATTGGTTACTTATGTTTATTTTTTACGTTCGAGTTTAGAAACTTTTGCTTGAATAAAAACTGCTTGATGGAGTATTATAAAGGAACAGTAAGAAATTTATTTAGTATTACTGAAAAATTGGAAAAAGAAGTCGATGATATTGGTTACTTATGTTTATTTTTTACGTTTGGGTTTAGGAACTTTTGCTTGAATGAAAACTGCTTGATGGAGTAATATAAAGGAACAGTAAGAAATTTATTTAGTATTACTGAAAAATTGGAAAAAGAAGTCGATGATATTGGTTACTTATGTTTATTTTTTACGTTTGGGTTTAGAAACTTTTGTGTGAATGAAAACTGCTTGATGGAGTAATATAAAGGAACAGTAAGAAATTTATTTAGTATTACTGAAAAATTGGAAAAAGAATTCGATGATATTGGTTACTTATGTTTATTTTTTACGTTTGGGTTTAGAAACTTTTGCTTGAATAAAAACTGCTTGATGGAGTAATATAAAGGAACAGTAAGAAATTTATTTAGTATTACTGAAAAATTGGAAAAAGAATTCGATGATATTGGTTACTTATGTTTATTTTTTACGTTTGGGTTTAGAAACTTTTGCTTGAATGAAAACTGCTTGATGGAGTAATATAAAGGAACAGTAAGAAATTTATTTAGTATTACTGAAAAATTGGAAAAAGAAGTCGATGATATTGGTTACTTATGTTTATTTTTTACGTTTGGGTTTAGAAACTTTTGTGTGAATGAAAACTGCTTGATGGAGTAATATAAAGGAACAGTAAGAAATTTATTTAGTATTACTGAAAAATTGGAAAAAGAATTCGATGATATTGGTTACTTATGTTTATTTTTTACGTTTGGGTTTAGAAACTTTTGCTTGAATGAAAACTGCTTGATGGAGTAATATAAAGGAACAGTAAGAAATTTATTTAGTATTACTGAAAAATTGGAAAAAGAAGTCGATGATATTGGTTACTGATGTTTATTTTTTACGTTTGGGTTTAGAAACTTTTGTGTGAATGAAAACTGCTTGATGGAGTAATATAAAGGAACAGTAAGAAATTTATTTAGTATTACTGAAAAATTGGAAAAAGAATTCGATGATATTGGTTACTTATGTTTATTTTTTACGTTTGGGTTTAGAAACTTTTGCTTGAATGAAAACTGCTTGATGGAGTAATATAAAGGAACAGTAAGAAATTTATTTAGTATTACTGAAAAATTGGAAAAAGAATTCGATGATATTGGTTACTTATGTTTATTTTTTACGTTTGGGTTTAGAAACTTTTGCTTGAATGAAAACTGCTTGATGGAGTAATATAAAGGAACAGTAAGAAATTTATTTAGTATTACTGAAAAATTGGAAAAAGAAGTCGATGATATTGGTTACTGATGTTTATTTTTTACGTTTGGGTTTAGAAACTTTTGTGTGAATGAAAACTGCTTGATGGAGTAATATAAAGGAACAGTAAGAAATTTATTTAGTATTACTGAAAAATTGGAAAAAGAATTCGATGATATTGGTTACTTATGTTTACTTTTTACGTTTGGGTTTAGAAACTTTTGCTTGAATGAAAACTGCTTGATGGAGTAATATAAAGGAACAGTAAGAAATTTATTTAGTATTACTGAAAAATTGGAAAAAGAATTCGATGATATTGGTTACTTATGTTTATTTTTTACGTTCGGGTTTAGAAACTTTTGCTTGAATGAAAACTGCTTGATGGAGTAATATAAAGGAACAGTAAGAAATTTATTTAGTATTACTGAAAAATTGGAAAAAGAAGTCGATGATATTGGTTACTTATGTTTATTTTTTACGTTTGGGTTTAGAAACTTTTGCTTTAATGAAAACTGCTTGATGGAGTAATATAAAGGAACAGTAAGAAATTTATTTAGTATTACTGAAAAATTGGAAAAAGAAGTCGATGATATTGGTTACTTATGTTTATTTTTTACGTTTGGGTTTAGAAACTTTTGTGTGAATGAAAACTGCTTGATGGAGTAATATAAAGGAACAGTAAGAAATTTATTTAGTATTACTGAAAAATTGGAAAAAGAATTCGATGATATTGGTTACTTATGTTTATTTTTTACGTTCGGGTTTAGAAACTTTTGCTTGAATAAAAACTGCTTGATGGAGTATTATAAAGGAACAGTAAGAAATTTATTTAGTATTACTGAAAAATTGGAAAAAGAAGTCGATGATATTGGTTACTTATGTTTATTTTTTTACGTTTGGGTTTAGGAACTTTTGCTTGAATGAAAACTGCTTGATGGAGTAATATAAAGGAACAGTAAGAAATTTATTTAGTATTACTGAAAAATTGGAAAAAGAAGTCGATGATATTGGTTACTTATGTTTATTTTTTACGTTTGGGTTTAGAAACTTTTGTGTGAATGAAAACTGCTTGATGGAGTAATATAAAGGAACAGTAAGAAATTTATTTAGTATTACTGAAAAATTGGAAAAAGAAGTCGATGATATTGGTTACTTATGTTTATTTTTTACGTTTGGGTTTAGAAACTTTTGTGTGAATGAAAACTGCTTGATGGAGTAATATAAAGGAACAGTAAGAAATTTATTTAGTATTACTGAAAAATTGGAAAAAGAATTCGATGATATTGGTTACTTATGTTTATTTTTTACGTTTGGGTTTAGAAACTTTTGCTTGAATGAAAACTGCTTGATGGAGTAATATAAAGGAACAGTAAGAAATTTATTTAGTATTACTGAAAAATTGGAAAAAGAAGTCGATGATATTGGTTACTGATGTTTATTTTTTACGTTTGGGTTTAGAAACTTTTGTGTGAATGAAAACTGCTTGATGGAGTAATATAAAGGAACAGTAAGAAATTTATTTAGTATTACTGAAAAATTGGAAAAAGAATTCGATGATATTGGTTACTTATGTTTATTTTTTACGTTTGGGTTTAGAAACTTTTGCTTGAATGAAAACTGCTTGATGGAGTAATATAAAGGAACAGTAAGAAATTTATTTAGTATTACTGAAAAATTGGAAAAAGAATTCGATGATATTGGTTACTTATGTTTATTTTTTACGTTTGGGTTTAGAAACTTTTGCTTGAATGAAAACTGCTTGATGGAGTAATATAAAGGAACAGTAAGAAATTTATTTAGTATTACTGAAAAATTGGAAAAAGAAGTCGATGATATTGGTTACTGATGTTTATTTTTTACGTTTGGGTTTAGAAACTTTTGTGTGAATGAAAACTGCTTGATGGAGTAATATAAAGGAACAGTAAGAAATTTATTTAGTATTACTGAAAAATTGGAAAAAGAATTCGATGATATTGGTTACTTATGTTTATTTTTTACGTTTGGGTTTAGAAACTTTTGCTTGAATGAAAACTGCTTGATGGAGTAATATAAAGGAACAGTAAGAAATTTATTTAGTATTACTGAAAAATTGGAAAAAGAAGTCGATGATATTGGTTACTTATGTTTATTTTTTACGTTTGGGTTTAGAAACTTTTGCTTGAATGAAAACTGCTTGATGGAGTCATATAAAGGAACAGTAAGAAATTTATTTAGTATTACTGAAAAATTGGAAAAAGAAGTCGATGATATTGGTTACTTATGTTTATTTTTTACGTTTGGGTTTAGAAACTTTTGTGTGAATGAAAACTGCTTGATGGAGTAATATAAAGGAACAGTAAGAAATTTATTTAGTATTACTGAAAAATTGGAAAAAGAATTCGATGATATTGGTTACTTATGTTTATTTTTTACGTTTGGGTTTAGAAACTTTTGCTTGAATGAAAACTGCTTGATGGAGTAATATAAAGGAACAGTAAGAAATTTATTTAGTATTACTGAAAAATTGGAAAAAGAAGTCGATGATATTGGTTACTGATGTTTATTTTTTACGTTTGGGTTTAGAAACTTTTGTGTGAATGAAAACTGCTTGATGGAGTAATATAAAGGAACAGTAAGAAATTTATTTAGTATTACTGAAAAATTGGAAAAAGAATTCGATGATATTGGTTACTTATGTTTATTTTTTACGTTTGGGTTTAGAAACTTTTGCTTGAATGAAAACTGCTTGATGGAGTAATATAAAGGAACAGTAAGAAATTTATTTAGTATTACTGAAAAATTGGAAAAAGAAGTCGATGATATTGGTTACTTATGTTTATTTTTTACGTTTGGGTTTAGAAACTTTTGTGTGAATGAAAACTGCTTGATGGAGTAATATAAAGGAACAGTAAGAAATTTATTTAGTATTACTGAAAAATTGGAAAAAGAATTCGATGATATTGGTTACTTATGTTTATTTTTTACGTTTGGGTTTAGAAACTTTTGCTTGAATGAAAACTGCTTGATGGAGTAATATAAAGGAACAGTAAGAAATTTATTTAGTATTACTGAAAAATTGGAAAAAGAAGTCGATGATATTGGTTACTTATGTTTATTTTTTACGTTTGGGTTCAGAATTTTTTGTGTGACTGAAAACTGCTTGATGGAGTATTATAAAGGAACAGTTAGAAATTTATTTAGTATTACTGAAAAATTGGAAAAAGAAGTCGATGATATTGGTTACTTGTGTTTATTTTTTCCGTTTGAGTTTAGAAACTTTTGCTTGAATGAAAACTGCTTGATGGAGTAATATAAAGGAACAGTAAGAAATTTATTTAGTATTACTGAAAAATTGGAAAAAGAAGTCGATGATATTGGTTACTTATGTTTATTTTTTTACGTTTGGGTTTAGAAACTTTTGCTTGAATGAAAACTGCTTGATGGAGTAATATAAAGGAACAGTAAGAAATTTATTTAGTATTACTGAAAAATTGGAAAAAGAAGTCGATGATATTGGTTACTTATGTTTATTTTTTACGTTTGGGTTTAGAATTTTTTGTGTGACTGAAAACTGCTTGATGGAGTATTATAAAGGAACAGTAAGAAATTTATTTAGAATAACTGAAAAATTGGAAAAAGAAGTCGATGATATTGGTTACTTATGTTTATTTTTTACGTTTGGGTTTAGAATTTTTTGTGTGACTGAAAACTGCTTGATGGAGTATTATAAAGGAACAGTAAGAAATTTATTTAGTATTACTGAAAAATTGGAAAAAGAAGTCGATGATATTGGTTACTTATGTTTATTTTTTACGTTTGGGTTTAGAAACTTTTGCTTGAATGAACTCCCTGATGAATAAACGAACACTATAGAATATATTTAGCAAGAACTTCACTTTCTATAAATATTAATATATCAACTCAATAAAAAGAAGCGTTTGTTTTTATAAACCTCTGTTTTATTTTGTTTTTTCATTACTGACAAAATAGACATATTGTTTGAAGAAGCAGCGGCAGCTAATATTGTTTTTTACGTATCGTCTCTCGGTTTGATAAAAGCTCAAATCAGCAATTTCTGTCAACCAATCACCGCACAAGAAATATTAACTTTCAAATATTCGCGCGTACCATAAAATCCCAAACACAGCTTGTTTCTCTCTTATTCCCGTTTAGCTTTCAGAAATAACACACGTGCACACGTCCCAATCCAGTTTAGAGTCGTTGGGGCCGAAGCGCCCTCGGCAAGAAGCACACACATGACGAGATACAATTTCGAACCGTTGTACGCTTAGCGACATCACATACATGCCGCTCATCGAACGCACTTACACACACACTCTTACTAGAAAAACAGGCACGCTAATATACACACATATCTACAATGCCTACATATTTGCCACACATTGTAACACGTAAACGCACACAGTGCCAGCTGAAATGAAAATATCTACTAAATTTCTCTTTACAGATAAAACACATTCTTTCACCTAAAACGTTCTCGGGCATTGTGAACTCCCAATCTTTACTCACTCTTCAATTTTCATTATCTTTAAAAGTTGTCAAAGAAAAATTTATTATTTTGGATGGATAAAAGTTGTCATTTTTTCCTTTTGATATTGTCTTTCTTGGTACAATATCGCATTTTCACTTCAAATACGTACTTTTTTTTCAGAAAACATATTTTCCCCACTCATCCAAAAATTAATACAGTTATCCATAACAATAATAACACAATTCCATGTTTGTTGTAATAGAGTGGGTTTAAGACGATCTAGGTGTTTGTTGGATGTCAAAAACAAAGTGCTCACACGTAGACTATTAGTCATATTCGTATCAATGAGATTGTGCCCTCGGGAATGCCCACCAGAAATAAGTGCTAGGGCCCTTTTTATGCGCCGCATAGCACTACAGGTTAAATTTGAAAAAAAAAATGCATTAGTGCCCAACTCCCCACCTAGGTTGCTTCCTATAAATCTGGCCCCTATTATAGTAGCTCCTTTAGCTTCAGTGGCAATATACCTTGTTTGGAGCGAATAATAAAAAAACAGCTACTTTAAGTTTAACTACTGCACTAAAAGAATGGGAGAGGATTTACTTGAAGCCTTCAGAATAATTAATGGGATTTGTAAATATCGAACAGTTTTGAATCACTCTGCTAACGTTTATTTTATTTATGTCTTCATTTATCGGGAATTAGAACTAAAATAAAAAGTACAGATCTCATTTCAACATTATTAATAAATTAATAATCTAAGAAAGATAAGCAACACATTTTTTAAATAGTTTTATCAGGTTTTTCTTCTAATTTGTTTTCTTTGTCACATCGATATAACTCCCCAAAATTTGTATTATTTCGATTATTCGAACTACTGTTCTCATCTTGGATATTATTCTCACAACGTTTTGGCCAATGTAACCCCCGCCCGTGCGTGTTGTCCATCTCAGAAATTTTTATGCCGACTTCGAAAATCTGTACAGAATTTCGAACTGAACCCTTTATCTAATCTATGGGGAAGATTATTCTCGTTACGTCAGCCACGATCCAAGAAGTCTTAAGCAATGTTTATTTTATTTTTAGTAAGTTACGTCTACAGTGAGGATTGAACTGTCAACCTCCAGACGACTATTACTTAACATTGATTTTTAGTTAGCCCTTTGTCCGTTGAATCAGGTGTCCATGTGAAATGTTGTGAGAATAACATCCAAGATGAAAAAAGTAATCAGAATAATCTAAAATGATACAACTCATCAATTCTCATCTAAGAAATTTCGAAACATAACTCTCACTAACTTCAGATTCTTTTAAATATCTCATCTAAAAGCTCCCAATGCTGTCCATTTTTTAGAAAATTGTGCTTTGTCCCTATTTACTTGCTTCTCTACGAGGGCAGAGTTCGACACAAGGTGTTTTTTTTAATGTGAGGAAAATCCAGCTTCCCCCAAAAGGGCACTCTGGATTGGGACAAAAATTAGAATGACCCCTTCACTCACCGAGGACAGGAAATATGAAGTGTTGTATCAGAACAGATACTACACTTTGCTCCGAGTCGAAAGGCCAAGAGTATATGTCAACAATTTTGATGGAAATAAGTTTATTGATTGAAAACAGGTTTTCGGTTTTTATGTTGAAAGGTGAAAGTCGAATAGTGATGAACGAAGGTAAGCGTTCAGGGCGACTAATCACCAACAAAACGATTGCATTATTGAAAAAGAAAAGATGGCAAATACAAACTGTAATCGAATTAAACCATTTAGAATCGTTGCTGCACAAACGTATTTTTTTTTAGGAGGGGTGGTTGTTGTTGAGTATGAGGTGTGGAGTGCTAGAAGGGTGGTAACCTGCTGATATGCCAACACATGTCGTGTCCGTATGCATAAATTTAGATCAATTCAAGTGAAACGTCTACCCAACCTCCTTTTAGAAATACAGAAAAAGATTTAAACATCTACATCGGGTACATATGTTGCATATTGAACAGGTAGATCTCCTAGTGTGCATTTTGGTTAAGGCTAAGGATACGAGTACGTCGAGATTAGCAGAAAATGTCACAGCTTAAGGGTCAGCAAAGTCAACACGCTGAACCCGTGGTTAACATTGAAGTAGTGTGTGAACAGATGATCCAGCGGATATGACGTCACGTAGAGTTTGAGAGAGAAAGAAGAGATTTTCAGTCAGTCTGGAGTGAATGCTCAAAGAAGTCAGACACAATAAGAAATGGCTTAACGATGAACAAAGGACGGGCAAGGTCTCCAAAAATCTGCAGGCCCGCATAATTCTCCCTCCTGTCGTTATCCAGAAAAAATGTCCCTTCTATAAATTCATTATGAACTTTATTTGTTGTGCCGATTTTCGATTTCGGGGACGATAAAAAATGGAGTGTCCTCAGTCATCAGACGACCTGCGTAAAGAGAACTGAATGTATAGTTTTATTGAATTGTTTGTGACAAATAGACAGTCGGGCTCCCCTTGAAGTGGGGGAGAATGTAACACATGCCCCATCTTTATCATATTTTTTCTTACTACAGGGATTATCGATCTGTAGCTTTTGTAGGGTAGAGAGACCCTCGCTAACAAGTTTCTAATTACGCCCCACACTTCCTAGCACTGATCATGCTGTTGAGGATATAGAAACACAATCTTTCGACCGGGGGTGGGGGCTGGGGGGTGGGGGTGGAATGGTGCTCGTGGTCCTAAGAGTAGCGGATTAATTCAAAACAGCTCGGAGCGGGCGTAGGACCCTGATTCTGGAATGGAACGTAGGGCCCTGATTCTGGAATGGAAAGAATGGTGGATAGGTCGAAAGCGACAAACTAGGAATGATTGGCGGCTGAGGGTGAGAGTTAAGATACGACGTAATTCCCCCCCCCCCCCGAGGTGTTTTGTTGTCTATTGTTACCGTCAGACTACAGAGGGAGTGGATGCAGAAAGGCGTGTGGGAAAGGTGAATCATAAATTGAATCCCGTATCTTAGTCTATATCTATCACTGTCTTTTTCTCTCTTAGCCGAGTACACACACACACACACACACACACACACACACACACACACCCACCCACACACACACACACACACACACACACACACACACGCACACACACACACACACACACGCAAATGAAACGATAATTATTATATCTTTATATTAGATCTTGTTGTGATAAATCAATGATTGAGATAAAAATGGGATAAAATACAATATTTATTCATTAATCAACTATTCAAACAAGGAATATAAAAAAACCTTTTCCCTTTCCTTAATCCACGGATTAAATAAATGATACATGGGAGAAAAGTGCGCTCAGAGGATTTTTAAAAAATATCTATTTTATATTCACCAAGACTTTTCTTTAGTTGCCGTTGAGTTTTCCTTATGTATATCTGATGACAGTTACTGCATGGGATAGTGTACATACCTGCATTAGATGTGGGATTTTTTTGAAAATATTTTGTTGTTTTTAATGTTTGTTTCATAGTTTTTGATCTAGTTTGTACTGTCGGAATTCCTAGTTTATTTAGAGTGTTGCAAATTATTGTATTATTGGAATGGGTAGGTAAGATAAGATGTCTATTTCTGAGAGAAGTGTCCGGTGTAATGCAGTTATATACACTATTCATTATATACACATTACTTTCCCCTCCCTATATTTTATTTTCATCCTCTCTCCCCGCCCACACCATCCCCTTATGCAACATTGATATTTAACCCTCCTTTTCCCCTGCTTCAATAACCAACTATCTTGCTTACAAAAACATGACACACACTTCCTCTTCCTCCCTTGTGGTTTAAAATAATTCCAACCGCTACTCCACCCAAACACATTCCACTGTTAGTTTATTTTCTCCCGCTGCTATAATTTTTAGAGCCAATAATTTATCCTTTCATAAGCGACCATTTTGGGCTTACATCACGCACGCTCCCTTCATTCCCTAATGGTTTTAATAACTCAAACCGTTACCTTCCTCCCCACACTTTCCACAGTTAATTCAATTTCTCCAACTGCTACCAGCTATTTGTAGCTCATAATTTATATTTTCATAAGCGGCATTTTGAGTTTTTCTCCTCCCACTGCTACCGTTTCAAATATTTGTACTTGTGTCTTATTTCTTTAGATCAGTCATCCTAAGGAAGTCTTAATATAAAGACGAAACGTTGATGAATACATAAAATTATTTTTGGTTCTCCTTTTTTCATTTTCCATTACGTTTGAATATAAGTTCCATTTTTCATCATATATATATATATATATATATATATATATATATATATATATATATATATATATATATATATATATATATATATATATATGTGTGTGTGTGTGTGTGTGTGTGTGTGTGTGTGTGTGGATATATATGTGTGTGTGTGCTGTACCTAATGTCCGAGTATTATTCTTACGCGAATAAATCCTCTATCCCTAAAGGTGCCCTATTATTTGATCGAAGACAAAGACTGGGTCCTAGCTACAAGTGTTTACACTGAGATTATACACGTCTTATGGACCACATGGGTCCTAGTTACACGTATTTACATTAAGATTATACACGTCTTATGGGCCAGAACGCAACACAAGCCTCAACACCCCTCAGTTTGTCGTTCTTGAGATTCAAGTTTTGAATTAGCGACATAAAAATATGAAACCCTTCGTATAGCCATATTTCACAAAGCGACAATGTAACACCGATTTCTATAACTTATGACGTCAAACAACACATTCATAGATTGATGCAAATAAATAAACAAAAGATATAAATAAATAATTGAATGAATAAGCTGAAATCTAAATGCAGTTGGCGAACTACCCCCGGGACTTTACGATATAAAACGAAATATTGAGCATATATATATATATATATATATATATATATATATATATATATATATATATATATATATATATATATATATATATATATATATATATATATACATATACCCACATAAACATACATACACATATATATATATATATATATATACATACATATATACATACATCTATATGAATATATATATACATATATGTACATACGTACATATACATACATATATACATACACACACACACACACACACACATATATATATATATATATATATATATATATATATATATATATATATGCACACACATTAATAGCCATTTGGAAGGGTGTGCATGTGTAGAATACACATAAACGCTCGATGGAGTCAAATGTATTGAGGCGTGTAAAGCTGCCTTGCACACACGCACATTACTTCATTTTCTTTAAACGACCTGAGGTGTTCAAAAAGTATGCAGACGTAAGCTGTATTTACAAGTAGAGAAATCAATAAATGTTAAGAGGTTTGTTCAAGATGTATCAGGACAGGTGAGAATACCAGTTCAACATGACACCGGATCTGACGTCACTGGAACGTGTCAGGACTTCACAAACGTCAAGAAAACACGTATTTTCAAATTGATTTGATCTCAAAATAACATTTGTCCTATTAAAATATCCCAATCAATGTATATTTACTTTTTATAAAAATATAGATTAGTATCAGTATTCAGTCTCATTTATATATATATTATGAATTTTGGAACAGAACTGCGAGGCGTAATTGGTCGTAATGTTGGCTATATTTAATCTAATTTAGTTTTATGCAAAGAGAGTAAAAGGGATGGAAGCCTTTCGTGAAAATTCAGATATCTCCGATTTTTGTGAAAGTTTTACAACGATTATAAAACATCAAATAATAAATATTCCTCAAATTTCGGTTTCTTTGCATCATTTTAAAGGGTTTTTAGGGTTAGGGTTAATATAGGGACAACCTTCCATTTAAAAATTCTAATATTTCAGCTTTTCATTAAATGTGATACGTCATCTATTGTTGATGTTGATATATATATATATATATATATATATATATATATATATATATATATATATATATATATATATATAGTCTCGGAAGTTTCTCAACCATTAAATCTATATATATAAAACAAACAAACAAACATTTTAGTCCCAAGTCGTTCGGTGGAAAATCACTCTTTTGTAAGTAAATTTACTTTTAGCAGTCACTATATATATATATATATATATATATATATATATATATATATATATATATATATATATATATATATCAATTCGAGGTCGTCATCCATATATAGCTAGACGTTTCCTTGTTATTACAACTCATAAGTGCACATAAGACTTGTGTGGACTTGGTCCCATTTATGTAGCAGCGCGGACATTAGTTTAGTAAATGATTGTGTCTTATAGAAAATACTAAGATCCACGCTTACATTAGAATTGTTAAAGAGATGTTTAAAAGAGTATTTATTTACCTCCTCTCCAGGAGGTTAGGCACAAGGCCAGTTTTATCTTACTCCCACAAGTAAGATGTGATCTGACCTTAGTCGGGAAAGTGGGGTTTGAAAAGTCAGCGCCCGAGAAAATGATCACTCTGACCATTAAAAATTGCCTGGGCAGCCCCGTCGGCATTCCCCGGTAGGGGCGCCTCAGGCAGTAAGCAATAAACTTACTCTTCCCCAAAGAGGGGAGGCAAAGCCTGGGAGGGTGGACCTCCTAGAACTGCACAGGACCGACCCATAGACCGGCGTAAATCAAGCCCCGAAGGCCAAGACTAGTTTATGTGGTGTATTATCCAACGGAACAGATACTATACTTTGATCTTAGCAAAAAGGCCGCTATTTATCTACGTCCCACACTGTAGAATGTGACATAAGGTCGGAAAGTGGGATTTGAAAAGCCAGTGCTCGAGAAGGTGAGCACTCTAGACATTAAAAATTGCCTGGGCAGCCCCGTCGGCATTCCCCGGTAAGGGTGCCTCAGGCAGTAAGCAATAAACTTACTCCTCCCCAAAGAGGGGAGGCGAAGCCTGGGAGAGTGGACCTCCTGGAACTGCACAGGACAGACCCATAGACCGGCGTAAATCAAGCCCCGAAGGGCAAGACAATACCAGTCTATGAGGTGCAGTATCCATCGGAACAGATACTACACTTTGATCTTAGCCAAAAGGCCAGACTGAGATGTTTAAAAGAGTATTGATTTACTCCTCTCCAGGAGTTAGGCACAAGGCCAGTTTTTATCTTACTCCCACAAGTAAGATGTGACCCAAGGTCGGGTCGGGAAAGTGGGGTTTAAAAATTGCCTGGGCAGCCCCGTCGGCATTCCCCGGTAGGGGCGCCTCAGGCAGTAAGCAATAAACTTACCCCTCCCCAAAGAGGGGAGGCGAAGTCTGGGAGGGTGGACCTCTTAGAACTGCACAGGACAGACCCATAGACCGGCGTAAATCAAGCCCCGAAGGCCAAGACAATACCAGTCTATGGGGTGCAGTATCCATCGGAACAGATACTACACTTTGATCTTAGCCAAAAGGCCAGACTGAGATGTTTAAAAGAGTAAAACAGATAAAACATTGAAAAACATGTATGAAAGTTTAATTAAGGACAAGGCATGCATATAGTTGAAGGAAGAATAAAACGTAGTTTAAAAGTAACACAAAATATTTATATATGTACAAAATACAACGCATTAATTGTTTATTTCAATGTTCAGTTAGAGAAGCGCTAAATGTTCATGCCTGTGATTTATGAGTGTGTATGTATGTTTGTATGTGCGTGCACGTGAGTTGATGAGTCGTTTAGGCATTTGTATGTGTGTGTGTGCCTTTGTCAGCAATGTGGGGTTGTACACATGTATATATAGACTTATTAGCACACTGTCGCCGAGAATCGAAACCATTACCATGAGCATTGTAGCCTAATCTATTTCCTCCGCTCTAGCAGCTTAAATTGAATGCCTACTCTCTAAGTTCTCGATTTACAAGTAAAGAGCATATATGTATATAAAACTAGAGGTAGTCATCCACAGAAATCCAGATTAGAAATATATATTGATATCTATTTATTACAAAAAGTACATTCTCTATTGGGTGTCTGTGAGAAGAGAGTATTATTCTCTATCTTCCGGAGCCCAATATTAGCATCAGTATAGCCGTGATCTTGGCCCGGCCTTTTGATCAAAGATCAAAGTGTAGTATCTGTTCTCCCATTTTTTTTTTCTTTGGTTAAAAAGTTTCTCAGTTACTGATTCCCCGCCCTCCCCTCTTGGGTGGTGGATGCAGTAATAACTCTCCAAATCTGTGTATTGTCAGCGGCACTCTGATCGCCTGATCCACTTTTGTCTATCTTCCTTCTCCTACTTCAGGTAGTCGAGATGAAACTCTCACTGTCTCTCTTCCATTAACGTTCTTCCCCTCCCACTCTCAGTTCTTTGCCCCCTCTTTGCCTGTTTTGGCGCCCTGAGAGCGCGCCAAAACCGGCTCTCCTCCCCGACGCCGTCTCCACGCCAGTTGTTTTCCCGAACTTTTTGTGCTTCAACACTATTTGGAAGGAAACTGGCTCAGAGACAGGAGTAAAAAAAGAAAATGGAAGAGAGTAATCAAACGATGACGACGACCACCACCAACGTTGACACTGAGGGGGCACATGAACCCCTCAACCCGGACCCCACTGAGACTCTGACTTCCTCAGAGGGCGACTCCTCAAATGGGGGAGCAAAATTTGAAAACGGGACGTACCCCCCGGATTGTTACAACCCAGGGGTTACTACCCCTGGCATCAATACCAGCACGGAGGGGGCTGCTCCCCCTGAGTACGACTCCCCAAATGGGGGAGCAAAACCCGGAAACAGGGCGTACCGCCCGGATTTTGAAACCCCGGGTGTTGCCACCCCTGCCAAGACTCCCTCCGAGGACGACTCCCCAAATGAGGGAGCAAAACAAAAAAACAGGGCTTCCTGCCCGGATTCGGACCTGCCGGCTTCCACCACTGGCGGGAGTACCATTGCAGAGGAAGCTGCGCCCCCTGGGAACGACTCCCCAAACGAGGGAGCCGAAAACAGGGCATACCGGGGAACAAAACAGCAAAAGGGATCCCCTCCCGGACAGACTGCTCCCCCGCGAAAATACCTCCACCCATCACGTTTGGATGGGACCTGATAGACCAGTGCTCCAGCGACAGTGCGGCAGAGGGAGAAAGAAAATCGCGCCCCACTCTCCGACAGGCCACCACGTCCAAAGAAGAAGAGAGCCGCCAATGGTCCGCCGGCCACTCCGGCCCACTGGCCACAACTCCCCTCTGCCAGCAAACCAAAACCGACCAAGGACACACCAGCTAACCCCGCAGCCAACAAGACCACAGCGGCAGGGAAGAAGACCACCTCACAGGTCAAATTAACCCCGGAAGAGTACCGGAAACTCTTCCGGGAAAAGTACCAGGACTACACGGAGGGAGCCGTTGTAAAAGGTCTCCCGGGTACCCTGGAAGATATAAAAATGAGGACCGTGTCCCTGGTCACGACAGAACAAAGGACAAGGGGTCTGACCGGGGTCCTAAAGGACACAATATTGAAGATGTTGGTGGACCTCCAGATCCCGGCAACATACGTAGCAAGGAAAAGCAACGCTATGTACGACATTCTCCTCCCGGACCAGAAGACAGCCGAAGGTCTGGCAGACTCCAGCGACTTCAGGTGGAAACACCTGAAGTTGAAAACGGAATACCTGGCCAGGAGGAGAACCACCATATCCATCCTCGGCGCACCGAGCTTCGTGACACCGGAGCAACTGGGGGCCATCATGAGCCAATATGGCGACGTCGAGGAGGTGGTGCCGGTCCGTGCTCAGCGTGAATTCAGGACGGGCGATTACCACCTAAAGATGCGGCTGGACAGACCGGGGTTCGACAACATCCCGGCTAAACTGATGTGCGAGGGCTGGGCGATGGCCGTGATAGTGGAGGGCAGAGGACCGCAATGTTGGCACTGCGAGGCTAAGGGCGATATGGCCAAGGAGTGCCCGCTGAGGGCACTGGCCCAAGCACAAAAGAGGGAACCCGCTACAGCAGCGGCAACAATAGCAGTGGAAAACCCAGCAGTGGCGACAACGGCTCCTGCGGAAGAGAATGAAGACGGCTGGAGCACGGTGGTCAAAAAGGGCAGGACAAATATAAGCACTGCCCCCACCCCAAACCCAACAGTCTCGCTGCAGACTCCGATGGAGCAGCAGACACACCAGGCGGAAGCAGTAGCGACCCCCAAGAGGAAGCAGCCAACCCTGTCGTCGGAGTCGGAAGGTGAGCACGTCACCCTCCCAACTAGACCAACAAAGAGAGTGAAGGAGACTGAGCCCCAACCCCGGCCCCAAGCCAAACAAAGAAAAAATAACCCTCCCCCACCCCTCCACCTCTGCCAAAACAAAAGAGAACACCCCCGCCATCCCAGCCCCCAACCCCTCCACCTCAACAGAGGAGGACCTGAACACTATCCCCCCTCACAGCCACCTCAACCCCCAACACCCCCTCCCCAGCAGAGCAGGAAAAAAACACTTCCCCCCTTCACACCCACCCCAACCACAAACCCCCTCCACCCCGATTGAACAATCCCCCCCCCCCTATGTGATGCCCCCTCAGCTCGATCAAAAGAACCTAAACGGGACACTACCAACCCTGCAAAACCTACTTCTCCCCTCGTTTTACAGGGGAAGAAGAAGAAACTACCCTTCTTACCAAGGGCCCGGATTTGTGAGGCCGACATATCGCATGCGGTGGCCGACCTCACACCTGTGCAAAGGAAGAAGTGTATACCCATACAGGGTCTCACAAAGGTAAGAGGATTGGAAGTCTCCTACCCGAGAAATTTCACAAATGCCCCCAGGCTAATAACTTTTCTAAGAACTCAAAAGTACAGCCGCACACAGTGTCTGTGGAAAATGGCAGACGCGGCAAAGGGGGCATTTGATAGACTAAAAGTTATTGAGATCGACCACCCCTCTTTGGCCGAAATTGCTTTAAAATGCGAGGGGAGGATCCCGGTCTATGTGCACCCCTCTTTTTACAGGGCACTAAAACTAACGTTCCCTATGGACGTCGGAGGAATTGTGCGTGACGGCCGACTTACAGCCGAACTGCTAACCGGCAGCATCAACCAGTCCTCAGGCGTCCTCACCCCGAGGACTTCAGTCCCGTGTGTGACACTGAATAAGCAGCGATCATGTCTCTAAACCTGGCTACGTGGAACATGAGATCCCGAAGCAGAGCTGCTCGCGTGCTGAGGGATCTGGTGGCCCTTAAGGTAGATTTAGCTGCGCTACAGGAGACACACTTCGATTCCAGTGGGGATTGTCATGTACTGGCTGGCGAATTTGATGTCTTCTCAGCATATGGCAATATCCACAGTCGTGGCGTCTCAGTGTTAGTGAGTCGCGCCCTGTCTGCGACGGTTAGCGTTGTGCACGCTGATGCAAAAGGTAGGTTGCTCGTGCTCGATGTTGCCGTTGACAACAGCAAGTTCCGGATCATTGCGGTTTATGCGCCCAACACCCCCGGGGAGAGGGTTTCCTTTTTTCGACAGTTGGAGGGGTTCCTAAAGGGTTCGGAACGGGTAGTATTAATGGAGGATTGGAACGCCATCCTTGACCCCTAAGATAGACAGGGTCGGGGGGAGTAGAGGGTCGGGCGGGTGTGAGAACAGCCTGTCTGACTTGATGGCTTCGAGCGATCTTGTCGACAGACTTCGTGTCGATCACCCGGGGCGGGAGATGTGGACGTGGTCTAGCGGCGTGCCGTCCGTTTCGAATACTTACTTGGATCGGATGCTAGTTAGAAGAGGCGACGTAGATTTTCTATCTTGTCCCACGTCCAAGTGGTTAGGTTATTTGGACCATAAATTAGTTATGGCCAGTTTGAATTTAAGCGCTAAGCCTAGATTAGATGGATATTTGAAGCTGAATACCGCCTTACTGGAGATACAAGACTTCCGGGATAAGGTTATCCTGCTTTACCAACGATCTCTAGTGGGGGCGGTAATCGGGAGCAGGTACTAGGTTAAGGTTAAGGTTAAGGCTAAGGTTAGATGCTTTGCTGTCAAGTATGCCCAACGCCTCGCCCGAGATAAGGCAGCGGCAGAAAAGCGTTTAGAGAATAAGCTGAACCGGGCGGTGGCTGGGGGGGGGGGGGATTCCCTAACTGAAACACTAACTAAGGGGGACCTCAACCGTTTGGCTAGCGAGCGGTACGAAGGTCAGATAGTTAGAGCTAGGTTAAAGAGAGTCTCGAATGAAGCTGTGAACGTTGACGCTGTTGAGCGTAAGGCTGCCGTACATCGTGATTCGGATAGCTTTATTCGGAAAGTCAAAAACCTGGAAGGAGATACCCTCGCGTCGTCTCATGAGATCTGCGAGGGATTCCGGGAGCATTTGGAGGAGCGCTTCACCCGACTGCCCACACTCCGCGTCGAGGAGTTTGACAGCTATTTAGCCGATTCGCTCCGCTTGGAGGCGGCCCGAGCGGCTGGCTGTGATAGCATGGTTACGGAGCGCGAGATCATTACTGCGTTGAAGCAGGTCGGCCGGAACAAATCTCCGGGACTCGATGGTCTGCCCTACGAATTCTACTTGAGGCTGTCGCGCATGTTGGTCCCTCTTCTGAAGGATGTATTCAACCATTGGTTTGCCCAGGGCTCCATCCCTGGACAGGTTACCAAGGGAGTGATCACATTACTGAAGAAAAAGGATCGGCATGGTGGGGAGGATTTTGATGACTATAGGCCCATAACTCTGCTAAACACAGAGTGAAAGATTTTGGCAAGAGTTCTTGCGAACCGCCTGCAGACCGTTGTCGCCGACTTGGTCGAACCAGATCAGAATTTTTCTGTGAAGGGGAGATCGATTCAAAACGGCCTGCATCTGATTCACACGATCATAGAGGGTGTAGAAGACGACACGGAGACCGCACTCATCAATTTGGATCAGTCCAAGGCTTTCGATAGGGTCGACCATCGTTTTCTGGAATATGTTCTGGAGGCCGCCGGTTTCAATCCGGACTTCCGCAAGTGGATCTCCATCCTGTATCGTCTGCCGACGGCGGCGGTGCAAGTCAATGGTAAGCTTTCGGAGTCTTTTGCTGTCTCTCGGTCGGTGCGTCAGGGATGTCCGCTGTCGCCCCTGCTTTATGTCCTGGCGTTGGAACCTTTCCTCCGCAAATTAAGGGATGGGGCTCCGAGACCAGTCCTGCGTGGGATCGCTGTACCTGGAGGAAGGCGTGCCAGGGTTTCAGCGTTTGTCGATGATGTCACCGTGTTCGTGTTGAGCCGCACTGACGTGAGAACGGTGGTTAAGGCACTCGCTCGGTATGAAGAAATTACAGGGGCCATAACCAATCGCAGCAAGTCCACCGGCCTGCGGTTGGGTGCCTGGAGCGGCGAAGCCGCACTACCAGGTATTTTCAGCTGGTCGGATGGCCCGGTTCGGATACTTGGCATCTGGTTCGGACCGGGCCTCCAGCTGGAAAAGAATGGTCGGAGGTACAGTCAAAGGTCGAATCGTCGGTCGCAATTTGGATTCGAAGGAAACTTTCCTTAAAGGATAGAGCCGAGGTGTGCGCCACTTACGTCTTCCCTCTCATCTTTTACCGACTGGCTGTACTACCCCTGCTTGCGGATCGCCTTTTGGTTTTCACCCGCCTGCTCTTCTCGCTTCTTTGGAAGCGATGGAAACCATATGTCCGCAGACAGGTCTGTACTCAACGTCCGAGCGAGGGGAGCCTGGGAATGCCGGATCTAGCAAGTCATAGACATGTCGAAAGATTGGCTTTTCTGGGTCGCTCTTTGACAGATGATCTTCCTTGGGTCCCTGCTGTCTGGAAAGCCTTCCGCGGCCTCAAACCCGCCCTCGAGGTCGAAGCCCGTCGTAAACCGAGGGGAGAACCGAAGTTCCTCACCGAATGCCGAGCCGCGCTTAAGGCGTTGCCGGGGCCTAGGGCTCTTACACAGCCGAGGAAAAGACTATATCGGGAGTTAGTGGAGAGGTCCGCTTCGGATCCGCTTGGGGAGCGGCTGGGATGGTCGGAGGAGGAGATCCGCTCTCAGTGGAGTTGGGCGCCAGGCCAGAGTCACCTCAACAACTCTGAGTACTCTCTGACCTGGCGACTGGTCCGGAACGCGCTGCCCCTTTACGACAAGCTCACCAGAGATGGAGTGAGGACGGACCCTTGGGTTACACGTCTTGACGAGGTCCATGGGGTTTAATCTGTTTCCGATCGCGATCTGATCGTCTACTTTAAGCACCAGCTCAGAGTGAAGATCGGATGCGATTGGAGGAGATTACACCGCACGGAGTTCGATAGGAGGTGGGTGCACGACACTAGCTTGTGCATCCGTCAAGGCGCCAGGTATGAACACATGTTCCCTGCTTAGGCATGGCACACGCGGTCCTGGGTTCTACGGAACCCACCCCTCAAGCTTACCTTAACAAAGACCCTTAGCTAGTAGAGAGAATGCGTTCTGACCCTGTTTTTGTTTTTTGGTACCAGAGAGCCTCCAAAGATGCTCAACTCCCCCACACTTTATTTTAGCCCAGGTCATCGTACATCTCGGAGGACACCACCACCCGTTCCCACATCCCATCCAGATGCACTTTATTTTTTACCCCCCTTCTTAATTCCCACTCACAATTAGAGACTGACCTACTTGTTTTCGGAGCACCCGGAAAACAGTGAGCAGTCTACCACTTAGCAGAGGGTTGGGAGGGCACTACTAACCTTTTTCATATTTAAAAAATTGTAAATATTGTCCCACTCCCCAAAAATGAATTTTGAAACTAAAATATATTTAAACAAATTGGGGATCACCTAAGTAGGTCCAACCCACAGAGAGAATGAGGTATTTTGGTGAGAGAATCTAACTAAGGGTAAAGTGCTCATAGACAAACGGGAATATTTGCACGCATTGTTTTTTATTTTTCATACATACTAAATATTTGCTGTAACCGTTTCTTTTGTCTAAATAAAATAGCCGTGATCTTGGCCTTTTGGCTAAGATCAAAGTGTAGTATCTGTTCCGATGGATACTGCACCTCATACTGGTGTTGTCTTGGCCTTCGGGTCTTGATTTACGCCGGTCAATGGGTCTGTCCTGTGCAGTTCTGGGAGGTCCACCTTCCCAGGCTTTGCCTCCCCTCTTTGGAGAGGAGTAAGTTTATTGCTTACTGTCTGAGACGCCTCTACCGGGGAATTCCGACGGGGCTGCCCAGGCAATTTTTAAACCCCACTTTCCCGACCCGACCGTGGGTCACATCTTACTTGTGGGAGTAAGATAAAAACTGGCCTTGTGCCTAACTCCTGGAGAAGAGTAAATCAATACTCACGTTGGATGTACGGCAGCAAAGTCAATGATTAAACACTCGGATACAACATCACTGTCTATTCTTTTATAAACAATTTATACAAAAACATGCAACAAGAATATACCCTGAATGTCGCAATACATCCAAGTGATACATGGCATAGCAGACGAGAAGAGATACTAAGTGTGAATAAAGACTTACTTACTGCAACGATGTTTGTTTGGGATAGAGAACCCGAAGACTTATGACCTGATCTGCTATAGCGTAGACGCTGAGAGAGGAAGGGTCTCGTTTTAAAGTAGCGATCAGATGAATCCCTAGGAAGTCAATCACGTGATCAGCAGGCCCTTTACCGGCGAAGCAAATAATCTCCAAGGGAGATAATTTGTATCGCCATACCACTCTTTGAATTTGTCAAAGTTAATTTAATTAAAAGGTGAATAATGTTTTTACACAAAATTATTAAATAATAAACGGAAAATGGCGAAAAAATTTCCCACAATGACAATTGTACGGTTTTAAAACGTTTTAAAAACTAATACGACCTGATTACTAATTTCTGCGTATTTCGTCCAAAAGAGTCAACTTGTAGTTAACTATTCACCACGTGAAAAACGGTGTTATCAGATATAACCATATGATTCTAATTTCATGTTAGACAGGTTTGTTATGTAGCAGTTACATAATTATAATCTATTTTATTTTGAACTTGCATGTTCTCACTCGCGGAGTGATTAGTACGTGGTTCGGTAAGAACATACTGGCATGCTCTCATTCGCGTAGTGATGCGTTGGGCGATGAGAACACTCTTTCTATTTCCGCTTCCGCCCCAAACCGTTTCGCGCCTTTTATGAACAGTCAGACTTTGAGCGTCCTGTTGACAAGACACCATATTTCCTTCCTCGCATTTCGCTTGGGCGAGAGGTGAGATAAAAGTTCTGTTTTAGGCGTAACAGTGACAATACCATATCTCTCTTCTCGCTTTTAGCAATGGCTCTGCTAGATGAGATGAAACTAATGGACACAATTCCATTTCTATAGTACATACATGTCGGCTGAATCAACCTGTCTTATATTCCTGTTTTCATGACTCTTTCCGGACCAGGTTTTGTGTTGACGAAACTTTGGAATAAAATTAATTTACAGTGTAGAGAAGAAGGTGTCATTTTAACCGAAAACATGGAGACCCTTTTCTTCATTTCATACAAGGCTACTAAGATGGATACAGACGCAGCGACCCTGCAACAAAATGACAATATCTAAAAACATTTACACTTATTATGTAGACCACTATTATAAAAAGTTTTTATGAAAATAAGCAGAAAGTTTATTTTTATTTTCAATTTGTTCATCTTTTGAAGATAATGTTTTTTAAAAAACTTTGAAAGCAAAGATAACTGCTTTTGAAAGCCGATGAAACATTTTTTTTACAAACTAGACTACCTAACGTATAATAACCTACTTGCAGATAATCGAATTACTATAGAAGCTAATCTTCACATAAACTATAAGACTATCTCCTATAGTAATCTGCAAGGAAAGGATCACCGAAACCGAAAAACGAAAAACAATGCCGCCCTTTTATAAATAACAAATTATATATATTTATTTAAGTGACCTACACCGTTGGGTGTAGGTTGCAAGTTAAAACAGTGAAAGAAAAAAATAGTAATAATAAAGGTTGGGCGCCAAAAGTCTTTTCTTATAGCAGTATATCTTCAAGTTAAGATAGCCTTGCTTAGTGTCTAGGCGGTAGAGGCAGGAGAGAGTGTCGACGCCCTTCTTTCTTAACTGCCAGGAAGCTCTCTGCATGCCCTGCAATTCCCTAAAGTTCCGGTCGAAATTACTACGCCCAGACGTCTAATTGGTCATCACGGGATCAAACGACCTCATTAGGGCAGCTCTCCGCCAGAGGAAAGAAATGTTAATGTTTACGACTGCTACACTATACATTGGAAGAAACTAAAAACTTGAAACAAGTATTGACGTAGAGGATACTATTAATAGGAAATGGCAAAAAAAAAAATACTGGTGATAAAGTTTATGCGCGCCAAATGAAAAACGCTCACTCCCTCTTTAGTGCCTATACAAACGATTTCTGCAGGGATCCAACTTTGGTCTTAGTGTCCCACTCATATATATATATGTATATATATATATATATATATATAAAGGAAGAGAGATAAAGATGTACGAATGACAAATCTATTTCAACTTCGATTGTTCAATGCAAGGTGTACTCGATAAAAACATGTTTATTTTTCTTTCCTTAAGCCAAGGCTTATGTTAAGATTTTAATCTTCGAAAAGCCTTGGCTTAAGGAAAGAAAAATAAACATGTTTTTATCGAGTACACCTTGCATTGAACAATCGAAGTTGAAATTGATTTGTCATTCGTACATCTCTATCTCTCTTCCTTCATTTATCTTTATAATTGCTCTATCTCGTATATTGAGCTTAAACCATTTCACTATAGGTTATATGCTCTAAAGGTATACTTTTAGTTTCATATTATATATATATATATATATATATATATATATATATATATATATATATATATATATATATATACAGGTACTGGTTGGTTGCATTCCAATAACCAAAATTAATAAATAAATCAGTCCACAATCATATTTTTTTTATAACTATATTTCAGCGAATGCTTATATTTTTTCTTTCTGTCTTACGCGCGTTTCGAAACCCAGTAAGGAAAAATTGTTTTTGGTCTACAGGCTGCTCTGACGATCAATCAATAATAGAAAACAAACACATTTCTCACCATGTTGCGAAACGCAGATAAGAGTGGTTAGAATAAATTGCGCATTCATCGAAATAAAATAATAAAATTAAAAAAAAAAAAAAAATCATGATTGTGGACTGATTTCTTTCTGTCTTTTTGTCATTGGAATGCAACCAACCAGTATATATTCTCTGAAGCCAGAAACATCGTTGAGCTGTTTTTTTAAAAAACAATTTGAATGGTATTATAAAGAATATATACCTTAATATATATATATATATATATATATATATATATATATATATATATATATATATATATATATATATATATATATATATATAATAAGGAATGAGGTAAAATAAATACCGTCTCAGCATGTTGAAGATGCAATATTTATTTTAAAAGAAAAAGAAAAATCGAAACAGATTTTTTTTTTTTACAAACTTTCATTTTTAGTTTATAGTTTAGTTTATATAAACAAAAAAATCGGTTTTGATTTTCTTTTTCTTTTAAAATTAATATCGCATCTTTAGCATGCTTTGAAGGTATTTTATTGTACCTCATTCCTTATTATTAAGTTTCATTTAGATGCTTTAAAGAAAAATGAACTTTAAATTTATATATATATATATATATATATATATATATATATATATAAACTGAAATCGACTTTTCAGCACCGTATAGTAGGTGAAGACTCCGAGAAAAGAAGATTTGTTTCTATTTCTCTATTTTGTTTTTATTATGGGGAAAACATGTTTGTGAATATACTTTCTATTTTTATAGACCCACCTTTTCAAAGTAAAAGTCCGATGATTGCTAACATATAACAACAGAGCATATATAAATAGACAATATTAGGCTAAATTCCAGTGATGAAGACTTAATTCACTTTACTGTTCATTTTTTTTTCAAATCAAAATTTAAGGAGGGGGTTGTTGTTGTTAAGCGAGTCGGACTTCTGCAGTCGAAGATCGTGCCTAGGATTGTTTGGTTTGCATTAAGTCATTGCTCACAGCTATTGTTTAACATGCAGAATTGCAGATTTTTAACTCCGACCCCAATAGCAGCAAGGCTCTGTAGCAGGAAAAGTTATTTTCACTGTCGTACGTTTAGATGCCGGTGTTTGTAGCAGAAAAATCTCAACGACGGTCGAAAACGCCCAAGAAACTCTTTTTAGTAGACACCGGAACAACACTCGCAAGAGACTCTAGATTAGTGCACACCGCCTTCTTCTCCAACGTCTTCTTCTTCCACGTCTTCTTCTTCCACGTCTTGTTCTTTCACGTCTTGTTCTTCCACGCCTTCTTCTTCTTTAAAAGCGCCGCTGTCATCTTCCGTTGACTACGTTTTTCCTCTCTCCATCTTGCCTCTAGCGACCCGCTTTTATTTCAAACCGGACTCTCGTGTGCGCGAGAGAACACGAGATTTCACGTGATCACCTGGTAATATTAAGCCACCGATACCATCTTGCCATTTTTTGGGCGGTCCAGCTCTGCAAAGCGCGCACCGAGACCGTTTGCCAGGTAATCCCCTGTTTTCGCAATTTCTTACACACTCCTCCCTGATCTCATTATCACAGAAAGAGCAGGGAGGCGGTGTTCTTTTTCTTCGAGTGCTTATTCGGAGAGGGGGATTCGGGGCTTCATCATCATCTGTGCTGTCTTCCGTGGCATGAAGGTCGGCGAACCTAAGGCTGCGCATCGCAGCATCACTGTCCGGGCTTTCATCAGCAGTAGGAGAGTCAGTACATTCAAGGTTATCACTCTGTGTCGCTGTGCGATGACGCCGTCATGAACCAGAATGATGGTTCGCTGGTCACGGATTCAATTTCACTATCCTCGTTATGTGGCAGCTGCGTTTGGAATACCGATCTTAAGTCTTTAATGTGACGGGGTACTCCATCAACTCGCACCGCCTGCGGGCTGATCACTTCAGTGACACGACCGGTTCCGTAGCGAGTCGTGCACTGGCCTCGGGTTTTTTTTTACCCAAACGACATCTCCTTCTTTTATGTTCTCCTGTGGTGGCTCTGGTTCTGGCAGTGAGCTGCTCTCCAAACTTCTCGCCCTGACATGGTATGTATGTAGCGCGTTGGCTGGCGCGGTGGAGGGTGAAACATCGTCCTTAGGGGTGACGTTATACCAATAGACTGCTTCAGACACCGTACACCCCTTCCGCGCTGCGATGGTCTTGACAGTCCTAAGGTTGCGCTCAATAATTCCGTTCCCACTGGGCACATGGGCACACCGAAAACGCAGACGGACATCCCAGCCATCTACAAACTGTTTGAACGGCGCACTAACAAAAGCGGGGCCATTGTCGGTCAATATCTCAGAAGGAGGGCCACGCTCGAGGAACACACTTTCCAACTCATGGACAATGGCAGCCGTGTCCTGCTGGCGAAGGGACCGCCACAATGCAAATCTGGACGGTCCGCAGTCAATAAGTGTCAAGAAATGCCCCCCGTTGTAGTGAGTTATGTCCATCGCAATCCTATCCCAATTACACTTCACACCGAGTATGCCCTTCTTCCACCGGACAGGTGCTGGGTCGATCGATTGGCAGGTGTTGCAGCTTCTCACAACAGATTTCACAGCCCTCCGTAACACAGAGGAGTCAACCAACCTGGCGAAGTAAAGGGTTCGGTTTACACCGGGGTGCCTGCTTTGGCAATGGACATCAGCGATACGCTCAGGGCTGAGTCTACGTCCCACCGCAGCGAAATTTACAGGTGCTGGCTCGTTCACTTCTTTCGGCAGGTCTAGCCAACGGCGTGGCACTCTGGTCAGACGATCCGCTCGATTCAAACAGGACTGCACCAATATCACATCTATGACCAAGTTGTATTCCTTGATGGTTTCGGTTAGGGTAGCAAGCCGCCTCCGGATTAACATTTCGGCCGATGCCTTCGTTGTCAGCCGTGCTTTTCTGTTCAAGGCATCGGTCATCCACCAATGCACACACGTGGAATCCGTGATAACGTGGAGGACTTTAGCCTGCCACTGAAGCGCTAGATTGACTCCTTTCAGTGTAGCATCGAGTTCAGCTAGGTTTATGTGCTTAGCGTCATTCTCTGGCCGGAGCCAGCAAGCATCTTCTATTATACTTCCGTCGACCGCCAGAGCAACGCCAAGGGCAAGTGAGCTGGCGTCCACCCAAACTGTAAAATCACTCCCATCGACGCACCAGCTCCCCCGTACAGGGTCATCATTGGTCACTCTGGCCACAGCTTCCACCAGCATGCTTCGCAGGGCAGGATCACGCACCTCATCGTCCCATTCTGTTGACAAAGAAGTTGTCCGTCGCTTTATAGCCGCCACAGCCACTCAGAGCAACCCACACACAGGGAAGTGACCCACCAGT
This sequence comes from Sepiola atlantica, assembly GCA_963556195.1. Classification (NCBI taxonomy): domain Eukaryota; kingdom Metazoa; phylum Mollusca; class Cephalopoda; order Sepiida; family Sepiolidae; genus Sepiola; species Sepiola atlantica. Next base: position 39,285,320 of record OY744548.1, read on the forward strand.
TTTCCACACACGGAAAACGTGCTCCGACGTGTGATCGTAGATGGGATTTCCGGGATTTCACCACCTCTTCCCCATTGGAGGCCATCTGCACTTCCGCCCACTTGCAGCTCAAGCACTTTCGCTCCATCCTGCAGCCGCTCCGGCTCCTTGCGCGACAAACCGAAGTGCTCAAAGTATTCTTTGACCGCCTGGGCAGACAGGAGGCTCTCATTGACAAAAATGTCGTCTATGTAAGACGATGTCGCCTGTTGCACAGCTTCATCCTGACGCCGGATCGCCTGCATGATCGCCGTCATGATGCCCGGGGCTACATTCAGGCCGAACCCCAGCCTGGTCAAGCAATAGCTATTTCCTTTGAATACAACCGTCTGGAACGGCCACAGCGATTTCTCAACACGTATTTGCAGGTAGGCTCTTCGCAAGTCCAGTATGGCCGCTTCCGCACCCTGCCGCCGCCACTCTCACAGTTTATGAGCACAGACGTCAGCCCCCGCAGTGTACGGGTCAACGTGTTCATTAAGTTCCCGGTAATCAAGAACAGGTCGAACTTTCTGCTTGTTCTCTTGTCTGATAGCCATCTGGGGAATTAGCCCCCGTGGGGGCCCGAGCTCATCCTCTGGGTAAGGAATTAACCAGCCGTTATCCAGCCACACTTGAAGTTCTGCCTCGTACTGCCCCCTAAGCCACGCAGGAGGGAGATACTCTGTCAGCCGATTCCGCAAAAACACTGGTGGCTGGTCGCCTGCCCATTTCCAGGACGCTGTCCAAGTGTTTGTGCCCTTGTCGTATTCTGCGTGGAAATCGGGTTCATCAAAAGTGATTGCTGCACACATTTGTTTGTCTGGTCGAGAGAATCTCACATCACCGGCGCTGTTCACAGTTATTCCGCCTAGCTGTGTGATAGTGTCCATTCCAAGGAGAAGGTCATATCCGAGCAGCTCCCCATCAACCACCAACACCGTCACAGCCACCGGGGGTGGAGGCATTGTCAATGCTGATATGAACAACATTGACCCCACAACACACCAATGAGCCTTTGCCGACAGTTAGGACGGGGATCTTTCGTTTCTTCCATGTGGTGCAACATTCCTTTCGAAGGAGGGTTTGGGTACAGCCGGTGTAAACCAGCGCTGAACGTTTACACCCATCAACTTGAACTGTTACTACAGGAAGCGCTTTGTTCAATGCCGCTTTGGGGAGGGTGCTAGCGCTGCGGCGTCCTCCCCTTGCCCGTTTCCCGGACAATTCCGTGCTATGTGGCCTGGCTTATTGCATTGGTGACACCGTATTACCTTTCGTGCTCCATAATTTCAGGTGCGCCTTGTGCCGCTTCTGCAGTCTCTGGAGAAGTGGTTGGGGCCACCACATGTATAGCATCGTAGGCCCTCTGTTGGCGAGTCCAGGGTGTCAACCGCTGCAGAGACCAGTTCTCGATCGTCCTTCAAGATGCTTCGTGCTCTCGCCAACAACTCCTCCAATCCAATCTCTGTGAGTCTCGACGATGCCCGCAGCAGTCGACTTGCATCGTCCGGAAGTCCAGACAAAAAGGCGCATGCCAATATGCGGTCACTCGCACCGCCGAAGGGAGCAGCAAGCCTTTTCAAGTCGGCCATGTAGACGTCCACTGTCTCCCTCGGCCCAAGCCGACGTTCGGAAAATTGCCCCCAGGCAACAAAATGATCTGTACCAAATGCCCCGTGCAGCGCTTGTGCAATCTGCTCCATGGTCGCATCATCCCCAAGCTGCTGATACACGGCGTAAGCCCCCTTAGTGAGTCTCAATGGGATGACCATAGCTGGGTCTTTAATTTTGCACAACCGGCAAACACGCTCGGCCTTCTCCAGCCATTCGACCACCGATAGACCAGCAGGAGAGCCGTCGAATTCCGGAATTAATCTAATGTCGAATTTCTCCATAACAAAGCCGAAATAGCTTGTAGCAGGAAAAGTTATTTTCACTGTCGTACGTTTAAATGCCAGTGTTTGTAGCAGAAAAATCTCAACGACGGTCGAAAACGCCCAAGAAACTCTTTTTAGTAGACACCGGAACAACACTCGCAAGGGACTCTGGATTAGTGCACACCGCCTTCTTCTCCAACGTCTTCTTCTTCCACGTCTTCTTCTTCCACGTCTTCTTCTTCTTTAAAAGCGTCGCCGTCGTCTTCCGTTGACTACGTTTTTCCTCTCTCCATCTTGCCTCTAGCGACCCGCTTTTATTTCAAACCGGACTCTCGTGTGCGCGAGAGAACACGAGATTTCACGTGATCACCTGGTAATATTAAGCCACCGACGCCATCTTGCCATTTTTTGGGCGGTCCAGCCCTGCAAAGCGCGCACTGAGACCGTTTGCCAGGTAATCCCATGTTTTCGCAATTTCTTACACAGGCTCAGCGGTTGCATGCGAAGTCGGGGAAGGTTTGGCCCTAAACACACAAAGGATCCTGATGTCGACTCCTCCTGAATTTTCACCCAAGCCCCGTTAACTGGGTTACTGTCCTATATCACTTGATACCAAACCTGTGCGCCATGGGCGGCCTTTCTAGGAACCGGTTATTCAAACGACATAGCTCTGACACTACCACATTGTCAGCGTTCCTACCACGTTTGTAAATGGGTTGGCCTTTAAGGGGGAGTGCTGCTAATTTTACGTTAAAGACGGGGAACGGCAAATTCTTTGCTGTGGTTGTAACTCGACGAGTTATTGCTGTGAATGTTTTACGGGGGGAGGGGCTAGAGATTGGAACTTAGTTTAGCACCTACCATGAAAATAACGATAGAGTAGAGAAAGACTAGCAACGTCACCCCTGAGAGAAAAGGAAGTATAGGGAAGAGAAGAGATTATCCCACACTAGATTGCGAAGTCGATTTTGTACCCTGTCAAGCAAGAAATAAGGCCCCTAGCGGCACCTCCCCATATATGGCAACCGTACTCCATCTTATGGCGTATCCGGCTCTTATATAAATAGAGGATTTCGTCAAGAGTGAGGTACATTTTCCCAGCGACTGTAGCAACAGATTTGGTGTAAGTTTTCTATTACAGGTCTTCAGTTATAGTCAGTTCTATGGGCTTATCAAAGTGTTGGTGGTGAAAGGAGAGAAGCTTGGGGTTAGAAGTGTTAAAAGTAAGAGAGGGACTCGTTTTCTGAGTAAAGATCACATTACTTCATATGAGGTCGATCACAAAATCAGCAGGACATCTGCCATAAAGGTAAATACTATGAAAGGGAGATAATTGTATCCCTACAGTTTGTTCCATTCCTTCCTTCTTCATTCCTTTCTTTCTTTCGTTTTCTTTCAACCTTCCTTTATTTATTTATTTCATTATTTCTTTCTTTATTCACGCATTTTTCTGCTCTCTTTCTCTTCTTTTATTCATACCCTCCCTTTACCCTTCAGCCGGTTTTTGCTTCTCGTATATATTAGTTTCTATAACAATCCCAACAACAACAACAAAAACCAAAACAGAAAGACTATCGTTTTTTCGAGAGAAAACTCTAGTTAGCTCTCGAGGTATCATATTAGTTAGCCCCCCCACGAGTTTTCCCCTCGTTTTAAAAAACCAAACCGTGTAAAAATATCCAAGCAGACGATATGCGCTCCATCGCGTACAATTTTTGATAAACAACAAAACCCGACGGTCTGAGATTACTTGTCACAAATCGTCTCAGATAAATAAGTCTCTCTCTCTCTCCCTCTCCCTCTCCCTCTCTCTCTCTCTTTCTTTCTCTCTCTCGCTCTTTCTTTTTCTTCATATGTTTTTTATTAACAAAATGGAGTGATATTAGTTCAAAAGAATTAAAGTACGCCAATTCAATTTGCACATTTAACCAGGAAAATGCTATTTGAAACTTTAAAGTGACAGACCGACGAACATTCTCTTTCAAACATAGCCTGACAGAACGACAAAAATGCTATTTTAAAGTTTAGTGTGCCAGACGGGCGAAAATTCTATTTGAAACTTCCGCGTACTAGACGAAAATGTTTTTTTGAAACTTAAGCATATACCAAACGAAATTTCCATGAACAGAATTTCTTTCCGAGAATTTACTGTCTGTGGGACACACTACCACATTCTTCACTAATGCCCTAAAAAGAAAATTAAGCTTACGTCTTTAAAGAAAACACATTTCACCATGTTCCAATTTATTTTCGCTATCAGATAAACAATTACATTGTACTTAATATAAATATTAGCACTCATATCCATAAGGTTATGAGTCTTTGGCGTTTAATGCATCCATCTTCACTATTCCTCTCCTCCTTATTCGCCTTTCATTGTCACCGGGTGCGCTAGTGATCGGACGGAAAGACGCATAGACCTACATAGACCTCATTAAGATAATCATTTCTGTTATTCTATCTGTGGCGACTCCAGGTTTGTCGAGTTTAGCCCGAACGAGTCAAGATTCAAGTATATCTATTTCAAAGCAAAATAACTATTTCGTAATGTGTTGTTTTCGTTCTTAACTTCAGCTTCAGTCAAAATTAAATATTTAAATATTTAGCGAGATACATTTCCTGGAGATTGTTCCCAGTATTGATTTACTCCTCTCCAAGAGTTACGCACAAGGCCAGTTTTTATCTTACTCCCACAAGTAAGATGTGACCCAAGGTCGGGTCGGGAAAGTGGGGTTTAAAAAGCCAGCGCCCGAGATGTGAGCACTCTGGCTATTAAAAATTGCCTGTGCAGTCCCGTCGGCATTCCCCGGTAGAAGCGCCTCAGGCAGTAAGCAATAAACCTACTCCTCCCCAAAGAGGGAAGGCGAAGCCTGGGAGGGTGGACCTCCTAGAACTGCACAGGACAGACCCATAGACCGGCGTAAATCAAGTCCCGAAGGCCAAGATAATACCAGTCTATGGCGTGCAGTATCCATCGGAACAGATACTACACTTTGATCTTAGCCAAAAAAACTCAAAGAATAACAAAGTAAAAATAAATATAATAAATAATTAGGACCTTTAAGATCTGAGTCCTTATCAAAATAGTACATTCAAGCAGTACGACTACTATTTTTACCACTAAAACTACTATTACTATAAAGAAAGCAAAAAAAAAAAAAAAATGAATAGAAGGCTCACTTGCGGTGAGATATCTATTCATAGTAAGTAGTAAAATCAGCAGGCAGGTTCGTTTAGCTCCGTTGCCACCAGATTCCCTTTTCTCTCTTCCTACATTTCCATCTCACTCACAATTGTTCTTTTGTTAAGTTGATCGTTTTTCCATTATTTTGCATAAATATCTATTTAATAGTAATTATTTAAGAAAACGAAATAATTAAGTAATTTCAGACTAAAAATCATTTTAATTCAAATATTTTACGTTTTAATACTTTTGAGGTTTTTACCTCTTAAATTTATGAATAATATTTAGAATTTTTAAAAACATTCGTTTTATTGTTCTCATTTTCTATTTCAATAAATATTCGATTAAGTAAATCGAAAAATATCCTATGTGTATTTATGATGGTTATGTCCGACATAGAAATGTTTACTGTGTCCATTAGAAATTTTATTATGATTCTGTCGATTCGAAAGTTTTTAATTTGTCAGAAAAAACAAAATAATTGTATTAAAGATTAAAGTGGAGGATCTGTTTCGCATATAAATTTAACGTAAAATAATCCGCATTTCCGGGCCGTTCGAGCTTTTTAGAGTAGTTAACTATTTTTCTGCTATGAGTGCTGAACAGTTAATAAAAATTACTTTTCATCATTAAAAATATTATTATTGACAAAATATAATTTCATCTAACCCTAAGTCCGAGTGTCAAACCCCCTCCACAAAACTCTAAACCCTACGACTACCTCTAGGTCCGAGTAACAAGCTGCCCCTAAAATCCCTATTATAACACGACCACTAACCCTTAGTCCAAGTAGAAACCCCCTAAAAACCTCCACTAACCCTAAATTCGAGTGGTAAGTCCTCCCACAAACCCTTCTAAAACTATACGTAATCGCCCCCAAAAGTAGAAACTTCCCGTCCTAATAAAAACGCACATAGAAAAAATATTGTTTAATTGAACTAAAACGCTAAAATGTCCCGGAAATGGGGGACTATTTTACGTTAAATTGATATGTGAAACTGATCCCCAACTCTAAATTCTAAAAATATAAACCAATACTCTCTTTTTTATAGTGAAATGATTCATATATGTTTGTCAAAGAATGCCTCCAAGTGTTCAATTTAACACACAACATTATAAAAGCGAAAAACACCCAATGGACTGTAGTATCCAGTGGAATTTTGAAATTACCACAATCCATTTCTTTCAAAAAATGTCAATGTTCTTGAAATTAAAAACATGTATTAAATATTTCCTAATCAATTCGACAATCTTTTCTTGTAACATAATTGGCTATATACAAAAATACATTTTAATATCTTTAGAGATCTTAATTTCAAGATCTTGTAAGTTATCAAATATTCTCTATGCCATTTCATCCAGCAAATATTCACATTTTGAACAATTATGTCCTCAATTAAAGTTTTATTCTTTGACATCAACATCTAATTAAAGTAGCAGTTTATTTTTGTTTTCAATATGAGATTTTTCAGTAATATTTTGAACAGTTATGAAATATGCACCACCAGAACTTTTTCGTATTTTGAACAGTTATGAAATATGCACCACCAGAACGTTATCGTATTTTGAACAGTTATGAAATATGCACCACCAGAACGTTATCGTATTTTGAACAGTTATGAAATATGCACCACCAGAACTTTATCGTATTTTGAACAGTTATGAAATATGCACCACCAGAACTTTATCGTATTTTGAATAGTTATGAAATATGCACCACCAGAACTTTATCGTATTTTGAACAGTTATGAAATATGCACCACCAGAACTTTATCGTATTTTGAACAGTTATGAAATATGCACCACCAGAACTTTATCGTATTTTGAACAGTTATGAAATATGCACCACCAGAACTTTATCGTATTTTGAACAGTTATGAAATATGCACCACCAGAACTTTATCGTATTTTGAACAGTTATGAAATATGCACCACCAGAACTTTATCGTATTTTGAACAGTTATGAAATATGCACCACCAGAACGTTATCGTATTTTGAATAGTTATGAAATATGCACCACCAGAACTTTATCGTATTTTGAACAGTTATGAAATATGCACCACCAGAACTTTATCGTATTTTGAACAGTTATGAAATATGCACCACCAGAACTTTATCGTATTTTGAACAGTTATGAAATATGCACCACCAGAACTTTATCGTATTTTCCAAATTCATTTTCATAATAGTCTGATAAATTTACAAAAACATAACAAAGTCAAACACAGATAGCTACAAAAATCAGTTAAACAATTGCATGTTTGTTCAATGTTTAATGATTTAATTCTTTTTCTTTACTTCCGATTTTAGTTTCTTTTTTTTCAAAATTAGGAGGAAATATAAGTTTTTTTTAGAAAGAAATATAAGGGTTTCATCATTGAAATCTGATATTACCTTTTTCATTGGATCATTTTCCATTAATGTTGCCGTAAATTTCTTTGAAACTGACAATTTACCAAAATCTTTTCAATAAAATAAACTGTTTATGCAGTATTCTCTTCGATACAATTTAATTGCTGCTACAGTTTGACCACAAAAAACTGTTAAACAATTGGGGAAACATTTTTGTCGCTCAACAGGCTTTTAGGTAAACTGTCATATCAGTAAGTTTTAATAATTCAACAAATCTTTTTGCTTTCAGAATCAAATAATAGTTCAGAAGAAGCTTCAGTAATACAACTATTCCAAATATTTCAAAAAAGGTGAACATAGTCAAATAGTAAGTACATGCTATTTTTGCTTAGTCAAGGCTTACCATAAACAGTGTCATTTTTTTCTGAAAAAGATTGATTGGTTCTGTTGTCGTCATATACAATTGCAAGGAAAGCAAAAAGAAAACCTTGGGTTTACTTTCAGCAGCCTCTCATTTCTCGTTTCCCTTATTTTGTCTGACAAAGGGGGAAGAATTGCTAAATACATATATATATATATATATATATATATATATATATATATATATATATATATATATAAGGACGCCCACTTTATTAATTCCAGAGAAACGCCAGCTGCCCCTGCTAGTGTATAATCATTTGCTAAAATGATAAAATTGAAACCTATTTTCTTGAACTGCGGCACTTGTCCGAACGCTGATAGTGTATAGCATTAACTGCTGAAGGCAAATTTAATTATTTGAGTATCTGAACTATTGCTGTATGGGTGTGGGCGTGGGCGTTTATATATATTGTCCATGGAACAGATGTTCTTTTGTAAGATGGTAGGAAAATCCCAGCAAAGTGCTCGATTAATTGAGAAAATAAAAATTAAGAGGGTAATATTTATTTATTATTTTTCACAGAAAATCAGTACAACATAAGTCCGATCGGGTTTTAGTCCAGAAGGTGTATACCCTCCGGCTATCTTCAGCTTTGTTGTCATTTGGTAAAGAAATGGGTTGTCTCGTATCACTCTCATTTGGATACGTTATTTGCTTTGAAGTGTTCAATTAGAATCGTCTAAATTTTGTGTTAGGGAAAGATATGTGAGATTAAAAAGCTTTATAAAGTACAAAAAGGGGGATAAAATGAACAAATTAAGATTTAAAATTAAAAACATATTTTTACAAATCTCGTGAGTCAGTATTTGTTTACAGCGTTTTTATATGTGGTGTCATTTGTTTTGAAGAGTTAAATTGGTTTCGTCTAGATTAAGTGTTAAGGAGAGAAATTAAATTTACAAAAATAAAAATTCCAGAATTTAAATTTAAGATTTAAATTCAAAAATTAAATTTAAAGATTTTAAAATGTTTTATCACTTAAAAATAATAATTTTAAAATAAATTGAAATCTTATAACCGTGTTATCGTTAATGATAAACAAATCTAAGGGAAGTAACTCTACAAATCCTTAATTAATTCTATATTCAATATTTAATACTTGTGTTTAATGTGTAATTTGAACTATAAATTAATAATGGAATATCAATTTATTATGAAAATAATAATCAATGATGTGGGTGGTTCAGCCTGATTTAGAGTTCAGGACAAGACTTAGGCAGTGGATTGATTCTGTCTAAGAGGTTTTTAAACCTGATGCATTAGTATCATTAAAGAGGGGTCTTTCCTCTTAACAACTGGAAAAATATTTTTTTAATTTCGTAGTATAATTTACTGGTTTTAAGTTTTGATATAGAGGTGGATCATATTAAAATATTAATGAAAAGTACTTCCCGGGGTAGAAGGCGCAAATATAAGAGTGGATCTGGTATTGTTTGGGGCTATTTTGAGGTTATGTATTTTGGCAGGGGGTGATTACCGGTCAGTCCAGTTCATAAGAAGTGCCTGTCTTCTATGGACACATCATTTCGTCCCTAATGTTTAAACAGTTTGTATTTGGGTTAATAATGGCCCTTAATATTTAATAATTTTCTGCATCGCAATAGGGCTTACTTGACAATCAATTTCTTTACCAGGTGACAACAAAGCTGAAGATAGCCGGAAGATATACACCTTCTAGGCTTTAAACCGATGATATTGATGTTGTACTGATTTTCTGTAACAAATAATATAAATATTTATGATACTCTCTTAATAATCTGCTACCGGGTTTTATTTTATCTTCAATATATACCTATGTATCGATTTCTACGACATATATAATTCATATTTCAATAATATTTCATGAATTGTTCGTGTAACCAATAAAAGTCAGTTTTAGGAATGCGGAATTATTACTGAATAAGTAAGAACACTGGATATGAAGAAAAGAACAAATGCGGAATTATTACTGAATAAGTAAGAACACTGGATATGAAGAAAAGAACAAATGCGGAATTATTACTGAATAAGTAAGAACACTGGATATGAAGAAAAGAACAAATGCGGAATTATTACTGAATAAGTAAGAACACTGGATATGAAGAAAAGAACAAATGCGGAATTATTACTGAATAAGTAAGAACACTGGATATGAAGAAAAGAACAAATGCGGAATTATTACTGAATAAGTAAGAACACTGGATATGAAGAAAAGAACAAATGCGGAATTATTACTGAATAAGTAAGAACACTGGATATGAAGAAAAGAACAAATGCGGAATTATTACTGAATAAGTAAGAACACTGGATATGAAGAAAAGAACAAATGCGGAATTATTACTGAATAAGTAAGAACACTGGATATGAAGAAAAGAACAAATGCGGAATTATTACTGAATAAGTAAGAACACTGGATATGAAGAAAAGAACAAATGCGGAATTATTACTGAATAAGTAAGAACACTGGATATGAAGAAAAGAACAAATGCGGATGTTATGTATATTATATTTCTTCAGCTGCATTTGCCCAGGATTGAACTCAGCACCTTGGGATTACGAGATGGATTACGTGCACTTGCATATATTTCCGTTAAAGTAAAATTACTGGGTTTTCTTGTCCACGTGACTTTTTTTAAATTTAAATGCGTTCTCCTTATTTTACCATATATACGTTCTTGGCCTCTTGCCTTGTTGTCATTGTAGTTTTGAATTAATTGAATAAAGCCTTAGAAAAGGTTTTTCTATTCGTGTCTTCTTTTTACATTACAATTTATTCAATTAATTCATTTACTAAATTTCTCATGGATAAGATTATTCGTCTGGACAAGTTTGATATATCTTCTGCAGACCCTCAGGCTGGCAAGCTCTGGAGACTATGGTACCGTAATTTTACTTATTACTTATCAACTATTGCTTCTTTAAATCCAGACAAACTCGAAGTCCTTTATTTAAACATTGGTGCTACCGTTGCTGACATTATCGAGGGTTGTTCTGGAGTCGAACATGCTGTTGAATTGCTGAAAAGTGTTTATGATAAGTCCCCAAGCGTTATTCATGCTAGACATTTGCTTTCTACACGTCTACAACAGGAAAAAGAGTCTGTAGACCAGTATCTTCAGGCCTTAAACCGACTTGCCGCAGACTGTTGCTTCAAAGATGTTACTGCTACTACTTACAGAGATGAATCTGTCCGTGATTCATTTATACGTGGTCTCCGGTCTTCTGTAATACGTGCCAGACTACTTGAAAATGATACGTTAAATCTCAAGGAGGCTACTCAATGTGCTAGAGCTTTAGAACAGGCTCAATTTCGTGCTGAGTCATACGCTTCTCAGATTGGACCTACCGTTGCTGCTACCACGACTAAAAATGTGTTTACTGATTCTGTCGAGGAGGCCACTATTACTGCTCCTATGGAGTGTGAATCTGTACAATTGTCTGCTGCCCTTCCTGCTCATGGAAAGTGCTACAACTGCGGAGGGAAACGTCACATTAAGGATGATCGCCGCCACTGTCCTGCCCGCGATAAAGTATGTCGAAACTGTGGCAAACTCGGCCATTTTGCCAAAGTTTGCCGTTCTACCATGTCTACACCTTCACGTTCCACCTCAGCTATTATAGTAGCCCGTGCTAAAGATGATGATAGGTTCCCTCCTATTACTAAAATTGTAAAATTAAAGGGTAAACGATTAACTGCTCTCATAGACACCGGCAGTTCTGATAACTTTATCAGTGCTCGTATTGTTAAAACAATGAAACTGTCTACTTCTAAACGGAATTCCGTAATTTCCATGGCATCATCGACCATTTCCCTCAAGCTATCTGAATATTGTACTGAGGACGTTATCTTCAATGGTTACGAATATAAAGAAATTGACTTCACAGTACTTCCTGATTCCTGTATGGATATTATACTCGGAGTGCCCTTCTTAAAACTACACCAGAGTATCACTATTTCTTTTGGAGGGTCTCAGGATATTCTAAAAATCTGCGCTTTAACCAAAATCAGTTGTGCACCCGTTAAATTGTTCCGAAACTTGACCCGTGATTGCAAACCTATTGCTACTGGGTCTCGAAATTACCGTGCGGAGGACTCTCGATTCATTGAAAAAAAATTCTACAAATGCTTGAGGATGATATAATTGAACCAAGTTACTCTCCGTGGCGCGCTCAAATTGTTGTGACTTCGTCAACTAATAAAAAGAAACGATTGGTAGTCGATTTCTCCCAAACTATTAACCGTTTCACCTTACTTGATGCATACCCCTTGCCACGAATTGGGGATCTCGTTGACCAAATAGCCCAGTATCGTATCTTTAGTATAATTGACTTGTCAAAAGCATACTATCAGATTGAAATTTGCCCTGAAGATCGCCCCTATACGGCCTTTCAGGCTGGAAACCGTCTGTACCAATTTAAACGAATACCCATGGGGGTCACAAACGGGGTTTCTGCCTTTCAACGATTTATGAATTCTTTCATTTCTGATAACAAATTACCTGGGACCTTCTCGTATATAGATGATATAACTATTTGCGGTAAAACCCAGGAGGAGCATGACGTCAATTTGGAGTATTTCTTAAAAGCTGCCTCGACATACAACCTCGAAATAAACCGGGAAAAATCAAAGTTTTCACTTCGTTCTATTAACGTGCTTGGATACCAAATTTGTAACGGAACTCTTCAACCTGATCCAGAGCGTTTGAGACCTCTTTTGCAAATGCCTCCCCCTTCCGATTCAAAATCGTTAAAAAGGTGTCTTGGTATGTTTGCTTACTATGCGAAATGGATACCTAAGTATTCGTACAAAATTCGTCCACTGGTCGAAAATAAACAATTCCCTATGCCTCCTATAGTTGTAAATTCTTTCGAAAAACTCAAGAACGACATTGCTGAATCATCCGTAAAAGTTATTGATGATGAATTGCCGTTTATTATTGAAACCGATGCCTCAGAAAAGGCTATCGGAGGCACACTTTTACAAGCTGGGAGACCTGTAGCATTCTTTTCTCGGTCGTTAAACCTCTCTGAAATGCGACTTCATATAGTCGAAAAAGAAGCATATGCCATAGTCGAATGTGTTCGTAAATGGAGAGATCTCATTGTTGGGAAACATTTTACTATTATTACTGATCAACAAGCCGTATCTTTTGTGTTTAAACCTGCTAATCGTGGAAAAATTAAAAACGATAAAATTATACGGTGGAAAATGGAACTTCTTCCCTTTTCATATGATATAAAACACCGTCCCGGGAATGAAAATATTGTCGCTGACACATTATCCAGAGTATGTGGTGCTGCTGTTTCTTCCTTGGAGGAACTAAAATCAATTCATGATTCCTTAATACATCCTGGAGTACAACGCTTTTGGCATTTTGTAAGGTCACAAAATTTGCCATATTCACTTGATGAAATCCGACGTATGACATCTCAATGTACTACTTGCGCCAAAATAAAACCCCAATTCTTTACTTCTACTAATAATATTCTTATCCGTTCTACTGCTCCATTCCAGCGTCTTTCTGTCGATTACAAAGGACCTATCCCGGCATCTTCATCAGGTTGCCGTTACATATTTACAGTCGTCGATGAATACAGTCGATTTCCGTTTGCTTTCCCTTGTCGTGATTGCTCCTCTCAAACCGCGATTCAGTGCCTGGTGAATATTTTTTCTATTTTTGGACTTCCCTCATTCATTCATTCCGATCGAGGAACTTCGTTTATGTCGGAGGAATTCAAACAATTTTTGCTGCGACTTGGAATTGGATCCAGTAACACTACTGCGTATAACCCAAGAGGTAACAGCCAATGTGAGCGCTATAACGGCATTATTTGGAACATCATCTTATTAGCTTTGGGATCAAAACGGTTACCCATTAGCGCTTGGCAGGATGTTCTACAGGATGTTTTACAAACTATTCGCTCTCTACTATGCACATCCACAAATGCTACGCCTCACGAACGCATGTTCAATTTTAAAAGGCGCTCTTCCACTGGCACTGCATTACCTGTTTGGCTCTGTGAGCCTGGGGAGGTGTTATTAAAGCGATTTGGTAACAGGAGTAAATATGACCCGATCGTTGAGGTAGTGGAACTCCTCGAGGCTAACCCTACACATGCAAGAATACGATATCATGATGGCCGGGAAGATTCAGTAGCACTAAGACATTTAGCACGTTTTCCACGCTCGGGTCGATCTCAAGATTCTACTGAAAACGTTCTACCTGACACGGGCCCTTTGCCTGATACAAGTTCCACAAATACTCCTTCACCTAGGTATGGCGGGTAGGTTATACAGAAAATGAATTAGTGAATCAGAATTCAGAGAATTAACCTTCCCAGAGATATGGTGCTTCTGATAGTGAACTACTTCCCCGCCGGTCTAGCAGGATTCGCAAACCAGTCCAGCGTCTGGATTTATAAAACTTTCTGATAACAATCTCTGTTACAAGTGGGGAGAATGTTATGTATATTATATTTCTTCAGCTGCATTTGCCCAGGATTGAACTCAGCACCTTGGGATTACGAGATGGATTACGTGCACTTGCATATATTTCCGTTAAAGTAAAATTACTGGGTTTTCTTGTCCACGTGACTTTTTTTAAAATTTAAATGCGTTCTCCTTATTTTACCATATATACGTTCTTGGCCTCTTGCCTTGTTGTCATTGTAGTTTTGAATTAATTGAATAAAGCCTTAGAAAAGGTTTTTCTATTCGTGTCTTCTTTTTACATTACAGCGGAATTATTACTGAATAAGTAAGAACACTGGATATGAAGAAAAGAACAAATGCGGAATTATTACTGAATAAGTAAGAACACTGGATATGAAGAAAAGAACAAATGCGGAATTATTACTGAATAAGTAAGAACACTGGATATGAAGAAAAGAACAAATGCGGAATTATTACTGAATAAGTAAGAACACTGGATATGAAGAAAAGAACAAATGTAACTACTACAATCGTGTCCTAACTTGTTAATAGAGTATTACCCCGAAATATTGTTTATGAAAAAATATGATACTCACTAAACATTACGTTCCCGGGTTTTATTTCATTTTCAATATGTGCATTGAATGACTTTCTAAAATATATATTATTCATATTTCAACAATAAACCATAATATTTTATTTTTTATTTCTTTTTCTTTCATTATATTTTCTTTATTTTTTTTCGGTTTGTTGTTTTTTCTTTCGCTATTGATTTCATATTTATTTTAGTTCGTTTTTCTTCTTTTTTGTATTTTTAGTTCTTTCGTTCGTTCTTTATTTTTTATTTCGTATTATTTTTTATTTCCAACTTTCTTTCGTTTTGTATTTTTAGTTTCTTTCTTTCATTTAAAAAAAATAATTTCCTATTTTCTTTCTTACTTTCGCTTTCTTTCCTTCTTTCGTTCCCTTTTCTTTGTTTTCGTAGGTGTGTATTGGTGGGTGATTATGGGGGCTGTGGGGCGTCGAGGATAGAAGGGGAAAATAAACCAGAAACATAAAAGCGAAAAGCGAAAATACCTTTATCTTTCTATGGTGAAAGACACGCTAAATTAATCTTGGGGCATTTTTACAGATTTTAATCGACATTAGCCGTCTAAGACATAAAGTAGGTCATCCGTACAATCGGTTTTCTTAAAATCAGCGAACTATGACAAAAATAATTATATATATATATATATATATATATATATATATATATATATATATATAGTCGTACAGAGGCAGTTGTTTCGTCTACGACTCATTAGTTTGGCTAAACGTAACAATTGCGTTTATGCCAAAATTCGAAATCCGAAATACGAATAGTCAGTCACATACGAAATTTAACTGAGCAGTTCAAGTACATAACTCTGTGCAAACAGACATCACCATTGGCAGTAGCAAAAATTCAAGCAATATGTAGACTCTCTTGTTATCACACACACACACACACACACACACACACACACACACACACACACACACACATATATATATATAATATGTGTGTGTGTGTTTATATATATATATATATATATATATATATATATAATCTTTAGTTATATTCCATACATCATTTAAAACATTTTATTGACATACAATTGTTTCTGCTCATTTCGATGATAAATATACTTTTATGATATGCAAAATATCCCGAATATTAATGAAGAGGCTTCATCAGTGTATGATTTCCCACAATCTGGTTGAAAAATCAAAATGCATCCGACATTCATTTCATTTTTACATATTTCTTTTTCACTCAAATTTAAAAGAAAAAACTTACGTAACCTTGTTTGTTTTATATAAAAGTGTGTTAAGTTAATCATATCTGATTTTCGTTTTTATTTAAATGTTCATATTCGATCGATAAACACATATCAAAGTGAATACATGAAGAATAATTATCACCAACCGCAATTGTTCGCATTGATATATATATATATATATATATATATATATATATATATATATAATTATTAATCACAATAAATGTATTAGCATATACTATCAGTGCCTTTTTCATTTTGCAGTCTCTTTCAAAGATTCAGCTCGATGATTGTCAATTAGTAACAACAGAGCATATATAAGTCGACATTACTATGGGGCACCGGTCTCTGCACAGGTAACGGATTTGGCAGACCTTTACATCCTGGAGGAGCTCCATAAAAATCTACCCCGTTTAAGGGGCGGTTTATACAGAGATGCCGCACTATTTTTCGTGAACTTAAGCAATAGAAAGTTATAGAATACTAAAAAGGATATACATAACTTTTTTTTTAGAAATTTAAACATTAAAGTAACAATAGACATAAACCATAAGATAGTTAACTTCCTAGACATTAGCTTAGATCTAAACAATAGAACATATGAATCATATCATAAACCCAACCAAATACTCTATTATGTAGATTTGAATTCTAATCACCCGGGACCCATTAAGAAAGCCATAATCCCTAGTATTTCTAAGAGAATATAAAAAACTATCATCTAACGAGCCACTATTCAATAAGAATAAAAAATATTATAATGAAGCGTTAGCCAGATCTGGATATACTGGAAAATAAACTGTATAAAAGTAAGCTCGGTAAATTACAATAGGGATTCTAAGACAAATAGCAACACACCTCACATAATATCATACAACATGGCGATGGGAAATTACAGACAAATCAAAAAGAGAATAAATACTAATAATACGCGTGATACTGCACCTAATACTACACTTAGCACTAGAGGATAAACAAACACACCCTCGGTAGAGAATATCACTAAGAAGAAAAATAGACGTAGAAATTCACTCGGGTTCAAGCCTTCTTATGACTTAAACATTCTCACTAACATACTTAAACAGTTTTACCAAATTACCGAGAAAAATAGTGAAATAATTGAATAATTTTCAATTATCGTAAAAATATAAATAGCATCATTTACAATGCGATAGAACTTCTACCACTACCACTAGAATGTTCTTGATCAATTTTTAGAGCGCCAGACCAATCACAAGGGTTCTTGTTTCGAATCTCGCTTGATTTAGCCGCACTGATGTGTTGTAGAGACGACGAAACACGTGTCTGTGGATGACTATACATATATATATATATATATATATATATAGCAAAATTTGTTGAAAAGAAATAAATAAAGTGCTCGATCTTAGGTTCCACAAGATCTAATATAAAAAAAAGTTTACATTAACAGAGTTTGCATCTACACCCCACCAGTAATATACAACATACCAATTTACCCATTCCCGACTTTATTACCTGGATTTACACCAAATTTCCTAATTTCGAGTTACCTACCTAGATTAACATAATATATCAAATTTACTGTTTGTCGTGTTTTATTGCTATTTTTTATTTCTATATTTCATAATAAATACCAAATTTCCAAATCAACTACCCTGACTAACATGAAAATCCATTTCCCATAATTAATGCCTTTAAACCAGCCGATCTTTTCGATAGAGTGTCACCGTTTTTGTCATTGGTGATAAACTATTCACACTCAAATTCACCCAATGACATAGGAAAGCGTGAGATAAATCAATATATAATAACCCTTTTAAACTTTAATATAAAAAGCCTCTAAAATAAAATATATGAACCTTTTAAATAGATTAAATATAACGAAAATATACAATTAATAATAGACAGCTACATAGGAACGCAGAATATCAAACACCACAAAAATAGAATAACGCGCATGCCCGTTTAATATATATATATATATATATATATATATATATATATATATATATATATATATATATACTCGGTCGTTGACTTCTATCGTATGTCTAGATATTTATACTCGTCGCTTTCAGAGTAAATATCACTTAATTCCTCCATAATAACATGACAATCTCTCGTGGCCCCGTATACTAATTTAACGTTTACAAATTCAAGGTGTCTGTGAACTGGGATCGCGCCCTGTGACCTTCTGAGATTGTTATTTCTTTGTGCTGATGAGAGCCGTAGGTAAAATATAAAAAAAGAAATATATATATATATATATATATATATATATATATATATAATCTTTAAGCTAATAACCCTAAATCCACTCCTTCTTTGTTTATTAGCCAGACGCAGAAGTACTCAGTGCTTGGCCTTGTTTCTTGACTAGGTCAATAAATACCGTATCTCTTTCTCTCTATCTGGTTAACTTGGGGATAGTTTTTTGTCACTAAGTCTCACATGACTAGTCTGGGTCGCTCTTGTTCCGACAGGTTGAGGGTACAGGTTAGACAGCTTGTCTGGCTGCTGTTTCCAACTGGTAGTGCATGAGCCCAAACACGTAGAACGGCTACTCCATAAACAGTTGTATAATATCGTGGGTAACTGTGCGTGCCATGTAGCACATGTAAATTGACTCCTCAGTTATCCCCGATGAGCTTTCCCGAAGCCACAACCTCCATGGATCAAGTCTCGAGTAATAGTCTGGATGTGTGAGCTTATTGGCACAAAACAAGCATCCACTTCGCCCTCCCCACTCTATCTAAAACTAAAATGACAATACAAAGTAAAAGAAACAACCCTAAAGCAGACACCCACCCAAAACATCTTCGCCCCCGCCCTTGAGGCTTGCATTCACAAATATCCGTTGGCTTAGAACCAACACCAACGACGTAGAAACCTTTCTCCGAGTAAAATCCCCGGATATCCTCGCACTAAGTGAAACAAACCTACAATCTCCTCACACCATTTGGGCATGACTGAATACCTCCCACTCTACTGTAAAGACTTTGACAAACATATGCACGGGGTATTTGGGGATTTTAATGCACATCACCGTGACTGGCTTAGATTCTTCGAGCTATACAGACGCAGTCCCTCTCACAGACTGTCACTTTCCTGACCCGCATCTCTGATCGTGTGGGCCAGCAAGTCTCACTTTTCGACCTATTCTTGACCTCACTGCCCGAGGCTTGTGTGACGAATGCCCAGAGGCCGTTCGGGAACGCTGATCACCTTGTGGTAATGATTGATATCACCCTAAAATTTCACCCCCAAACTGATGAGCCGTTTCTCAAAACGACGAGATACTATAAGCATCTGAGTGACGCCCCATGGAGTGACCAGTGCGCAAATGAGGTAACTGAATGGGTCAAAGCAGGCATTGAAGCATATGCCCCCACGCGAAAATTCTACAGCAAGCTCTACTCTCAACAATAGTTCACCTCGAAGTGTGCAGCTGTTATTGCTCAGATTCAGCAAGCATTCCGGTAATTCGGCCGCCATAAGTCAACTACAAAAAGATAGAAATTTATAGCGCCAAGAAAAAAATTGTAAAGCAGCTATAGGTAAAGCAAAGAGAAGTTATCCAGAGATGATCAGAGAACGCATTCAGTCGCAGAAAGTAGGTGCTCGTGAATTCTTGTAAAATCTTCAATAGTGTGGTGAACAATGGACAATCCACAATTCCCCCGCTATCAAACCACAATGATATCGTTTGCACGACAACTGATAAGGCTGAACTACTTGCCCAGCGTTTCGTCTTAAACTCCACGTTGGATTCCGCAAACCACTCCCTTCCTAAATTCCTATTGCGGACTGAAGCCACACTTGATGACCTGGTCATCATCCATCTCATGTCAAGGACATCATAAAAAACCTTGACACCTCCAAAGCTTGTGGGGCTGATCTTATACCGGCGATAGTAATAAAGAAATGCTCTGCTGAACTGACCTCTGTTCTCTCCAAACTATACAACAAATGCCTTGCCAAATCCTGTTTCCCTGATCGATGAAAAATTGCTACTGTGATACCAGTCTTCAAGAATTCTGTAGATAGAACTGACCACTCAAAATTATCGCCCCATCAGTATACTTCCGCTCTTCAATAAAATCATTGAATCCTTAAACAATCTAGCGATAGTCTGGCACCTTGTAAATGCTAAACTTCTGTCTGACCATCAGTATTGATTTAGACAAACACGGTCTACTACGGATATCCTAACGGTCATCTTGAACGCATTTATCATATACTGGACAAAGCAGGTGAAGCTAGCGCGGTAGCGCTTAATATATCCAAAGCCTTTGAAAAGGTCTGGCATAAAGATCTCATAAAAATGAATTTATATGGTATAACTGGGCGAATATTTAATATAATTAAATCTTTCTTATCCAAAAAGAAAGATTCAGGTTGTCCTCGATGGTCGTTCATCCAAACAACATGACATAAATGCAGGTGCACCCCAGGGATCGATCCTTGGACCTTTATTGTTCCTGATTTTCATAAACAACCTCCTTGATGGCAGTCTGTCTGAGATTAGTATATTTGCTGACGACACCACGCTCTACTCTCGTCATGTGGGCAAAATGGACGCGCAAATATGCGAGGCAATGGCTGAATCTCTAGAAAGTGACCTCCAGTCTGTAGTGGAATGGGCTCATAAATGGATGGTAACATTTAATGCTTCTAAGAAAAAGCTCCTTTCCTTCAACTTCTACAAGAAACCTCTTCAACCACCGATTGCCATGGCAAATAACACCCTACCTGTGAGTCTGACATTTACACTCGTAGGCCTAACATTCACCGCATGAATTGGAACAAATATATAGAAGACATTGTCAAGGCTGCTGCAAAGAAAGTGGGCTCCCTCTACTGTGCTAGAAAAATTCTCACAACTGACAGTATCCTATATCTCTACAAAGTCACCATCAGCCCATGCATGGAGTATCGTCGTCACATCTAGGCTGGCGCACCATCCACTAATCTTTCCCTTTTAGAAGAGTCCAAAATAGTCGCTAATCTAATAGGTCCCTCACTATTCACCAAGCTCCAGCTCCTGTCCCGTCGCCGCAATGTTGCATCCTTGTGCTTGTTTCACAAGTACTTTAATGGAATGTGATCCGATGAACTTGCTAATATGGTGCCTCCCTCGACGTAAATACACTCGACCAAACCGACAATCAGCTAAATTCCATCCATTCACTGTGGAGGTCCCCAGATGCCTGAGAGCCTTCAACTCCAATAGCTTCTTTCCTCGTGCTGTCGGCCTTTGAGACCCCTTCTTTCCCCCTCTTCCCCCGACTGTACCGACATGCAGATATTTAAAACTAATGTGAACAAGCATCTCGCTGCACAGCTCCCCATTTGTTATGACCCCCAAAACTTTCACCCTAATTCTCAGTAGCCCCTTACGTCTACAATGGCAGCTTGCCTTGTTTGGGGTGAACTTTGTTAAGAAAAGAATATATATATATAACAAAAAAAACATAACAAATGACCTCTGTAATAAATGATATTAAATTAAACCCTTAAAAACATCCCCAATCTCCAAAATAATCGATCTAGACAGACTTTTGTAAACACGGAATTTCTCCCACAAAGGAACTTTTGGAAAGATGCACCATCCACGTGGAGGTGAATACTTTTTTTTTTACTGTTTTTACATTTCTTCCCGTTTTCTTCGATATCTATAAGGAGCTGGTAATTTGGCGCGGACATAAAGACGGATTCTACGTCTGTCCGATTTGATATAAACAATGAATATGAAGCCGTTGTGAAAAATCTGGACATGTTCAACTTTATGCAGCGTTCATTCATTGTCTCAACGTGTTAGTCAATGAGAAGTTTCCTTACCGAATGGTAAAATACATTTGATGTTATGGAGTGTATGGTCTGTTTGGTTGAAATGTTTCGCTATTTGGGAGTATTACTATTAGATAAAACATGATATTTCGTCATCAACAAACATCAACGCTGTTGTCAGTAGACACACGGTGTTTGGAAAATCGATGGCATAATTCGGGATTATGTTCTTTATGTGTATGTAGGTCCAGAAACGCTTGGATTCGATTAATAGACCATTGGGACAAATACTGATGAACCTTCTTTAGTGTAAACATCTAACACGTAAAACGTGTGTGATATTGAAATAGACAGCCGTTATGTGAAGCAGGCGGTGTTTAGCAGAGGTGCTCTACAGAAGCCTCTCTTGACTGGCTAAGAAAATGACATGATAATGGGAAGTAGATAGGAGTCTATGACGCAACAAACCAACCTGGCCGGAGATATTCATTTGCAGAATTAAATATATTGATCATGTGATATTCGGCGTGCCCGTATTCATCAATTCATCCTAAGCAGCTTCCAGCTACTAAGAAAGAAGAAAAGATGATGACCCCATTCACTTGAACCAACGAAAGAAATAATATCAGTCAATCGTGTCGAGAATTTTTAGCAAGTCGAGCCCCCCCCCTCTCTCTCTCTCTCTAAGCGAGACTGAGACAGGAGGAAGGTGTCCATATAGGTGTTTCTTGGTTGAGAGTTTCCTCGAACTGACGTTCAATGCAACACGTGGTAACCCGTGAAACTTCTTGCGTCCAAGCTGTCCAACCATAATACAGGACAGATTCCACCGCTGTCCTAAAAAAAGTTCCTATTAAGATTGTCAGAGAGAGAGAGAGAGAGAGAGAGAGAGAGAGAGAGAGAGAGAGAGAGAGAGAGAGGTATCTTCTTGCTGACTGAATGTTTCTGCCGAGGTATACAACTTCCTGCATGGACTTGATGTTTCTTCTTCTTCTTCTTCTTCTTCTTCTTCTTCTTCTTCTTCTTCTTCTTCTTCTTCTTCTTCTTCTTCTTCTTCTTCTTCTTCTTCTTCTTCTTCTTCTTTCCTGCATATTCATTAACCTGATTAATATCACAGCTAATCACAACTAATAGTGATTTGATGTTTTTTTATCACTTGATTGATCCATGTCATCTTGGTCGTCCTCGTAAGCGTCATAAAGTGCTTGATGTGCAGTTGTTTTTGGCCAAACCATGACAGTCTACTTTTAACGATAACAAACAGCACTATATGGTTTTGCTTTAGTACGTTATTTTTCTAATGTTTGATCCACAGCTGAAAGTTGCTTTGGATATATGTTGTAAATACTCCCAGTTTCACTTCTTCACTGACATGTTTGCTATTGAAGACGAGTTCGTAGGTTTTGTATACGTCTATAACACGCCCTTTTCGTCTTTTGATGTCTTTCTGTGTCTAGCATCGAGCCAAGGTATTTACATTTTTCCAAGCATCATCTCCACCTCTGTGTATATGATATTTCGCATTGTCTGCTTTATTAATACCCCTTTCTTCTTGCGTTAAATATTGGGCGAGTATATATTTGTTAGTTGAGAATAACAGTAAATAGGGTTCAGTCGGGGTCAGCTTAGTGAACTCGGATGTCAGTTCGACCTCTTGTGTACTGGAAGCGGGTGTGACGTCACATGCCCCAAAGAGATAGATAGATAGATAGATAGAGAGAGAGAGAGAGAGAGAGAGGGGGAGAGAGAGAGAAAGAGAAAGAGAGAGAGAGAGAGAGAGAGAGAGAGAGAGAGAGGTTAAGAGGACTATAGTCGTCTGTTCGCTTGAAAGCACACATGTGTGAACTGAGATGTCCGGATAAGATATGATTAAGCAGTAATTATCGACCCCTCTCTCTGTGTCTCACATCCCGCCCCAGTGATCAGTGATTGAAAACAGATGATCCGAGACGAATAAACCTCTTATCTTAAACCGTTGTGTTTTCTTGGTCTTTATTTTCGATGTATGAACGAAGTTGTTTGAAGGCGACGTTTCCTCGGTCGGGCAAGATCACAATAAGGAAGGAACAGCCAGCAAAGTATGTTACGAACGTTCATTAATTTTAATTAATGTCTAATACTTATTGTTCAAATTTCACAAAAATCGGAAGTATCTAAATTTGAACGAAGGAATTTGAACCACTTTTCACCTATCGCATAAAACCAAATTAAACTAAATATAGTTCACATTACGACATCTTACGCCTAGCAAAATTCATAATGATCGGTTAATCAGTTTAGGAGTGAATCCTGTACATACAAATATATAAACATATGCACATACCTAACTTTATATAGAGATAAAGAATGGCGCAATCTCCAAACCAACTCCCGATGGCCCGACATTGCTTAAGCTTAGTAGCAAGGATAAATCAAAGACGATTTGAAGCAGTGCCGGGGTAAGTGGATAATTAGTGTTATTTCCGAGATTTTGCTTTTTCTAAACTTTTTAGCTGCACTATCAAGGGTTGAGAGTTTAGTTTACCCTCCCCTTTCTCCCAACAGTGGGTGAAAAGAGCAAGTTTCACTTTCAAACTTAAAGGCAGCCATCTAAATACTGAGCAGGCTCATCATTGCTAAACTACTACTACTACTACTACTACTACTACTACTACTACTACTACTACTACTACTACTACTACTACTACTACTACTACTAATAATAATAATAATAATAATACGACGACGACGACGACGACGACGACGACGACGATGATGACGACGATGATGATGATGATGATGATGATGATGATGATGCGGATATACTGAGATAGGGGCAGACAATAATAAACGAGAACTGAAAGAGAAAAGACATGGCCGAAAAAGAATGAAACGGAACTAATCGATACAAAAAATATCTATTGATCGCACCTTTCGATAATCTGAATTTGTTCTATTTTAGTGTGTTTTCATACGGAAATGGACCAATTCAGTTAGATCAAGAACCTGCATTACATACCCTCGTACCCCTCACCCCACCCCGAGGAGATACGGAAGCTGTTGGATGCAGCCCCTGAAGCGATTATTTCCTTGTTTTTTTTTTGTGATTATTTACTTTAAAATGTATATAGTGTTTTTATTCATAGTCATTTTGTCTTCAAACATTAATATTTCTGAAACGTTCGTACCCAACATAACTGCATAATAAAGTAATATGTTGTGAACTTGTTTTTTGCTATAAATTGATTTTTCTTAAACAACTAACACACACACACAGACATATATATATATATATATATATATATATATATATATATATATATATATATATATATATATATATATGTACTATTTGGTCATCACCTATCAAGACCAAGAGCCATTCGAGGATAAGGGTTAATGTAACGGTATTATTGTTAGCTGAAAGATGGGAGTGCTAACATAGATTAAAGATATGAATTTCGTTTGATTACTTATGGGGTGGTTTATGACAATAATTTGTTGACATTGGAGTTGAAGATGACCAAATCATAATCAACAGGGAAGCAGTCCCCCGATAATGTTTTCCACAGATGGGAAGCCATTGCAAAGAAGTTTTGTCGATGGAAATTCCGCCGGCTGCTAAGCAATTTTGGTGGAAAAACTCAAGTCACTTTCCGTTGTGGTAGAAGAGCGAGTTCTTGCTGTGAATGTTTTGAAAGGAATTATCAAAGTTTGGAGTCATATATATCGAAAGCGATGCAGCACACATTTTTCCTGAAAATAGAATGTAGAGCCATTTCTGAGATGAATGGTCTAAAGCTATCCCAATCGGTCCTTGAGTATCTGTACACTCTGCGATGGAAAAGAACATCAGACGTCTCCCTAAGCTTTCAATTGATTTTGATAGACATACGAGTGATCTGAAGATCCTAGAGAGGGTAATTCAGTAGATGAGCAATATTCAGGGCAAGCTGTCAGAAATATATAATAATATGAAGATATGAAAAACTTGAACTATTAACAGTAATAAATTTATTTCGACCAACAAACGCGATCTTGTCAGACTGCATCTAATATATATTATTTCGAATGAAGAAAATTCAAACTGATTTCAAAGAAAATGTGAATTGGGATATTCCATTTCAATGAGGGATATGTCAAGGTTACAAATTTGTTTCTTATGTGTAACTTTTTATTAACCACCTGACCGAGCATCATACTGGCATGGCAGTATGATGCTCGGTCACGACTGAAGGCCGTTGACATAATATGACTGGAAGTATATGATGCAGCATTTCGGCCCAACCCTAAGCACAGTCACACACACAGAAAAAGAATATACGCAAAGTATAAGAGCATTTGATGATTAATTAATATGATATCCAAAATCTGTAATATTATATATATATATATATATATATATATATATATATATATATATATATATATATATATGGAGGAAGAGAGATAAAGATGTGCGAATGACAAATCTATTTCATCTTCGATTGTTCAATGGAAGGTGTACTCGATAAAAAACATGTTTATTTTTTCTTTCCTTAAGCCAGGCTTTTCAAAAATTAAAATCTTACGTCAAAGGAATTACATAGATGGATACGTTGGCAGGGGAATAGCCAACATTCAAAATTTAAAAAATTAAAGAATCAATATAAAGTAATGGAAAGTAA
Organism: Sepiola atlantica; assembly: GCA_963556195.1. Classification (NCBI taxonomy): domain Eukaryota; kingdom Metazoa; phylum Mollusca; class Cephalopoda; order Sepiida; family Sepiolidae; genus Sepiola; species Sepiola atlantica. The sequence goes on from OY744548.1 coordinate 39,311,814, forward strand.
AAGTATCATATATATAATTTCATGTATATACTTATATAATATCATAAGGAGATATAATATATTGTATTTTCAGTATTTACTTCAACAGTGTCCAATATGTTAGTAGAGCTTAATAGAAGTAGTAGTAGTAGTAGTAGTAGTATCAAAATATATCTATGGCGAGTAAGCTACACAGAGGCGTCCATGTTGCATCCCCACAGAGCTAAGTGCACGGATATTTGTTAGCGATTGTTTTTGTATATTTAAGTAGTGTTTAGTCTAGCTAACTACCAATTAGATTCCTTTTTATTCCTCCGTCGCGTGATAATGTTTGCATTGTCCAACTGCGAGATTCCCGCAAACAAAGCCCTGACCGACCTTTACTTGACACCCTTTTCTTTTGTTTGGGTGTTAGCGCACCTCGTATATAAGTGCATAAAATTAACTGGTGGCATGTGGTATTGAAATATTTTTTAATATACATTTTGTTACCTGTTAAAACTTTATATGTTGATTTATTTTAGTTTTTTATTTATTTATATTATTTATAAATTCACTTTAGGATAATCCTAAAGTGAATTTATTGTATGTCTACAGTTTGTTGCTATTTCGCTATTACAGTTTAATAAGTTTTGGGGATCTTAAATTTTTTTAGTTTCAAGCTTATTCATACACGAATCATCTAAATATCTGCAAGTACTGTCTCATTGTACTATTTTCGACTCAATTATTGGCGAGCGTCTGGTGTCTTTGAGTTTCCAGTAATAGTTCCTAGTGATTTTTCAATAAGTGTTTTTTTGTTATAGAAAGTGCTTTTATGGTTATTATACCTGCTTATAAAACGCTATTTTAAACAAGTGTAACTGAGAGACGAAAATGTTATATCAAACAAGTGTTAAAGGCGGACGAAAATTCTATTTCTAACAAGTGTAACTTGATGACAAAAAATTCTATTTCTAACAAGTGTAACTGGATGACAAAAAATTCTATTTCTAACAAGTGTAACTTGATGACAAAAAATTCTATTTCTAACAAGTGTAACTGGATGACAAAAAATTCTATTTCTAACAAGTGTAACTGGATGACAAAAAATTCTATTTCTAACAAGTGTAACTGGATGACAAAAAATTCTATTTCTAACAAGTGTAACTGGATGACAAAAAATTCTATTTCTAACAAGTGTAACTGGATGACAAAAAAATCTATTTCTAACAAGTGTAACTGGATGACAAAAAATTCTATTTCTAACAAGTGTAACTGGATGACAAAAAATTCTATTTCTAACAAGTGTAACTGGATGACAAAAAATTCTATTTCTAACAAGTGTAACTTGATGACAAAAAATTCTATTTCTAACAAGTGTAACTGGATGACAAAAAATTCTATTTCTAACAAGTGTAACTGGATGACAAAAAATTCTATTTCTAACAAGTGTAACTGGATGACAAAAAATTCTATTTCTAACAAGTGTAACTGACGGACAGAAATTCTATTTGAAACAAGTGTAGCTAGCGGACGAAAATTTTATTTCAGACAAGTGTAACTGATTGATAAAAATGCTATTTTCGGCTACAACATGACAGATTGACGGACCGACAGAGCATCTTCATGTAATATGTGGACACTTCTAAAAATGATTGATCAGACGTAAGCATGACGAGCCAAATAAAATACGATTTCAAACTGAATCGTCACAGAGTAAAGAAAATGTTTATTTTCAAGAAGGAGCGAGATTGACCGATCTTTGCATTTAACCGCACATCTAAACACATATGTAAACAATAAATAAAATAACATCGTCGACCATTGTCCTTCAGCTTTCTTCTGGCGTAAAATAAACAAGTGTTAAAAAATCCCCTCTCATTCTTGATAAAATTCCGCTTTTACAGTGACGCCAAAACAAACTTTCACTTTAAAAAATATTTTCTGTGTTTGCTTATCTTGTTATTCATGTATTTCTCTTTTCAGCAAAAAACGTTTTTATTTCTTCGTGGGCGTTTATTCAGATATAATAGTTCATTGTAACTTGAGTCGGTTTGACAAAACTGCAAATAAACTTTAAACTTTTTAATCAGAATTTAAAAAAAATAAAATGAAAGAATATCAACTTCAAATTAAAAAAGCTCAACTTTAAATTAAAAAAACTCAAGATTCTAAATGGAAAACATAAATTTTAAAAAGACTTTTCGTACTAGTGTGTTAGGTAACAAAAAATGAGAAAAACTTGAGACTAAATGATAACAAGCTGTTGATAAGACCAAACTCTAACCCTAACCCTAACCCTAATGATCATTTGGACCGAACGATCATTGTAATGGTAGCACGTGGGGTAAAAAAATGACTGATGAATATATTTATTTGAACGCTCAGTCGTCGCAACGTTAAACGCAACGTGGAAACGTAAATAAACATAAATGAATTTCTATAAGCATTGCTACATATAAAACAATAAATCGAATGGAATTCGAATTTTATGAAGAGAATTTCCATGTGCTTCCCTCTTTTCGCCTCAATTTGCTGGTCGTTTGAAAAGGCGATGTAGACGATGAATGCCCCTCTCGTTAATTAATGCTGACAAACAAAAAGGGAGAATAACCCGTACACATTTACAGCCACCTTCTGTGAAGTTTGCCTGAGGAATAATTTAATTCCAGTTAATGGAATAACTCGTACTCTTTTTGCAGGAATGCTTTCTTGTATCTCAACAGACGTTATTCTCTGCAAAGAAAGTTTGCAACAGTTAACTCACCTAACCACGCACATGAAGGGGGGGGGGGCATGCGTGTCTTGGATTTTGATCAGTATTTCCTCCACTTGAATCAGCACACTCGTGTTTTGTTATAAAGACTTAAATGGGCCCTCTAAAAGAATTCGTTCCTGGCAGCAAGGTTCAAATGGGGGGGGGGGGAGATCAGTATGGATAAGGGAACCAGAAGAACGGTCCAATTATGACCAGACGGTGGTTGATCAATTGATCAAACGTTGAACATTGCATGATATTTGTTTAATACACCAGTTTGGTAGTTTGGTTTGGTAGTTTTGTTTTACGGCATATCACCCCTTTTTGGGTTATTTAATGCCGAATCTGGTCATTATAGTAAAAGTTTTTATGCTTCAAGTTCTTTATATCTTCAAATGTTTAATCATCGTTTTTGGTTTGGTAGTTTTGTTTTACGGCATATCAACCCTTTTTGGGTTATTTAATGCCGAATCTGGTCATTATAGTAAAAGATTTATGCTTCAAGTTCTAAAAATAAAATAAAAAAGGGGAGGGAGAAAGGGAGAGGGGCTGTTGTTTTTGTTTTTGGTTTTGTAGAACATAATTAAGTTTTACAAAAAAAAACAAAAAAAAAAAAACGTCAATGTAGGTGAATTTCGTCTCAGGGAGCTACAGGGCAGCCTGATCTGGTATCACCAGCACCAGTTTGGTACGCCGGAAAAAAAACATCATTGACGAACGTCAATGATGTTTTTTTCTGTAGTCCATGAATCGTTTGGGTCTGACAGACATCAGACTTTCTCCTCCAGTAACCCAACTAGGAACGATCAGTTCCCAGCTAGCCTTTCGGTAAAGTTTCAATTGATTAGGTATAGTTTGATTTGTCTGTTAAACGGTTTGGTATTATTTCATGAATATCTATTCTTATAGATGTATTGTATACAATCAATTGAACACAGGTTGCTATTTTAAAACGTAACTGGTGTATTAGTGTGTAAATAAGCACAGTTGATCAAGTTAGATTCAAGAATTCGCGACGGTGTCCCAACCACGCACTTCCGATTATGAATTTCTCTTTTTATTCTATGTTTGTCACCACATCAAGGCTAAGAGCCATTCAAGGATAAGGGTTAATGCGATTGAATGATTGTCAACCGAAAGATGAACACTAAAGTGCTAACAGTTATGTACCAATGGTATGAACTGCGACCTTTAAAAAAGACACAACTTGTTGACGTTGCGTTTCTCACAAGCAGCTGTAAAACGAAAAATAGCTTTAATGGATTGATACGAATTTGAATTATTTAAAACCTTTAAAATACCAATAAAATAGTTTTTTTTATGTTTAAACCTTTAAAAAAATACTTTCTTTATTGCGATATTCTTTGTTTAATTTTATTTTTGTTTTATAAAACGAAGAAAATCTAAAAAAAAATGAATTTCGTTTTTTTTTTACTTTGTAATATAGTTCAGTTATTTTATGGACCTAACCTATATGACATTTTATTAACCTAACCTATATGACATTTTATTAACCTAACCTATATGACATTTTATGAACCTAACCGATATGACATTTTATTAACCTAACCGGCGGTATATGACAATAATTTGTTGACATTGTATTCGAAAACAACCAAGCTGTAATCAGTAGTGAAGCAGTCGTGCGGTAATGTGTTCCACAGGGGGTAAGCCCTTGCAAACAAGCTCTGTCCATTAGAATTCCGCCGGACGCTATGCACATGGAGGGAGAAAGGAAAGTCTTTTCCGTTGTAGTGAAAAGACGAGTTCTTACTACGAATGTCTTAGAAGGAAAAAAACAATGATTGGAGCTCAGTCGAGAACTTTTCACAGAAGTAAGGATATAATAGAGCTAAGAATCCGCGCCAGTGTTCCCACCACGCACTTCCGATTATGAAGTGAGCCAACTACTAATGTGTCAACGAGAGAACAGTTGTTTTCTGTCAGCGAAAGGATTGGTGGGGATCGGAGAACTCCCCACACATTGCTAGAGGTCGCTTCTTAGTACGAACTAGCAACGTCTTTTTTTTGTGAGAAAGGCTAGGGTTATAGGAAAGAGAAGAGATAACCCTGACTCGGGTTTGAAGTCGATTTTGTTCTCTGTCAAGGCAAGAAAGAGTGTGGCTCTGTGTGGCACTCCCTAAATGTGGCAGCAGTACCTCCCCATCTTAGGACGTATCTGACTCTTTTCTGTTACTTGAGTATTTATTTACTCCATCTCCAGGAGTTAGGCAAAAGGCCAGTTTTATCTTACTCCCACAAGTAGGATGTGACCCAAGGTCGGGTCGGGAAAGTGGGGTTTGAAAAGCCAGCGCCCGACAGGTGAGCACGCTGGCCATTAAAAATTGCCTGGGCAGCCCCGTCAGCATTCCCCGGTAGGGGCGTCTCAGGCAGTAAGCAATAAACTTACTCCTCCCTAAAGAGGGGAGGTGATACTGAGCTTTGCAATGTGCAACCCACCCGGTCTTGTGCCATTGTCGATGAACTCCAACTTTATTTGTAGCCTTTGTTCGTGTTTTACGCTCTCAGCATGAGGCCTAATTAACAAAAACAAAACGCGATTTTAAATGTTTCATTACTTCTAAATATTCTTTATATCAGTTATGGACAACACTTTCCGCCATGCGACCCATAAAAATGCTTATTAAGATTCGCGGTTGGCCACACAGAAAGTGATAATTACTATAAAATATTCTTCGTTCATAAATAACTATCAGATAATCCAGACGTTATCTGAAAGTGAATGAGGCCTCCAGTGCACTCCTGTTCTCATCCCTGAAATTCATTTGTATTCTTAAAATAAAGTACAATGTTGTCTTTGGTGTTCATGGGTGTTCGATGCGATTGCAGATCTCACGATATTATTGTAATCAATAAATATCATGACTGGATTTTTCTTAAACTTGTTCTCGAGACGACGACTCGATTAATAGACGCTCTCTGGTGTCGACGTCAAGTAACTTTATTCTGGTGTCGACGTCAAGTAACTTTATTCTGGTGGCGACGTCAAGTAACTTTATTCTGTTGGCGACGTCAAGTAACTTTATTCTTGTGTCGACGTCAAGTAACTTTATTCTGGTGGCGACGTCAAGTAACTTTATTCTGGTGTCGACGTCAAGTAACTTTATTCTGGTGGCGACGTCAAGTAACTTTATTCCGGTGGCGACGTCAAGTAACTTTATTCTGGTGTCGACGTCAAGTAACTTTATTCTGGTGGCGACGTCAGGTAACTTTATTCTGGTGTCGACGTCAAGTAACTTTATTCTGATGGCGACATCAAGTAACTTAATTCTGGTGGCGACGTTCAAGTAACTTTATTCTGGTGTCGACGTCAAGTAACTTTATTCTGTTGTCGACGTCAAGTAACTTTATTCTGATGGCGACATCAAGTAACTTAATTCTGGTGGCGACGTTCAAGTAACTTTATTCTGGTGGCGACGTCAGGTAACTTTATTCTGGTGTCGACGTCAAGTAACTTTATTCTGATGGCGACATCAAGTAACTTAATTCTGGTGGCGACGTTCAAGTAACTTTATTCTGGTGTCGACGTCAAGTAACTTTATTCTGGTGTCGACGTCAAGTAACTTTATTCTGGTGGCGACGTCAAGTAACTTTATTCTGTTGGCGACGTCAAGTAACTTTATTCTTGTGTCGACGTCAAGTAACTTTATTCTGGTGGCGACGTCAAGTAACTTTATTCTTGTGTCGACGTCAAGTAACTTTATTCCGGTGGCGACGTCAAGTAACTTTATTCTGGTGGCGACGTCAAGTAACTTTATTCTGGTGTCGACGTCAAGTAACTTTATTCTGGTGGCGACGTCAGGTAACTTTATTCTGATGGCGACGCCAAGTAACTTTATTCATCTACGTTGGCAGAAATGTTGCTTCCACAGAAGCTGAAGTTAAAGCGAGAATTGGTAAAATGTGTTTGCATTTGATGGCTTCAATGGAAATCTGCTCTGCCAGATAATATCAAACGAGACTTCTTCCAAGCAGCCATCCCGTTAATGACTCTAAATCCTGAACATTCGACAAACAAACTTGTAGCCAATTTTTATACAAGCTATCTTGACCATTTCCTGGAAACAAACGACTATATCGCAAGCTTCTGCCCTATCGCAAAAGCCACCAACAAATATCACACAGCTGATGGAAGGTCACAGCTGGAGGAAGAAGCTAGAACTTATCAGCGATAAATTGCTAGAGGGTCAACATGGCTGCACCAACTTTGGCCGCCCTGTTTGAAATTTCATTGACCAACTGTGTAATGATACAGGATGCAACCCCGAATATCTATCAAATGCAATGAGTGATTGTGGCGGAGAGAGAGGTGAGGATGATGATGATGATGATGAGGCTGAGGATGATGATGATGATGATGATTTGTGTTTTATCGTAGGTTTTTGTTTTCAATTGTATTTCTGGACAAATAGACAGATGGAAAGAGCGACAGAAAGTCAATGACGCCAGAAATATATTATAGCCATGTATCATTTGGATTATTCGGACTACTGTTCTCATCTTGGTTGTTATTCTTACAACGTTTCGGCCGATGTAATCTCCTACATTCTTCAGATGTGTTTTGTTGAACACGAGAATCTTTATATCGAATTCGGCAATCTTTATGTTGAACTCGGGAATCTGTATGGAATTTCGAACTGAACCCATTATTTAATTCACAGAGTAGATTTTGTCTTGTTCCGTCAGCCAGGGTAAAATTCCATTAAAAATTAAAAATTAGAATTCGGGATACGCGTCAGAATATGACGTCACGGACAGGAAGTCTGAAATGAGACGTGACAAAGAAGAAATAAATATTTATATTTATGACTGGTGAGCTGATAGGATTGAGTCGCCTTTTTTTACAAAGCAGTGTGTTCGTTCGCCCCCGCCCCGGGGAGCGGGCGATGAGAATATGTAACTTTGAAATGACATAAAAGAATCAAGCATGAAAGAGCATGTCGCCATTCCGCAAGAATATTATTGTTTGCGTTTTTTTTTTACTAATTGGTCACCGCTTATCAAGGCCCGGAGGCCACTCGAGGATAAGGCTTAAAGAGATCGTTGATTGGACGATCATCGCCACCACAACAGGATTGGAAACAATGGGTGGAATGGGCAAGAAAATTTCTTAAGAGAAATTGGTTATCCAACAGGACGGCTATACAAGTATTTGTTTGCATTAGACTTGAATACGACCTTGTTGAAGTCGGTCTGGAAGTAGCTTCGTGGTATTTTGTTCCACAGATATGACGCACTAGGAAAGAAAGTTTGTTTATGGAAGTAGCACTTGGTCTTTGGCACAGATAGAGAGAAAGGAAAGTTCTTAGCTATGGCTGTAGCCAGGCAGGTTCTTGCTGTGAATGTTTTACAGGTGAGGACGAAGGATTGGAACTCAGTCGATCACCCGCCATGAAAATAACAAGTAGAAGGGGGCTAGCAGTAGAAGGGGGCTAGCAACATCTCCTCTGTGTGAAAGGGACTGCAGGGAAGAGAATAGATCATCATCCACTAGATTGCGAAGTCAGTTTTGTACCCTGTCAAAGCAAGAAAGAGTGCCCCGAACAGAACCTGTCCAGATATGACAGCAATACTCCAGCTACAGGTAGAGGGTTGCGTTAGGGGTTAGGTACCTTCTGGAACGATAGAATGATCCACCCATTTATAGCGACCTTAGCAACAGATTTGATGTAAGTCTTCCAAGTAACATCATCACAGTCAATCCGACAATACTCATCTTACCGTTGCCATTTTTGGCTGCGCAAACACTAACACGATGAAAGCTACATTCTAGAACAACGGATTTTCCGAAAAGCTTGCCGACTACGTCGAGCGATTCAATACGAAGATCTTTTCCTGATGTGTATCACTTCGTTTCTTGACTTCGCGTAAGTAGTTAGTGACGTTAAAAAGAATTATTCCAACAACTTGTGTTTTGAAATTGTTTCATGCTTGTTCATAAATTTTGGGGTTGATTCATTCCAACTACTACTATTCTCACCTGAGTTGGGCTATTAACAACGTTTCCACCGACGTAAAGTCAGCCATTATTTAGTTTTTTTGTGAGATTTAGAAGTCAAATTAATAAATTTGTAGACTAACATCCTCGCCTAACCCTAACCTCCAAAATATAAGATTCTAACCTGACAGTTAAGCATATAAATTGAACGTAATCCCTCAGTCCCAGAGCATTCTAGTATAGCAAATGCCAGATTACATATTGTTGCTTATTATTCTTTTTAATAACTTATTTACAAAAAGATGATTAAAAAAATCGCAAGAAAGTTAAATGAAAAACTGATCGGCCACTGTATATTCTAGAATATTTTTTTCGATTTTCGCCAAGATTTGGAGGGTGTTCACGCGTAACCGCGAAAAAAGAAGAAAAATCAACAACAACAACAAAAAAGAATCTGTTTTTGGAGGTTGTTATTATTTTTTATTTAAAATTTTTTATTTAAAATTTTTTATTTATAAAACACGGTTTAAGTGACATACGTTGCTTAAGAGTAATGGCGAACCCCACTTCACTCTAAATAATTAACGTGACTGAAATATTAATTAGCGTGAATAAAGTGTAATGTCGTTTTTGCAAAACAAACATTTTTTTACCCAGCCCAGAGTTACTTTTATTAGGTGTAACTTTTGCCCTCTTGGGGAGGCAAGTAAATAGGGACTCAAACTAATAAGCATGTTTGTTTTTGTCGTTCATTTCAAGTCGGAACTTTCCGGAACTTTCCGGTATTTTTCAAGATGGGTAGTGACGTCAGACTGTATCCGCCCCTCTCCCATTCCTCTACACAGCGATTCTGAGAGTAAAAACAAACCTTTATTTTTTCACATTGTTTCCTCTTTTCTCGGCTTCTTTTGTGAAAAAAAAATGACAAAGCATGCAAACAAAAATGTACCATTTTGGTTAGGTTAGGGTTAATAAATTCGGTCACACCCTACGTTGACTCCCAAAAGAATGAAATTCTATTTTTTAGGCGATTACGACTGGACACTATAAAAAAATTGTCGGAAAGTGGAAAAAACGTCGGGGATCAGTATCATATATACATTTTACGTAAGATTTACCCTCATTTCATGGACATTCTAACTTTTTAAGGCAGTTAAACTTTTTTACTAGTAAAACTTTATCCAAGTGGCAATGTAATAGAACCATCCGTAATCGGCTAAAAATTACAATCACCCCACCCCTATACAAAAATGCAAAAGATTATCTCCCAGAGCAAACATTATTTTGTTTAACTGCCCCCAAAACGCTAGAAAGTCTCGGAAATGGGGGATCATTTTACATTTAACGACACTGATCACCCACTATAATTTTTAAAATAATTGTTTTTTAAAGGAGGGAGGGTATTTTTCTTCTTTCCGTAAAGTTTTTACTTTTAACCATCTAACTTATTTTTTAACCAAAAAATGCTCTTCGTTAAGCCAATCACTAATGTTAAGTCAGGATTGGCAATTGAAATTGTCCTATAAGTCTGGTAGCACCCTCCAACTAGAAAATGATTTTACCTTAATATCGAGGGGTCTGGCTTTGCGCCGGACAAACATAAACAGCAAATAATTCAATAGTTCAAGGTTGGGCCTAAAATTTCTTGAGCTAACCTACTTTCCTGGGCAACACCGTGAACAAAGGCAAGCTAGTATATATATATATATATATATATATATATATATATTAAAAAGCTATAAACTTGTATAAGCTAGTATATATAAACTTGTATAAGCTAGTATATATTAGTAGTATATATATAGTATATATATAGTAGATATATTAGTAGTATATAGTATATAGTATATAGTATATATATATAGTAGATATATTAGATATATTAGTAGTATATATATAGTATATATAAACTTGTATAAGCTAGTATATATATATTAACTTGTATAAGCTAGTATATATATATTAAAAAGCTATAAACTTGTATAAGCTAGTATATATATATATATATATATATATATATATATATATATAGAGAGAGAGAGAGAGATTAATTTAAATTTAATTTGTCGCTCCTCATCTGAGGCCATCACATTGGTGAAGGGAACATCATTCTCAACTAGCATTAAAGTAAAATGCTCTTACGTATAAATAATTTAATTCGTTTAAAAGTATTGCAAGCAAAATAAACAAATAAATGACATCGTATAACAGCGGATTTTTTAAGGGACATTTTGAATGGTCTTCATTGTCACATCTATCTAAATATGAAGGAACTAACTTGCAATTGCTGTAGCAGCTGTACAACTACGGCTTAATGCATAAGCTCGGCGCTGATTGGTGCAAGCATTTAACTTCCTTGTCGGCTTACCCAATCAGGGGCCATCTCTCATGCGAGCTGAGCACGTGGTGAGAGATTATAAAACAGATAGCCCCCTCTTCACTTCCTCTTTTGTTTCCCACGTGCAGGAACTGACAACAATTCAACGTCACGGATCAACTCTCAAACTTCTCTCTTGGGACGCAACAGAAACTTACCGAGCCGTCTGGCCCTGGGTTCGACTTAAACAAAATGATTCCAACATGGCGACTGCCTCACACACGTGGACTTAATATAACACACACACACACACACACACACACACCCACACACACACACACACACACACTTCTACATGAGCTGACTTCCACACCGGTGTACTGTATTGTAAACATTCTTCATATGTGAACTCTTTCCCTTTTATTGCAAACATGACATTCCTCATATATGAACTCTTTCCCGTTCCCTACTAACGGGACATCATTTATTTAAGAACATGTGGACTTTGTAACCTTTCTTCTTCGTCCACACTCATGGGCGCGTTCATTCACTAACCACGTTCGCTTTCAATCTCCTTGTATACATGTTAGAATGAGACTTTGCCTTCCTATTCTACATTATTAGTTTTAGAAGAGTTGTAAATGGGCAGATAACTCTGTAGTACGTTTAGACCGCACATGATTAACAAAAATAAACAAAGGTGAGAAATGTTATGCCCTCATTTTTTATAATATCCCAGTGGCGTTGACTTCTTCTGGTTTCGTGGAATCTCTCCTGTGTCATTGAGTTTAATACTCCTGATGTAGAGACTAGAATATATTTGCACTGCCCAACGAGGAGATGAAACTCGCCATCGTGAGTTTTCTTAAATTACTAAGACATAAACTTTCATTGCCTTGGACAGATCGTGACTATAAAAGCCAATGAAAACATTGTAAATCATCTGATCGTCTCTGTTAATTATTATAAATGTTTTCATGAATGTTTATTGTCTGTCACAAGTAAGTACACTACACACCAACAAGAACATAACATTGACTTATCAGTATTGATAACTGTTGGATAAGTTTCGTCCCAAAACAACATTCAGCACGAAGATACTCGTCTAGCTGAGCGTTCGATAGATACAGCTGTCGTTTTCCGAAAAGAAAATAAATCTGCTTAACTGATCTAGACGTTGCAGACGACCAAAATGGCCGCCTTAATAGAAAAAATGGCGGCAAAATGAAGCGTTGTGTGGGAACGGGCGGTCGAAACATTCGGTTTTGGTTGGAAAAACCGAGGAGATCGGGTAGCAGAAAATTAGGGAGAAAAAGAAAACGCGGTCATTAGTTAATGCTGAAAGCCTCTTGGAGAAGATGGAGAGAGAAAATGGACGCATTTCCATTTATGATTAGTTTTCAGAATTTTGGTTTATAGGTCCAGACAGAGATACGTGGTAACAGGAGTAGGTTTTTACCTTGTCTTCTGTTAGAAAAATAAATGGAAGGAAAAGGATGAAAAAGAAATGGTAAAGAAAACGAAAAGGTGCAACACTTGGTCGTCAGATGATTAGTTTAGACGTCTTCACTGATTACATTTGCTTATATATATATATATATATATATATATATATATATATATATATATATATATATATATATATATATATATATATAAGGTTAAGAACCATTTTATATATATATAAAGTGAGATATATTTATTTGTAATACAGATTCACCCCTAAACTAATTAACCGATCATTATAAATTTTGAAACACAGCTAAGAGAAAGTACAAATTGAAAAATTTCAGATTTGCGTTGGATTTGATCCATTGTTATTTGACACCAATTAAACAAGATTCTTTGACCCCTTAAGCTTAAGCCTTAGATTTTAGATATTTTCTAGAATACAAATCATGTATTGAATTTTGATCGAAATTAATATATGGATTCTAGACGTTTAGTATCAGTTTATTTGGATTTGATTTTATCCATATGGGGACATAAAAGTGGTGCAAAACTCTTCTGTTCAGGGAATTAATCTTACCCTGTTTGATCATACTTTTTTATTTCATCAATCTTTCTAATCTTTTTTTTGTGTATCAAAATTATTAAAAAAATGAATATTCAATAAGTATCACTAGCACTTTCGATTCTTCGTCGAATCATCTTCAGATGACAAAAAGCAAATGAACAAAAAGCTGAAGAAAAAAGAGAGTTTAAAAAAACAGCCAATAAATCGTCAGACGTGAAATCGTCAGACGACACAACAACAAACCTGTGCAGTTCCAAAAGAATTTTTACAATTTAAATTTTGGGACGCCAGAAAAAGCATCACAGGAAATTTGAATTATAAAAATAATAAACCGTTAGGAAAGACAATTTTTTAATTTTATTTTATTTAGTTTCAATTTAGTTTCACTCAAAAACTTGCGCGTGGCAATTGAAGGGTGAATTGAGTGTTCGCACTTGTCAAAATTAAAAGACAGTTTCACACCTTTTATTGTTGCTGTTGGAGTCAATCTGTGGGATGTTAAAACGGAATATGGGATGAAAGTTTCAATCAACGTCAAGTGAAGTAGAAATTGAGTGTTCTTGCATAATATATATAATATAAAATTATTTCGTAGAATTTTCGCCATCAGACCTAAATAGCATTGCATCTGCCAAATCGATATTTAATTCTGCCTGGCCATTGAACTACAAAATTTTACAATCCGAGTTATTCGCATAATAAAAAAACTCCATTCTATGTCATTTATTGCAAATTTTATCCAGCCCAATAATTTTTCAATAGTATAAACTGCTAGAAATTCACCGTTTATTTTCATAGAGCAAACAATATATACGATTAACCAATGATATCGCCTCGTTTCTTATAAATACGATTTTTGTAGATGACTGTCAAAATACAATGTCTAAATAGTAGTTATTCACATATTTTGTATTGCTTAAATTTATACGTCTTTAAGCGGCTATAAATTATTTTATTTCCGTTACTTATTTGAGAATAAATGACTAATCAAAATAACACACGACAGACCGTATTAGCCTTAGCTTTTAAATAATAATGAAAAAATGATAAAAACAAAGAAAAAATCAACTTTTCAAAGACTCCATGGCAGTTTACACTAACTGCAATCATATAATCCCGGGTAACGATGTGTCGGGTCAGCTACTATATATATATATATATATATATATATATATATATATATATATATATATATATTGCTGAAACGTCTCTTTTCAAGAAAGTACCGGTATCAGAGTTATATTTCTGTTGGGTGGGATTTATTAAGTGTTTTATTTTATTTTTTCTATTTATTTACAGTTTAAAAAAAAATGTTTTATTTCATTTTATTGAGTGTTTTATTCATTTATTTATAGTTGTGTTTTTTAAGTTGTATTTTAAAGGTTGTATTTAAACAAAGTTGTATTAAAAAAAACGTCTATTGTCCATAAGAAATTTTCAGCGTCTCGATATTAATATATTGATCTTAATCGTAATTAAGTTTTATTAAAAATAATTTAATTATTGATGATGGATGTGGACTGTTTTACCGCTTCAAAGGTCTGTTTATTTTAGGGGTAACTGCGTGGCGTAGTTTATTGATTATGTTCTGGTGGGATTTATTAAGCTTTTTATTTGATTTATTTTTTTATAATTTATTTATAGTTTAGTATCTTTTTATGCATTTTATTTTATTTTATTGGGTGTTTTATTTAATTTAATATTTTATTTGTTTATTTATTTATAGTCTTAAAAGGTATATCTATGGGGGGTCTATTTTCGAGTGGATTAATTGCTATGTGGCTGCTGGGTGTTGAAGGAAGGTCTATCTTTGTCAGTAAAAGGGTTTATCTAAGGGATATCTAATGTATAAACTACCATGCAATATGCATTCGTGTTGGATTTTTGTATTTAGATAACATCGACATGCCACTGTCACAAATTATGTACATGTATGTATAAATAAAAATAACCATATATATAAAAGCTCTATTTGATATTGAGCACTCTTTATAAACCCGGTTTAAATTCTTTGGATTTTTATCCTGTGGATGTTTAACTTACTCTGATTACTATATATATATATATATATATATATATATATATATATATATATATATATATATATATATATATATATATATATATATATATATATTTTTTTATCAGAGAGAAGCTTTGTAATAGACAAACGTAAAAGGAACATAACAGACATAGTTATTAACAGAAAAGCTACGTGTAAAAACTACACTTATTGTCCCAAACACAATCGAAAAGCATGTATTGTCAGGGCAAACAATTTATAGAGAATACTATGACTTGCTTTGATGATATCTGGAAACGATAGATGCGACAAGTAGAAAAGAGACATTTTAAGATAACTTGTTGTTTGAGAGTCTCGTCTAACTGCGACCAGAAATTACGTTTAACTAAACCACGTCAAAGTTGTGAAAATCATTCTAATGTGGAGCGCTGGCCGGGCGTGTCCGACCAGTTTGAAGCCCAAAGCCCAAAAGATTTAAAAAAACTCGTTTTGAATCTCGTATATGCGTGGAGCAAGTGTTGTGTGTACATCCGGGTAGAAGAGTGCACTCTCAAGTTGGCAGATAATACAGTTCAAGGAAAATAACCCATGAGCAAACAACGAGAAAGAATCTCTAGTTAGATTTAAAGGTACACTTTTACTGCCGATATAAATAATATATTTGATTTCTTTTTGTTAGATTTTGTCAATTTTATCTTAATTCCATGAAAAAAGAGTATGACTACATATCAACCAAACCATTTCATTATCACATCACTACAGTATAAATCTCTATGCATGAGTGGATGAAGTGTGTGAGGTGCGCTGAAGAAAAATTCCTACCAGTAAAATACATAGCCCTTTTGTGCTCGCATACCCTTAATGACAATAAAAGTGAAAACATTTGGGAATGTCCTTGCTTTTGTACATTTAGTGTATATGAATTTTCATCTTAACCCTATTAAGGGCATATGATTTCAGTATACTGGCATTTATCATGGAATGTCACTACTTTTGTAAAGGCTATGCCTCAATACAATGGTAATTTTAAAGGTTTTTTGGAATTTTCTGGAAAACTAAGGTATATGGTAAACTGAAATTAAAATGCCATCAATTAGACCCTAGAACCTATATCTCTGCCCAAAATCAGCTGAATCCATCAAATAGTTGATGAGATACAGAGTGGCACATACGTACGTACATACGTACGTACACACAGATAACATGATTTCATGATTGAACTTTCTGGATGTCTGGGTTTCCTTGATTGATGATACTGAAATTCTACACACTTATAGAACCTATAAAATAAAAATTTTGCGCAAAGTTTTTAACTAATTTGGTTTATTGGTTTTTGAGTTATGATTGATCAAAGAAATGAGATTTCCAGCATAGGCCATTCGTGTAGTCTATTAAGGGATAGAGCGCTCTCGCGCCTCCCTTGATTAAAGTTGCTGTACCCATGGACTGTATTCGTTTACTCCCCGCAATGAACGCATTATGAATTTCAAAAACGGAATTAGTATAGTGAGTGAAAGAAGAATCCTCTTTGTCTTCTAAAATAGAGTATCTCTCTTTTTCTATTGTGTCAATGAATTACCCCCCCCCCACACACATATATTTTAAAATAGCCCTATCTGATTTAACAATCGGTTCTCTTTGATCAATAAATCACTTAATTTTGGCGGAATGAAGACAAAAAGCCTTCACTCGTCTTCTTTTGAATGCTGTCTTCGTCCGAACAAGACGCTAAAGTAACTTTGTCAAGCGCATCCATGACTCATCCTGTCTTAGACGTAAAAAGAACTGCATTTAACAATAAATTGGTGTTTTAATCAAGCCACAAACAATTAGTTTCGCAAAGACATTTCTTGTATCATAATTTAATACATATTTTATCTTTTATTTCTGTCCTACGCGTCTTCTCTGTGCTAACTTTAGCATCGTTCGAGCGTTTTACAAACAACAACCAAATCACTTCACTATCGTAGACCCTTAGACACTTGATTGCAAATTATTTTTATAAAAAATAAATTATGAAAAATTTATAAGCATTTTCAATGATTTCGCAAACGGCCACCTTAGACGCCATCTTGAAATACCACATTCCCTGTTCTCAGATTTTGGTAAATTTATAATATATCATCAATTGTATCTAATTTACATGCAAGTGAAACCGTTAAGATAACTAACCTACAATAATTAGAATTAGTGTAATTTGAATGGATGTGGCGGACATCTTGAATCGCCGTATTGTAAAAGAGCACTAGATGGAAACTTCAGGATTTTAATATATTCTCCTTCACTATGTAAGAAAACTTGGTCTTTTAATTAAGCTACAAATATACTTAGTTTGAAAAAGATATTTCTTACATTATAATTTAATACATCTATAATAATTGATCACGATCAGGTGAGCATTCTTCTGCACGTTTTATTTCAGCGTTTGGTAAACAACAACCATCTCGTTTGTTACCAAATCATTGCAATGGCGACGCTTCAGAAACGAGGACTACAGATGAATCTAGTAAAGGGTACCCAAGATGGGTAAATTCTGATTAATTTGAAGCCACTGCTGATCAAACTCCTACCTATTCAGTTCGGAAATTAAGCCAGAACTTTAATGTGCGACATATGAGCATTTAGCATTGAAAAAGGGTTCGTAAATTGTGAATTAAGTTCTGAGAATGAGTTCCGCATGATTTCTCTCACCCTTCATTCTGATAACGCTAGGCTTCACAAGACACAAAAGACCCAAGAATCTCTTAGAATAATACTCCTGGGAAAGTATGCTTCAGCAACCTCGCAGCAACACATCACCTTCGTTTGAAGTTTGCGAAATCATTTGAGTGGACTAAGACTTCTTTTAACAAAATAATTTATTATTATTTATATTTCATGAAGATGGTGTAGCGAGGATCATGACATGAATAAAATGTAGACGGTGGTCACGTCTTGTAGGTGTACCATGACGCATACTACCAATTAAAATGTATTAATGTGGAAATGGAAAAAATGGTTGGTTTAAATTAAAGAGCTGAAATATAGTTTAGAGAACACAACATATTTATATATGAATACAAATTTACAAAGATATGAAAGTTATATTGTGTGAGTGAATTGTTCGGGTTTTTAAAGTTAAGTGGTCTTTCTATGAGTAGAAGATTCGAAGTGAGAAGACTGAATTGGTCTGTTTACGAAGTGTATATATATATATATATATATATATATATATATATATATATATATATATATATATATATATATATATATATATATATTCCTGCACTGAAGATTGCGTTAGCATGAAACATCGATGTCTGTAGGTAATAAATAATTAATATATACAGGGTGGGCAAAAATAAGGGTCCTATTTTTAAAAATTCATAACTTTTTTATTTAATGATTTAAAAAAAATTTTTTTTTAGAATAAGTAAAGGACCCCTTCCGAAGCAAGCATGAGCCGTATTAGCCCGAAGGAACGTACCCTCATTTAGAAAACATTATTTTTGCTTAAAAAACTCAAAACAGTGTAAAAAACAATACTTTAGTTTTTGTAAGTTTTAAGAAGTGTTTTTCGGCTAAAATTTGTTTTGTTTATTTCAAAAAATCTCGGAAGGGTCAGTCTACACACACATAAAGTTTGGTGAGTTTAACTTTTATTTTGTGGAAGTTATTCAAATTCAAGTTATTCAAATTTAAAGATAGGACCCTTATTTTGGCCCACCCTGTATATATATATATATATATATATATATATATATATATATATATATATATATATATATATATATATATATATATATATATAGAGAGAGAGAGAGAGAGAGAGAGAGAGAGAGTACCGTCCAAAATTAAGGAACAAAAATGCAATCTTCTGAATCTAAACAAAAGTATATATTAATTTTTGTGAAAATTTCACTGAATATACACATTATGTAGTTGGACTTTTACCGAGATTTTCAGATGAATTAAAATAATATTTTAAAAGTTATCCACCATTTTACAGATTTCAAGTGTCCAAAATTAATGAACAAAATATCATTTTTAACTAAATCACATTAAAAAGGCGAAAGAGATTTAATATTTGGTACTTCCACCTTTGTTTTCAATAACTGCTGCGCATCTACGACTGCAGGATTTCATTAAATATTGACATTGGGCCACAGTTATCTTGGCCCATTCATCTTTCAGATTCAGCCACAAGTCTTCGATGTTTTCCGGATTCTTTGCCATAACATTCTGTCCTAGAGTCTTCCATAAGTTTTCTATAGGGTTCATGTCAGGACTCTGAACAGGCCAGTCCATTACCTCTACTTCTTGGTCAGCCAGATCATTCATGACCAGCTTTGCCTTATGACAGGGAGCATTATCCTACATAAAAACAGGATTTTCGATACCAGAATTGTGCAACACTGGGAAAACATACTGTTCTAAAACATTATTGTATAAGCGTACAAGTGGTGATGTACCCTGCCATGATATCATGCCGAAAACCATCACGCTACCTCCACCAAATTTAACAGTTTTTTGATGCAGCTAGGATCCAAACTTTCGCCTTTTCTTCTTCTTAGAAATTGTTTTCCATCATTGCAAGATACATTACATTTCGATTCGTCACTGAAATAAACTTTTTTCCAATTTTCTTCTGACCATAAAACATGCTTTTTAGCGAACGTCAATATAACTGCTTTGTTTTTTGTTTTGTTTTACTTATTAGCGTTTTTTTCCGAGGAGATCTTGAAAAAATACCTATTTCGTGGAACCTTCTGGATACAGTTTGTCGTGAAACATTCGTGACACTTTCCATTTGTTTAGAAATTTTGAAAGCTGTAAGGAAACGGTCTTTTAACACTAGGCGTTGTATAACTCCGTTCCTTCTTTTGCCGTTGTCTTTCTTGGTCTACCAAGTTTCTTTGTGTTACTTAACCTTCCAGTTTCTTTATAGAGTTTGAGAACTCGGCTTACAACACTTTTTGAACATTTCACACGTTTTCCGATTTTTTCTATTGTCAACATTTCCTTTCTTAATTTGACGATCTTTGCTTTGTCGCTTAAATCAGTTTTATTTCTTTTTGACATGATTGATATTGTGTGACTTGCAGCTGTGATTATAATTAAAGTTTAGAATATTTATTTTCATCCTTTTATACAAAGAAAACCTTTCTGTTTAAAACTTTAAACAATTATTTCTCTTTAATGTTCATTAATTTGTGACACTTGAAATATATAAAATGGTGGATAACTTTAATAATATTATTTTAATTCATCTGAAAATCTCGGTAAAAGTCCAACTACATAATTTACATATGTAGTGAAATTTTCACAAATGTCAAAATATAATTCATTTGAGATTAGGAAGATTTTATTTTTGTTCCTTAATTTTGGACGGTACTATATATATATATATATATATATATATATATATATATATATATATATATATATATATATATATATATATATATATATATATATATATATATATATATACAGGGTGGGCCAAAATAAGGGTCCTATCTTTAAATTTGAATAACTTGAATTTGAATAACTTCCACAAAATAAAAGTTAAACTCACCAAACTTTATGTGTGTGTAGACTGACCCTTCCGAAATTTTTTGAAATAAACAAAACAAATTTTAGCCGAAAAACACTTCTTAAAACTTACAAAAACTAAAGTATTGTTTTTTACACTGTTTTGAGTTTTTTAAGCAAAAATAATGTTTTCTAAATGAGGGTACGTTCCTTCGGGCTAATACGGCTCATGCTTGCTTCGGAAGGGGTCCTTTACTTATTCTAAAAAAAAAAATTTAAAAAATCAATAAATAAAAAAGTTATGAATTTTTAAAAATAGGACCCTTATTTTTGCCCACCCTGTATATATATATATATATATATATATATATATATATATATATATATATATATATATATATATATATATATATATATATATCGCCGGAAGTCTCAGATATGCACATTTATATAAATGATTTTATTAATTTAATAAATAAAATTTAAAATTATATAACATTACTTGGTATTCTTAATTATTCAAATAATTTTACGAAAATAATGTTTTCTATGGCGTGTCAACCGCTCCCTTCTCTCTCTTTCTCTCTCTCTCTCTCTCTCTCTCTCTCTCTCTCTCTCTCTCTCTCTATATATATATATATATATATATATATATATATATATATATATATATATTTATTTATTTTCTATTTTTCTGTTTTATTTTATTTTTTGTTTTTTTGTATGATAAAGAGATATTTTTGTTTATTGTGGGAAAATAGGCGTATTTTTATTTGGCTTTGTTTTGATTAAAGATGGCGCTATATCTGACTATAAACAGGCAATTTGTTTTGATTAAAGATGGCGCTATATTTGACTATAAACAGGCAATTTGTTTTGATTAAAGATGGCGCTATATCTGACTATAAACAGGCAATTTGTTTTGATTAAAGATGGCGCTATATCTGACTATAAACAGGCAATTTGTTTTGATTAAAGATGGCGCTATATTTGACTATAAACAGGCAATTTGTTTTGATTAAAGATGGCGCTATATCTGACTATAAACAGGCAATTTGTTTTGATTAAAGATGGCGCTATATTTGACTATAAACAGGCAATTTGTTTTGATTAAAGATGGCGCTATATCTGACTATAAACAGGCAATTTGTTTTGATTAAAGATGGCGCTATATTTGACTATAAACAGGCAATTTGTTTTGATTAAAGATGGCGCTATATTTGACTATAAACAGGCAATTTGTTTTGATTAAAGATGGCGCTATATCTGACTATAAACAGGCAATTTGTTTTGAGAATGATGTATCCACAGAAATGTTTACTAATTTTTTCCCTCTTTGAATGCTGTTCCTGTATTTTCTTTTAATAAATCAGCTTTTCGGAAAATTCAGAATATGTTAGTATAGCTTATTTGTCTGGATAGATGGCGAAACTACCGTAAAGAATTAACCACTTCACTGATATTCAAAGATATAACCGCTGGAATCTGCGTTCTATTGTTCATTCATACATGTTCTTGAATTAAATATTAATACATATATATATATATATGGAGAGAGAGAGAGAGAAACAGGGAGAGAGAGATTACGTATATATTAAATCAAGCTCATATCATTTTATGATTTGATGAGAATTTCGGAAGAGCGTTAAGAAACAAGAGAAACAATTCAGAAATAAAAACAGTCAAATCTGGTTCTCAAAACAAAAATATTCCTGAGAAAAGCTGCTCACACATATAAGAAGGTTTTAAGATTAAAAAATCAGATAAAAACAAATAAAAATAATGTAAGCTTTTCAATAACAGAAATCGCATCGAAAGAATCTTTACTTTAGAAATCGATTCATATTCGAATCGATCTGAACTGTATAAAAATTGTTTTTGTAATGTAACCTGTTATATATATATATATATATATATATATATATATATATATATATATATATATAGTGTATTAAGAAGGCTAAAGGTAATGCAGAGAGCACGATTGATGAGAAGCTGGAAAGAACAAAAATAAACAATCGAAGGATAGGACTTACAACTATCTATTTATTTTTCTTTTCAATCTTACATAAACAGCAAGTATGGTGTTAATTGTGTGTGATGTCCGGATCATGATTAGAAATCATTTGATATTTCGGGAAAATATTCCCCTTGTCAAAAATGGACACAAATAAAAGTCAGACTGCGTGAAATTCACTAAGATGGATGCCAGAAAGTAGAACTGGAAAAAAACAGTCCCGCAGAATAGAGATGCTGCAGAAAATAATACATTAATAAACTTAAAAATGTTTCTTAAAATTACATTCTACATATAAATATGGTGTTCAAAAATAAGTGTGTAATATTAAATTGATTAATTTAATATTACACAATGCTTCAAGTAAACTATCATTCTCTATTAATACTAGCAAATATATGCTCCCTCCGGTCGCATATTTTTGCTACGCTGCCGCATCAGAAATGAAGGCTCACGCGTAAGCCAATGGAGCCCCAGTCATATTTCTGTGGTGGTTAGACATTGATCTGTGTTTATGACCAAGAATATTTTTAGTTGAAAATAAAGAAAAAAAAAATTCGACCCTACCCCGATTTTTGTTGTACCCTCGCCCATAAATAGAAAGACCCGTAGTTTAAAAAGAAAGACATTTTTTTTTGTACCCCCCTCAATTTTTTTATATTACCAGTCATTGAAATATTTTTTAGTTAAGAAAAAATCAAAACATTTTTTTGACCGCCTTCCCCCAATTTTTTTTATCTCCCCCCTATACATGTAAATATTTTTAATTAAAAAGGAAAAAAAACAAACCTAACCCTAACTGTAACGACGGGGTCAAAGTTAGCGTGGGTCCTAAAATGAAAAAGCACAAAAAAATCAAATACAGTGAACACAGTGTGTGTGCGTGTGTGTGTGCGCGCGTGTGTGTGTGTTTAATGACCCTTTTTTAATTAAACAATTTGATTCTACAATCAGTTGTATAGTTTTCCAGTACAATGTGTTAGTTTATTTTGTTGACATTAAAGAAAAAAAAATCACATCTTTTTTTTTAATAAATAAAACATGGAATCATAAATTCTGTTGAGGTCGTGAAAAAATGATAATATTGGATATGAAAGTATTAAGAAATCAAATACAGTAAACACGAAAAGTTTTTTAATTCTCGGAAAGAAAAAGTTTACCTGAACTGTGTGTGTGTGGGTGTGTGCGTGCGCGCGCGCGTTTTTATATAGTAATTTTTAAATCAATTATTATTTTAATTAAACAATTTGATTTAATAAATTCGTGTTCTAAAACATAATGGCTAAGAATAAACAAACTTAGGACGGTTTTAAAAATGAAAAACTGAGCATGGTGAATACCAGCGTTGTTGTTTACATATTTAACGTGCCATATTAACATCGGCTGCTTAATCAGATCGCCATATTTAATTACTGGAGGGAGGGAGGACACCACTGATTAAACAGCCAATCGGCTGCTTAATCAGATCGCCATATTTAATTACCGGGAGAGGGAGGACACTACTGATTAAACAGCCAATCGGCTGCTTAATCAGATCGCCATATTTAATTACCGGAGGGAGGGAGGACACCACTGATTAAACAGCCAATGACTTTGCAATTTTAACAGTACTCGCGTTGAAATGGTTTAGAAAACACGCCGGTTATGATGAAAATGGCTGTAATTAATTGTATGAATAATGTTTATTAATATAACCTTATCGGAAAATATTGTAAATACATATGTAAATTTGATAATAGCAGTTATAAGTGTATATTTGTAAATATGAATTTAATTGAAGGTTTAAAGGAATGACTTATGTTAATGGCAACACCCATCTGGTGTCTGAACGACTTTTGATGACAGTATATAAAGAATTTCAAAAAGATATGTCTAGTAAAATAGTCATACTGGAGTTTCGGCTTCAGACAGACAGACAGATACATAAACTCCATTATTAATATATATATATATATATATAATAATAATAAAATGTCTTTTCACATTTGAAGGAATTTTTAAATGAAATACAATTTTGTTTAAGAAATCAATAAGATGCCAAGATTTTTTAAAATGCGTATGTAGACGACACGTTTTACCTTTTCAATAATCAAACAGAAGCAAATACATTCTTCTCTTTATTGAAAAAAATGCATCCCACATTAAAGTATACTTACGAAGGAGAGTGTATTTCCTCGATGTAATAGTAAGGAAAACTCCATCCTGTTTCTTTACATCAATTAATTGTAAACCTACGTTCACAGGATTGTATACTGGTTGGGATTCATTTTGTCCGGGCAAACGTAAGTTAAATTTAATTTGGACCCTAACATACAGAGCCCTTATGATTTGTTTAAAATCAAAATTGGACGAAGAAATAAAAATTATTACGAATATTTTTCCAATAATGGCTACCCTCTGGATTTGATTAGGTCAGTGATCAAGAGGAAAGTATCCAATTATTCTGAAATAAAAGCTAATACGGTGACTAAACGTCCGATTTATATTTGTTTGCTTTGGTTAGGTACAGTAAGTGAGAAGTTCGTCAAACAAATGCGCTATTTTGTGTCGAACGTACGTGTTGTGTTCTTGTGTTCTGTACAAAATCCTTGCTGGCGTCCTATTAAAAAGAGTTCTACCCCCACCACAAAAATAATTGTATTTATTATTTTACAATGTAGTTGCAGTGCCGACTATGTGGGCAGAACGACGTGAAGATTAGACAACAGAGTAGAGCAACACATCCGTAGAAAAATTAGGAATGAAATCTTCCGGCGAACGAACGTTCTAAGAAACACATACGGGTCTCTATAACAAACGATTTAAAGTTCGGTGCGCACGACGTTTTTTTTTAACTCATCATGCGCAATGAACTTCAGCACTAACTCATTTACCATCTTCAGTTGTGCTCACTCTATTTTCCATCTTAAAATTTTGGAGACGTACGTCTTAAACGGCCCAACCTCTGTAAACAGAGGGAGTGTCTGTTGGGGTTGAGCGTGATTAGTCTCTAAGACACATCCTCCATTGTAAAAAACATAACGCTCTTTTGGGTTTTAAACATATAATTTCCCATTTTTCGGCAGCAAGTCATTTATTATACACGCGTCGTTGAAGACCACGGAGTTTTCTCTCTTCGCTATCTTTCTTGTTAATTTCTCGACGTTAGGATCCATACTCCACCAATCAACACCAGAAAACAGACGAATCGCTCGCCGCGTCGAGAAATTAACAAGAAAGATAACGAAGAGAGAAAACTCTGTGATCTTCAACGACACGTATATATATATATATATATATATATATATATATATATATATATATATATATATATATATATATATAGTAATTCAGAATTTCAACCGGATTTATAAAAAATGTTCAATATCAAATAGAGTTTTTTTTAATATGATTGTTTTTATTGTACATGTCTGTTTAGATAAAACAATAATATATATATATATATATATATATATATATATATATATATATATATATATATATATATATATATATATATATGTGTGTGGGTGTGTGTGTGGGTGTGTGTGTGAAAAATGACAAACGGAAAACAGGTTAAAGTGCAGGAGAAAAACAAAAACAAAAAATTTGACCGGTTTCGTTCGTGTTGGCGAACGTCT
This sequence comes from Sepiola atlantica, assembly GCA_963556195.1. NCBI lineage: Eukaryota > Metazoa > Mollusca > Cephalopoda > Sepiida > Sepiolidae > Sepiola > Sepiola atlantica. The sequence continues at coordinate 39,338,000 of OY744548.1, forward strand.
TAAGACTTTTTCTGAAGACGTTCGCCAACACGAACGAAACCGGTCAAATCTCTTGTTTTTGTTATTCTCCTGCACTTTAACCTGTTTTCCGTTTGTCATTTGTCACACATTTTGTCTACCAGGGCATTTCATTTTCATTAATTATCGTGTACCTTACCCCATATATATATATATATATATATATATATATATATATATATATATATATATATATATATATATATATATATATATATATGTGTGTGTGTGTGTGTGTGTTTGCCTTTTGTCTGTGTGGATATGCGTGTATGTTTGGTAGGCAGTGTGCGTATATATGCTTGCCTTTGTTTAGTTAGTGTGAAAGTATATGCGCGACATTGTATATAACTAAGTTTAGTGGCCAGTGTGTGTATATGTGTGAGGTTTTTATCAGTGTGTATATATGTGTGAGTGAGTTAGTAGTAATCGTTTCTAATGCGGTCTTCATATGGTGGCAGCTGGTTATGTAGGAAAGTGTTGAAATTCTAATTTATATATCTCGCGAAGAAATGATTTTGCGTGCAGATGTGTTTGAAGACAGATCACGTGACCGCTATTTCATTATTTTCTTGTCTGGAGCCTCTGTGTGTACGAAAAATGTGATCAATTTTTTAGATATTTTTTTTTCGGCGTGACTTGTGTGTTTTCATTCATGAAGTTGGTTCATAAATATATAGGATTAGAAAACATGTTAATCCTATAGTTGCATTAAAAAGCTCATTACAAAATGGAATGTGGGCATATAGAAGAATAGTGACAACATTTGTGGCACAAGGAATACCGAAGTCCCTTTTTTGTGCAACCCTGAACCAGACTTAACTTAAAGATATCGACAGAGAGTTCTGAATATCAAAATGTCGCACCAATATTGTTATCAAGCCAACTAAAGGGGCCTGGTCTACGACTATGAGAAATAAGTGAGAGTAAATTCTGTCAGTCATGCCCTTCCCCGTTAGCGTACTGAAACGACTCATCGGTGACAAAGAAAAACGGGTGAACAATTAAGTCTTCAGAGTACTGGAGAAGAGAAGGTTGTGGAGGTGCCTTTTTTATTGATAACTTGTGTTTTTACTTTACTTTCCAGTTTTCTTTCTACAGTGAATTATTTTTCAGTTTTGCAGCTTGTCTTGCTTGGAAAAATGCGTATATGAATATGCCCTCATCACGTAACATATGCATCAGCGTTGGAAGAAGAAAGAATGGAATCTTAAGAAATAAATTATATATTTATGAAAAGGACAAAAGTTTTATTTTTATTCACCATTCCATTTCAGCTTAAAACTCAATGATTTTTAGTCTCAATGAATCCTTTAAACCTGCAGATAATTTATGATAACATATGCTTACCCTCTCTCTCGTTCAGACGAACGATTCCAAAATAAGAAATTTTGGGGATCTGAATCACAACGTGGGATCAGGACTATAGACAAACAACTTGTTTGAATGGATGTGATTTGTGCGGTCCTACAATAGCGTAAAAACCGTGTAACGATAGAATCACAATTGTGCCTGAAACAAAGACCCATACGGAGGTGCCCCTCGGACCACGATAGGTTCACACATTAACGATTCAATAAATATGATAGTGTGGCTTTTTATTGTTTTATTGGGCCTTAAAAACGGAGAGAACTTTCGTTATGATACGATAACGCAGAGAGGGGAGGTTAAAACAAACGACGAAAAAAATGGTGAACCCGAACAGCTTGACGAAGGTAGGAAAGATATTTGGAGTCGAAATGGAACAAGAAGAAAAACGATGGGGCTGCAGCGACTTCATAACGTTTACATAAATAGATAAATAAAATTACTGTTCCAAATTTTGAAATAAAGTAAAACATTGTTTTTGGTGTTGATTGATATTCTACACGAACGACTACTCCACAATATTATTGTTTATATTATTTTTTATCCTTTTTGATTGTTGATTCTTCTTCTTCTTCTTCTTCTTCTTCTTCTTCTTCTTCTTCTTCTTCTTCTTCTTATTATTATTATTATTTCTTCTTCTTCTTCTTCTTCTTCTTCTTTTTATTATTATTATTTTTTCTTATTATTATTTCTTCTTCTTCTTCTTCTTCTTCTTATTATTATTTCTTATTATTATCATTTCTTCTTCTTCTTCTTCTTCTTATTTCTTCTTATTTCTTCTTATTATTATTTCTTCTTATTATTATTATTTCTTCTTATTATTATTTCTTCTTATTATTTCTTCTTCTTCTTCTTCTTCTTCTTATTTCTTCTTCTTATTATTTCTTCTTATTATTATTATTTCTTATTATTATTATTTCTTCTTATTATTATTTCTTCTTCTTCTTCTTCTTCTTCTTCTTCTTATTTCTTCTTATTTCTTCTTCTTATTATTTCTTCTTATTATTATTTCTTCTTCTTATTATTTCTTCTTCTTCTTCTTCTTCTTCTTCTTCTTATTATTATTTCTTCTTATTATTATTTCTTCTTCTTCTTCTTCTTCTTCTTCTTATTATTATTATTTCTTATTATTATCATTTCTTCTTCTTCTTCTTCTTCTTCTTATTTCTTCTTATTTCTTCTTATTATTATTTCTTCTTCTTATTATTATTTCTTCTTATTATTATTTCTTCTTATTATTTCTTCTTCTTCTTCTTCTTCTTCTTCTTATTTCTTCTTCTTATTATTTCTTCTTATTATTATTATTTCTTCTTATTATTATTTCTTCTTATTATTATTTCTTCTTCTTCTTCTTCTTCTTCTTCTTCTTCTTCTTATTTCTTCTTATTTCTTCTTCTTATTATTTCTTCTTATTATTATTTCTTCTTCTTCTTCTTCTTCTTCTTCTTCTTCTTCTTATTATTATTATTATTTCTTCTTATTATTATTTCTTCTTCTTCTTCTTCTTCTTCTTATTTCTTCTTCTTCTTCTTTTTCTTCTTATTTCTTCTTCTTCTTCTTCTTCTTCTTCTTATTTCTTCTTCTTCTTCTTCTTCTTCTTCTTCTTTCTAAATGTTGATCTGAAAGAATTCACGTATCGTTCTTTTTAGTTTAACTGATTACACTTGCTTTTAACTTTGTTGACCTACCACTGTTTGGATTCTGGTGGTGTGACGTAACATCCGGTGTCATCATGTCACATCCATCTACGTATTTTTAAAGCTCGTTAATATAAAGAGGAGCATTGCGATAAACGATATACAATGCTAATTAGGTTGGTCGAAAAATGCTGGCCGTATTTTTACTCACTTTTTAAAAGTTAATATACGTTGCAATTTTTTCAAGTTTTCGTCAAGAAATGTTACCTGTTTAATCGATGTGTACTCTTTAATACATTTCCAATAATTTATCTCACAAAAAAATTGGAAACATATAATCCCTTAATAACTGTTATTGTATTGTCAAATGGGATCAGTTAAAAATACGCCAACAATGATGCACAACAGTAGAAAACAGTTCAAATTTCGTAAGTTCAAAAAGCAAATTAACTTTAACAAATCCAACTTTCCACAAACATACTCTCACCCACCAAAACAAATATCGTACTGATTTTAAATTAAAAATAGAAATACATAGCCTTTTATTACAAAAAAGTAGTATTCCGATTGGTCATGATAGCCAGGTGGGGGATAAAAAACAGGATCAAATAGATTTGAGGCACCTTTACATGAACAACAACGAAAAGGACACATTTTGTCTTAAAGCCGATAAAAACTATTTTTTCGGTTTTATTGCTTATGATAAAAATCGTTTTTTATAGCAAATAATTAAATATTAAAAACATAATTTGAATAGAATCCAATATTAAAAAATATATACTTTTTAAAAAGTGTGTGACGACATGTTTGCAAAACATTATTTTAATTTAAATGTTTTGTTTTTTTAATATTTGTTTGTTTCGTTTGTTTATACATTTTGCTTAAATAAAATGTTTTGTAAATAAAACTATGTATTTCAAAAAATGTTTTTTATAAACAGGAGCCCACACGATCCTGTGTCACGAAACCAAATGTAACACAAGACCCCACACTCTTCGCCCCGTGGGTATCATCGTCGGCCACTCACGCACAGGTGTTTGATATCCCGGTCGCGGTGTCGAGTAAAACAGATACCTCACTCTGATCTGGTGTCACTGAACCACTTGTAACATAGGTGGTCCACTCGTGTTTTTATCTCAGTACTCACACGTCTGGTCCTCGGCGCAGGAATCCTTCTAGACTGTGAACACCCTCTTTGGCGATGATCGTCAATAGTGGCTGAAAAAAAGAATGATGTGTCGAATTCCTCCGATCGGATGAATGACGAGTTCGTGATTCTGTGAAGGCAAAGTTACACAGCAGAACAATTCAACAATAGGAATAATCTAACAACATCGGTTTCGTTTTGTATCCATTAATTATTAACAAGATAACAACTGTTTCTAAAACGGCGAATTAAAGTCTGCTTTTCGATAATGCCTTTGTTTACTAACTATCTCGTCTCTGTGTGTGTGTATTCATTCACGATGGTAAGTCCTTAAGTAAGTTGTTACTTAATCTATGTTTGGAGAAACGGTGGTGGGGAATACCACGGGCAATGTCATCCAAACGAGGGGCCTTTCGCGCGATCCCCCGCTTACCGGTCGCTTACACAACCGTCCAGGCCGAATCCCACTCAAAACAAAATCCTTTCTTTTCCCAAAGAGGCATATTGTAACACTCTCTCTTTCTCTCTGTGTCTTTCCTCCTCTTTCGGGGTCGGGTGTGGTGTGGGATATACTGATTCAGATATTATCAAGACAAAAAGCAACTATCTGTACCCCGCTGGAGAAAGGAGGCTCTTGCCCTAATTAATGATGACAGCTTAAGGGGCGATCTCCACTCCGGCCTCGCGCACCCACCCACATAGTACTGACACACGTATGTTTTTCGTTGGCGATAAAAGATTTTGCCAAAACTTGGTCCACCTGTTTAAACTCGGCCTGTGTAAGATTTAAATGCAATTGACAATCTCACATGTCTTTCTCAGACAGCCCGGTGCCATTCTCCCCGTTTGTTTTCTATAGCTGGTTCCTTGGAGATATATGTACTAGTTCTTAGATCTCCACTTGTTTCTACGTAGCCCCCCTCCATTAAGATGCATATTAGTGCGCCCTAAAGGGCAGACTCTGTCGGTTACAATCACTGTTTCATTTTTTAATAAATCTCCAATGTTTAAAAAACAAAACCTTTTCTAATTAAAAATCTACGTAAACCGAAGTAAGCTTGTAAATAAAACTGTATTTTTAGGCAATTAGTAAAACTCTTTCGTGAATAAAAGCATTTTATTAAATAGGTTTTATGCTTTTGTTAATAATTAAACCGGAAGTAAAAACAATCGGTGTTAAGACAAAATGTGTCCATTTGGATTTTGGTTATTCTAAGGTGCCTCAAATCCATTTGATCCCCAAAAATAACATATCAAACGATACTTAACTTGGCAAGTTTCTTGAACTTATTTTCTCTACTAACATCAATTATCGGCGACACTCCATGAGGTAATCGACATTTTATTCCTTTTGAATTTTCAAACTACAATAATGGAGGATGAATTGAAAAAAGGTATGCGTATATTTTTCTTGAATGAATTCAAACTCGGTCATAATACTGACCAAACAGCCGTCAATATCAAAAGAGCAAAAAGTCCACAAATTGTCGGAGAGGACGAATGTCAGTTAAGACATTCAGTCGTGCTAATGAGAATCTTGAAGACGAAGAGGGTAGAGGATAGCCATATACACCTATCACAATAAACGTTTGAAAACAATGGTTTAATAAAACCCACGTCAGAGTGTGAGAGAGATTTCTTAGACACTTGATGCTGATCAATGGATCACGGTTACGTTTCTGTGTGGGGATGGGGGTATAAATGAAAGAGAGGGGGGGGCTTACTGTCCAGTTCGAGTCGTCATAGTATCATATCGCCAAACGTGTAGGAGGCAAATATCTAATATCTACTACTATTTACCTACTACAGATTTTTCAATCCACTCAGATTAGAATTTATACACAATCCTTCTAATTCTAAGATCATATAGAATCCGGCCAGTACTCTCTACACGCGTGGTCAGTGTGAGTGAGGTGTACTTGACATCTCAGCTGGGTCTGGCCGGGCACAGTGTATACACCATCGTTCAATCCCCCTTAACGCCCCCCCCCCTAAACAGTACCAAGACGGTGTGAGCCATCTAATTTCTCAGTTGACAAACCACCAGCCAATTACCACATCTGATGAATCTCGTCCGTCTTGCTGAGATGAAATAAACTTATGATGTGAAATGGCTCAATGTTGGTCTGAGTTTTTTTCTCTTTAACTTGTTCCAAGAATTCAAAAACAACTATTATTAGGCGTATGATCGTTTCCAAGATTTTGTTTTGAAATATTTTAGTTTCCATTATTTTTGATAATTCGTCAGCGCCTTTTATAACATCACATACAGAAGTCTCTTGAAAAAACCATCAGATTTCAGTACTAAAAAAACACAAGTGACAGAACTTCAGAAATAGCAAAAAAGACAACAAATTGAATAACAAATAAAACATTTCAAACATTTAAAGCATTCACCATATAGGTTGAATCGAGAAGGGAAATTACATGAGAGATAAAATACATAAGAGAAAAAATACATAAAAAAAACAAAAAAACATATATATATATATATATATATATATATATATATATATATATATATATATATATATATATATATATATATATATATATGTAAACATGTACTAGGCTGCATGTTTTAGTGGTGCATGCGAATGGCAGACATTGTAATGATAGATGCTCGGCCAAAGGAAAAAAGACGGGAGTACAGAGGGAATTGAAAATGTATTTGGTTTTATATTGGTCAACCCAGAATCTTATATCTGTTTGGAAAAAATAAGTGTCTCATTAAACAGAGAGAAGCAATGCTCCTAGGTGGGCTCCATGATACCCCCCCCCCCATTGAGTGGGCTATCTTGCAGTTATCGCTAGTATATATATATATATATATATATATCCAGCAGTCAGCTTCTGGGTGGTCGAATGGTGACCACTGATAAACACTAGAATCAAAGATTTCTGGTCAGGAGGAAAATATTCCAGTAGATGGGAAGATGAGAAGGGACCTGGCACTCTGGGCATGATACAAGCAGTTTTTTTTTCTGAGTGCTGGCAGTCACTTGGGCTGGGGTGCCTCTCAAGGCAAGGCGAGCCTTTGGAGTTCTTAGCTAAAGGATTGTGTTTATTAGAGTCATGTTTCGATCTGGTCAGGACAATATATCATCTTGCAAGTTTGCTATTCAACCTGGGAACACGAGTATTATTTGCAACCTCCAACAAGTAAACGTGTTACTTATTTTAAAACTGGAGTCGTGATTCCACTTGGGATGAGAGTTCATTGTTGCAGCACTGACTGAGTCGAACAACAACTTTGAACTTGAACAACGAGTCAGATGATTTGGGTTAGTGCAGTGAACGCACTCATGCATGTTCATATATATATATATATATATATATATATATATATATATATATATATATATATATATATATATATATAGGTATTACACTTAGTTGATTTCTTGTACAACAAAATTGTAAGATAAATTTCAAAGGAAACATTATTTATTGATCAATGAAACGGGCGGGTGGAAAAAAGAAGAAAAGTGCTAAAATTTTCACTAAGGTCTTATCGCCTGACCCTCTAAAAGGAAACGTCAGAATGATAAATTAAAAACTGAGAAAATCGGATGAGAAATGAGGGAGAAATTGTTTAAGTTGGAGAAATCAATTGAGAGAGAAAATAGGGGGTACATCTCTTAACGTTATGGGGACTTTGAATCGTAGAAGATCTCCAACTGTTGTTTAAATATCTTTTGTCTATATAGACTAGGTCGAGAATTGTTAATAACTAACGCCTCAATAATATATATATATATATATATATATATATATATATATATATATATATATATATATATATACATATATATGTGTGTGGGTGTGTGTATGTGTGTGTATGTGTGTCTTTGTAGAACGGTCGGAATTCTATGGAATTATGGTTTCACAAAGTCTACACCTTGTGAACTACACCTTATATATATATATATATATATATATATATATATATATATATATATATATATATATATATATATATATATGTAATGGTTTTCACACCCATTAAGAATAGTCGTCCTGAGAAGTTCTAGCTAATTCCTAGCTTTGAACGAAATATGTCTGCAAATGTGTAGCCAAAAATGTTTGCATAACTAATACGTTTTATACCTTATAAATGGCTCTATTCATTATTGATCACTTTAATATAAACACAGTAAGTATGCATTTTATTTTATCCTGTGAACATAAACTAGAATATTGGGCTAGTGCAGTGAACGCATATTAGCATACGTATCTACACATAACAAAAACAACCCAGAATTATTCACAGAGATAACAAGAAACCTAACCTTACTCAATCAAAATAGCAAACTAAGCAACATACTTAAAACAATGAAGATAATCAAAAGCAAACGCCAACCGAAAAAACTCAAAAAAATTCTAACCTCATCGAAATTCAACTAACACGTATCACAAGGGGTCACAAAATGCAACAAAGAAAGATGTGGAGTTTGCGACATAATAATAGAGGGTAACACATACACATTCAAAAATCCAACACAAACCTTCAAAATAAAGAAGGATCTAAACTGCACCTCTAAAAATATCATATATGTACTTGAATGCATAACATGTAAAAAATACTATATAGGTGCAACAAAAACATTCAATAATAGAGTGGCCATCCATAAGAGCAATATTATAATTCAAGAAAATAGAAAATTGCCTGTCTCCAAACATGTACACTCATGCAGCAGTGGAAAATTCCAGATAATGCCCATTTTCCAAACTCAGGACTATTCATACCTCCTAACACAAGAAAAAATCTTCATACACAAATTCAACCCACCATTGAATAAATCATAAGACAAATCACACCACAGACATATAAAAACAAGTACGAACACATGTATAAACAAGAACCCATCTGCACTCGGACACGTGTGCATTTTCACACCCTCACACATAGAACGAATACATACCCCATGTGAGTGTATTCATACACACATGCAGAAAATAATATGAATGTGTGTATCTATCTATCTATCTATCTATCTATCTATCTATCTATATATATATATATATATATATATATATATATATATATATATATCTTTCTATAATTCTATTTATATTTCTATCTACCCTCAATCTTCCTTCCCCCTCTCTTACTTTTTCTCCCCCCCCTACCTATCTATCTACTCACCCATCCTCTTTTCTACTAATCTCTCTCTCCAAACCCAAGCAAACATCCTCACCCCCAACCACCCACACATCCACATTCATGTGTGAACCCAGCAGGGACACCATCATGAATGACCGGGAATGACCACACCCACACATACCATACAGATTCGACCAACAGCAATTAAAGCAATAAAACCTAATACACAAATGAACTTAAATGACCGAACACTGGCCAAACTGAATATATTTTTATCTCAACAAGATAGCATTTTTTTCTGTCAAACGGAACAAACATTTTTTCTGTCAAATGGAACAGACACTTTTAAATGAAAGAAAAATGAAACGTTTTCTCAAATGAAACACTTTTATCAAATGGAATTTACATCTGACGAGAGCATAATGGATAAACGATAAATGCTCGAAACGCGTTATGAAATTATATTTAAAAAACTTAAAATGTTAAAATGATAAGATAATAAATAATTATTGAAAAAGTTTTTTTTACTAGCGTTGGTAACCACAATTCTTTAAATATACTTTTTTCTCTCGTTGGAACTGCACTGATGCTACACAACCCCCCCTCTCTCTCTCTCTCTCTCTCTCTCTCTCTCTCTCTCTCTCTCTCTCTCTATATATATATATATATATATATATATATATATATATATATATATATACAAAGTGTTCGAGACAAATTTGATATATTTTTTAAATATTATTTAATTTCAGAACAATTTGAAGTGTTTAATAGCAGTAAAGTGCAACGGATAGCTGTGTATAGTAAGTTTGATAGCATATACGCCTGGAAAGCACCGGATTATTGGAAGAGAGTGGCTTCACCATAATGATTGGCACAGGATGAAACAAAAATCGGAAATCTTTGCTGCAGATCACTGCTCCTTGAATAAATTGAAGGCCGTGAGATGTGAGCTGAAGAATTGCGACGATGTGGAAGCAGTAGCTAACAGGAAGGCTTATATTAGGCGTTCAGTGTATCGACACAACGAAATTCGCCGAGAAGCTGCAAAGAAGGGCGGGCAAGATTCAGGAATAGCAATGCGGTTCTTAACGAGAAAGATGGGCGTTGAAGTGGCGACTATGAAGAAAGTGCTGAACGAGGATCCTCGTTATTCTTCATACGGGAGTTTCAATGGTCACAACCCAACCCCAAGAGAACGGTCTTACAAAAGCCAAAAAAATTCTCAACAAGGTAAAAAAAAAAAAAGAAACAGTCGAGCCGCGGCCATTTTGCTACTTCTAACAACCAGCTGCCCAACATGCAGAACAACAGATGTCTAGTCTACAGTCCGCACAAAATCCCTCACGTCATAAAGATAAAATTCCCTCAAACTGTTATGGTCTTCTTTGGGTGTGTTATCAGCAATGGCCACGTCATGACGCCACACATCTTCGAAAGGGGACTGCGACTCAAGTCAGATGGATATAGTGAGTATTGATTTACTCCTCTTCAGGAGTTAGGCACAAGGCCAGTTTTTATCTTACTCCCACAAGTAAGATGTGATCCAAGGTCGGATCGGGAAAGTGGGGTTTAAAAATTGCCTGGGCAGCCCCGTCGGCATTCCCCGGTAGGGGCGCCTCAGGCAGTAAGCAATAAACTTACTCCTCCCCAAAGAGGGTGGGCCTGGGACGGTGGGCCTGGGAGAGTGGGCCCTCCTAGAACTGCACAGGACAGACCCATAGACCGGCATAAATCAAGCCCCGAAGGCCAAGACAATACCAGTCTATGAGGTGCAGTATCCATCGGAACAGATACTACACTTTGATCTTAGCCAAAAAAAAAAGTGAGTAGCTGTCCACGTTTGTCACGCGTTGGGTTGTCACACCTTTGGGAAAATCCAGAAGTGATTACCTGAGAACTTTCACTAGTTCATCTTTTGCGGATGAATGTTTGGTATGATTGTGAACTGTTGGTGGATGATATGGTCAACGAATATTAGATAGGACTGGTCTTTTCCCCACGCTTCTTTTTCGGACACATTTTTGCTATTTCCTTTTTATTTTTATCAATTACAATTGATTGTGGTTGTCACAGACGGGGTAAATCTTACTGTAAAAATCAAAACTACAAATCGAAGTATAACCAAAAAAAAAAAAAAACCCAACAAAAATAAATACGCAAGTTAAATCTTACTTAAAGAACAAATCCACGAGTTAAGTTTGGCAAAAAATGCAAAAATACGCGAGATTAGTTTTAGTTCAGAAAATTAAACTAATCTACCCTAACTTCTGAATATGTAAATACAACATCTCTGTGCCTGTAGATTAATTGGTATTTTAGTCACAAAAATATTAACAACAAGCGAATGCCTTTTGGCTAAGATCAAAGTGTAGTATCTGTTCCGATGGATACTGCACCCTATAGACCGGTATTGTCTTGGACTTCGGGGCTTGATTTACGCCGGTCTATGGGATTGTCCTGTGCAGTTCTAGGAGGTCCACCCTCCCAGGCTTTGCCTCCCCTCTTTGGGGAGGAGTAAGTTAATTGCTTACTGCTTGAGGCGCCCCTACCGGGGAATGCCGACGGGGTTGCCCAGGCAATTTTTGATGGTCAGAGTGCTCACCTCTCGAGCGCTGGCTTTTCAACCCCCACTTTCCGACCCGACCTTGGGTCACATCTTACTTGTGGGAGTAGGATAAAACTGGCCTTGTGCCTAACTCCTCGAGAGGAGTAAATAATACATTTTGTATTTATTAAAAGTGAAATAAATTATTTCCTTTATTTTTATTATCAGTCATTAACTGTAAGCTTCCTTTCTTTGCCCATAACAAGTAAATATGAATACGTGATTATTCTTTCGTTTCTTTTTTATTATCAGTTATTATTAAGATTAGGCCCCCCTTTCTTTGCTCATAAAATAAATGTTCATGTGATTATTGAAGCGATCCGGACACACGTACGTTCACTTTTATTATATAGATTATACAAATACATATAAAAAAACAAACACGTCTGAAGGATTTGTAGTGTGCAGCCAACACGGCGTCAGCTTGTGTCTGATAAACTCAAACAGGGTATCTGGTGAAACGCTCATGGCGTTGAGAACCCCCAAAACACTTAATGAAGTCGGGCTAACATCACTGAGGACACATCTTGTAGCGGGAGAATGTATGTTACAAATGAAGTATACCATTTTTTAGTTATCATTGCACATGTTTTTAATACTTGTAAACCTTTGAAAAATCTCTTTCATGGTGAGACATTTTTTTGTATCAGTAGTTTGTTATTTTATTTGTTTAGGCCGGTCGAATATATATATATATATATATATATATATATATATATATATATATATATATATATATATATATATATATTTCATTCGTACAGGTTTATTTCGTCAATGTTCAAACATGAACTCGGGTCGGTTGCGTGTTGGAGATAAAAACAAGTCATTAGACTATCTCGTTTGTCTCTGTCTAACAAAGGTGGTCTATATTCAACCAAGCAGTACTAAGTGTTGTCGAAGTGATGGCACAAAATACTGTTTCTGAGGAACTAAAAATAGTTTCAAGTTGTCGTATCACATCATCTTCATGAGTTCTTGTGGTCGTAGTAGTAGTGGTGAGAAAAGTCAGCTGTGGCGTTTTGTAAGTTGACCAAGCACCCAGAACAAAACAGCCATTGTTTCGTATTTATTTGAACATCCGGATGTAACTCTGGTTTGGTTAATATACATGTTTTTCCGTTCTTGCTTACTTACTGATTATCTTTCTGTTAATTATTTCTATTGAAAGAAAGAAAGAAAGAAAGAAAGGCAGACAATATCAATAAAGAAGTAAAAAAATAAAATAAAGGCAAAACAAAGACAAAAAAGGAAAGAAAGAAGAAAAGGCAAAGAGAGAAATATATAAAAATTGGAGGCAGAAAAAATATGTTAAGAAAAAAAATTGGAGAAAAGAAAGGAAGGGGGACAGAAAAGGGTAAATTAATTGATTAACATCCTCCGTTAAATAACTTCCTCCATTTTTTAAGGCGATTACCCGTGAACACCCCGAAAAACTTAGCGGAAATAAGTAAAAAAAAACAGCAAAAGTTATTTTAGAATTTAGAGTGTGAAATCAGTTTCGTATATAAATTTAACGTAAAATGATCCCTTATTTCCGGGCCATTCTAACTTTTTAGGTCAGTCAACCGATTTTTTTACGACTAACCCTAAGTTCAAGTGACAAGATCGTAATACCACACGTAATCGCCTAAAAAGTATACCCTCCAAAAAAAACAACGCACAGAACTCATCTCCCGTAGTAAAAAAAAAATTGGTTAATGCCCTAAAACGCTAGAATGGCACAAGATGTGACATAATTTTACGTTAAATTTATAAGCGCAATTGATCCTTCACTCTAAATTATAAAGTAATTGTGTTTTTTATCGCAAAGTTCTTCAGGGTATTTATTCGTAATCGCCTAAAAAAAGTACAATCTCACTTTTGTGTGTGTGGGGGGGATTTAGCACAGGGTGTTAATCTAGAATAATAATCGAAAAAAGTCTGTATAAATCAAGAAAGAAACGAAAGAAAGAGAAAATGACCCCCCCCCCCCCCAGATATGTGTAAAAAACACCTGGTGTTCAATTAATTGTATAACATGAATCGTTTACAATAAGTGTTGCTTTCCCGTGCTTGTTTTACAGGTACTTTCACGGAATGTGTCCCGATGAACTCATTGCGACGAAAATACCTCCTACTGTGATTAGGAGCCAGATTTATAAAGGAAAACTTAAGTTGGAAGTTGTGCAGCAAGATCTTTGTTCATATTACATTTAAATTTCTGCATGTTGGCACAGTCGGAGAAACAGGAGGCAGGGAGGAAATACCAAAGGCAAGCGGTTTGGGGAAATCACCTATTAGAGTAGAAGGTTTTCCGGTATCTGGGTACCTCTACAGTGAAGGGGTGAGATTTTGCTAAGGAGCGAGTTGGTCAGGGATATTTAAGTTGAGGGGTTACAAGTGCAGAGCACATTCCGTGGAAGTACTTGTAAAACAAGTACATGGATGTTACATTGCGGCGACGGGACAGGGACTGGGACAAAGCTAAAAATTGCATCAGTCTCGAAGGATTTCTTTTTCACTGACCGAGAACAGAAAAGATGAAATGTAGTATAAGAACAGATACTACACTTTGCTCTTAGCCAAAATGGCATCGCTTACATTCCTTCTCTCCTCTTGGAATAATTTGATCTTTCTATGCCCTCTTCTTCCCCTTCTTCCACCACTTCTCTTTTCTTCTCTTCTCATCATTATTTTATTCCTTGTGTATTTTCTTCTCTTTATCTTGTCTCTGACGTAATAACTCCCCCTTCTTTCCCTTCTTCCTTCCTCCCTTCCTTCTTTTTTCTCCCCCTTTCTCCCCTTACACTTAAACATTAAACAAAACTTTCGACAAACATACATCTATATATTTCTATCACAGTTTAAACTTTCGAAACCTCGACGTAACTCAAAATCAAAACGAAGATAAGTTCAATGAGTACGGACCCATTCTGAAGATGCGTCCATTCAACTTGCGCGCTTTGTGATCGAAAATGCAATTTCAAATTGAAGCGTGACAGCATTTTTTCCAACTTCAAAACTCCCGAGTCAATCAAATGGAATCAGTGCTATTGTCACAATCGGCGCACTCGGCTCACTCGGCGCTCGTATTCCATAAAGTTTGGCTGTGCCGGTTTTTATTTAATATCCAGATTTATTGAAAAACACTGAACCGTGACTAATCGATAAAAAAAACACAAAAGAACTTCCATGTAGGGATGCGAGAGAACATCGAAAAAAAAAAGAAATAATATACTATAAAAAGAATTATGAAAAGAAATGAATAAAGAGTAAGGCTGGACTAGGAATTGTGAAATGTCTTTGTAGAACGGTCGGAATTCTATGGAATTATGGTCTCAAAAGTCTACACCTTGTGAACTCGGAATCTGCCCAACAAGTAAGTACATAATTTAATTTTCTGTTATCTATGTTTCTATCTATCTAATATTAATTTAAGAGCGTCCTGTTTGTTGAACACGTAGCCATGTGACTACTTCCCTGCAGATTACAGCAACTTAGTTCATTCCTATTCCATTTCATTAACCTTTTCCTCATTGGCATATACACACACACACACACACACATATATATATATATATATATATATATATATATATATATATATATATATATATATATATATATATATATATATATATATATACTAAAGCTGAGTTGATAGACACTCGTTTCTCTAAGTATGTTTCCTATGTATTTTAATCACAAAATACATGCTAAAATATTCCATTAATTTTGGGATTGAGTTATGCTTGAACAATAAACTCCATTTGAATTATTCTAATCAGCCGTAAATTGCAATTGTTTAACCAAGTGACACATCTCTTACTACGTGTTTTTCTATGACTCTTTCTTTCTCATTGTATCTTATTTGAGCTCATCCGCTCGTATTTTATACCATCTCCCCCTTTCTCTCTCTCTCTCTCTTTCTCTCTCTCTTTCTCTCTCTCTCTATTTGTGTTTGCATAAAAGTCAAAAGTAGAAAAAGAAAATGCAGAATAAAAAAGAGAAAGAGAAAGAGAAAGAGAAAGAGAAAGAGAAAGAGAAAGAGAAAGAGATCTGTATATAGCGAGCAGAAAGAGGCTAATTTTGGATTTTCTCTTTTTAATTTTAAAATATTTAACAAGCTTTGCAAACTGAAACAATGTGTGTGTGTGTGTGTCTTTGTAGAATGGTCGGAATTCTATGGAATTATGGTCTCAAAGCGTCTACACCTTGTGAATTACAACTTATATATATATATATATATATATATATATATATATATATATATATATATATATATATATGAGAGTTGATCACATCGTTGAAAATTGTTTCGTAAGGGATAATATTCTTTTTTGTTACAGAAATTGAAAACCAACAAACAATTATTTTTTTTGTAATGAATAAAATTCATTTATTTATAATCTTAGATTTTCGACAAAGAAACTTGCCTTCAACAGAGCTAAACTTTTGTTTTCTTTCTTTTTCTTTCCATTTCGCTGGTATGGGCCCCAGATCTTTGAAAAGTGTTTCGTAAGGGATAATTTTTTTTTTTCACAGAAATTAGAAACCACTAACATTTAATTATTATTTTAAATGAATAACATTCATTTATTTATAAGCTTAGATTTATCCAGTTGTTCATAGTGGCCGAGTTGGTTAATACGCCGGAATTTGAGTTAAAAAAAAAACATGACTCGTGTTCCGGGGTTTCGAATCTTATAACTGGTATAAATAATTATCTCTACATTGATGATTCCAGAAAAGATGAAAAGGTATACGCATGTAGATAGACAAATATTAAATAAATTCCTTAATTGTTTACTTGGCTGCAATGTGTGTGTGTATGTGTTCCGCAGGGCTTTGTTTTTTAATTTGAGATTTAACAAATTAATAACATGGCCGACTAGTCTATGAATGAACCGAAATGCATTATGTTGGAATTTAATTTTGAAATATTTGTTCGGGAGGGAGATTTATATTGACTTCTTTTTGTTTGCTTGGTCGCGGTACTGTTATATGTGTATGTACGTGTGTGTATGTGTGTGCATGTGCGTGTATGTGTGTGATTTTCACCGCGGCTCAATAATTACCAGATGAAACATGAAAAGCCACCAATAGCCTGACGCCGGCCTTTGAACAGGTATCTGTACTTTAAGCTGCGTGGTTGGTGGAACACAATTCTCGAACTACAGTTTGTATCTTGACGTTTTTACATCTCATCAAATTAAAGACGAGCTCTTCAGTCTCTTCGGCCGTTGAAAAGCCGGCTTATTAGCCCAACTAAAAGCAGACTGTGATGAGTATGCTGAAAAGGCTGGAACGAAAAAAAATGGCGACTGGAATGATTTGATTAAAAATGGACTCTGGCGGGCAGATCAGTGCCACATGGACTTCGCGGATCCGTTCGATAGGTTTTGTCCCACTTCAAAAAAAAAAAAAGATAAAATAACAAGATCACATTTTCTTAACATGTTTCCATTCAATCTGCGCGTTTAGCGCTGAAAATGTTATGTCAAACTTAAATGTAGCAGATATTTCAAACTTTGGTAAACCGACAGAAACGTCATGTTAAAGTGAAGCGAATATACAAAAATAGAAACATCATATTACAATTCATACTTCTACTTGAAGAAGAGATTTCTCTCGAAATATTGGATATTAAAAATAATAATAAACTAGAAAAGTTATGTCCCCTTACGGAGATTAAAATCAAAACATAATGATACTAAACCATCTATATAGACTCCTTATTGTAATTTTGATTAAAATCATTTAATGGATTTTGATTAAAATCCATTACATGGCTTTGATTCTTAAAAATGTCTAAAATTAAAACTTAAGGGGTATTAAGAAAACATTGAAATTCAAGGAATCCTACTTTATTGGTGTCTAATGACGATGGATCAAATTTAATATAAATCTGAAATATTTGAATTTTTAAATGTAAGGTTGTGCCCATATTATGCCCCTTAAAACACTTTAAAATACGCCGAAGAAACTAAAATTTAGGGGATATTTATTAATTGATACCTAATACCTATTATAAAAATTTCACAAAAATCGGAGGTATCTGAATTTTCACAAAGGGATTTCACCCCCTCTTTGCACCCTTTGCATAAGACTAAATGACACTAATTATATTCGATATTACTCACACCTACGCCTAGCAGCTGTGTTCCAAAATTCATAATGATCGGTTAATTAGTTTAGTAGTAATCTATATGCATACATATACACAACATGCCTCTCTTTCCCCCATGCTCTCTTTGCCCCTTTTGCATAAAATGACATATAGCCCACATTACGCACCCTTACGCCTAGCAGCTGTATTCCAAAATTCATAATGATCGGTTTATTAGTTTAGGGGTGAATCCTATGATTACAAATATATAAACATATACACATACAAATATATAAACACATACACATACAAATATATAAACACATACACATACAAATATATAAACACATACACATACAAATATATAAACACATACACATACAAATATATAAACACATACACATACAAATATATAAACACATACACATACAAATATATAAACATATACACATACACATACACATATATAAACACATACACATACAAATATATAAGCATACACAACATACAAAACGTTATATAAATAGAGATATTTACATTTTCGTTATTTTTAAAAATCTCTAATTTACTTAAAATGGTCAAAACTTTAAAACAATTCCCACTGCCGACATTTGTGTCACTCTTCGGTAATGCAGGAAAACCTCCATTCCCTTTCTTTCTTTGTTCTTCGTCGTCTACGCCCCCTTATTCTCCCCTCTCTCTTCTAAATAAATGTCATCTTTGTAAATAACACGAGACCCACTTTTCTTTCAATTTTCATTCTCTTCTCTCTCATCTTTATTTTTGCCCTGTCTCTTTCAAATGTCTCTGTAATTTTGTAAATTTGAAAATAACTTTTTTTCACTCCTTTCTGATGAAGTCTTTTGATAATAAAGACGAACTATAAAATCTCATTATATAAGCTGGTGGCCTTTTGGCTAAGATCAAAGTGTAGTATCTGTTCCGATGGATACTGCACGCCTGTCCTGTGCAGTTCTAGGAGGTCCACCCTCCCAGGCTTTGCCTCCCCTCTTTGGGGAGGAGTAAGTTAATTGCTTACTGCTTGAGGCGCCCCTACCGGGGAATGCCGACGGGGCTGCCCAGGCAATTTTTAATGGTCAGAGTTCTCACCTCTCGGGCGCTGGCTTTTCAACCCCCACTTTCCGACCCGACCTTGGGTCACATCTTACTTGTGGGAGTAGGATAAAACTGGCCTTGTGCCTAACTCCTGGAGAGGAGTAAATAATATAAGCTGGTTTGAGTTTATTCTTCGATCCATCCGTCTGATTTTTAATTTACTCATATATTAGAATATATGATATTAAGTCGGTCGGATTTTTAAAGTGGTCCTAAATAGAATTCAAGCTAGCAGATCAAGCCTTGATTCTAACTCGCCTTTTTTTCCTGTTTTTCTGCCATTATGTTATTAGCGCGAAAATAATTAATGCTACCTAAACACACACACACACACACACACACACACACACACACACACACACACACACACACACACACACACACACACATATACACACTGTGGCAAAGCAAAAAGAAGTCAGTAAGAATTCTCCTCCTCTCCCCAAACAAAATTACGAAATG
The DNA here is from genome assembly GCA_963556195.1 of Sepiola atlantica. Lineage (NCBI taxonomy): Eukaryota > Metazoa > Mollusca > Cephalopoda > Sepiida > Sepiolidae > Sepiola > Sepiola atlantica. The sequence goes on from OY744548.1 coordinate 39,357,551, forward strand.
TGTTTGGCATAATTGTCAGAGTGTTCGCTAATGTTCTGGAAGACCGGGGTTCAATCCTCAACCAAGTAATATGAAAAAACTTAAAAAATGGTACTTAGACCCCCTTGCTGAAGGATCAAGAGTAAATGGAGTAATCCTGGAAAAGGAATAGCGCCCTCCCCTACATTTCGGTGTAGTAGCCAATGAAAAGGGAACCTTCGGGTCGCCCTCAACTACGGGCGACCACTTTACATTTACTAGTGTTAGTATGTGCCTTGTAATTTATTATCAGTCAGCTGTTCTAGAAAAGATTCTAACGTAGGAAATAATACGGCCCTTTTGTTGATGCTCTCATCTTCTACCTTTGTGTTAAAACGTGTCTCAGATGATTTATAGATAACCACATACCAATTCTTAGTTCAATGTTACCTATTAGAAATACATGGGCCACTGAAAGCTGACATCATGTGTTAACCATTACTCTCTACACCAAATAATATATATATATATATATATATATATATATATATATATATATATATATATATAAATAAGTATGACATGAAATTGAATAACTTCTACTAACCCTTTTTACATTTACGAAGCCCCCCCCCTTTCCTCCTCTTCAACCAAAACCTTCCGACGGCATTGAATTCATTTGCCCTCCAGTAGATTTGGTGTGGCCTGAGGAACTGGACTTTGAATAAAATCGCAGTTGAAATATGTATGCACATATGTAGTCAAAATGTTTATATGAATAAAAATATATACTAAAATACAGCTCTACTTGTTATTTAGTACGATCTTATAAAGACCGTAGTTTCATTGGATTGGCATCTATGAAAACACAACCATAAAAACACTATATATATATATATATATATATATATATATATATATATATATATATATATATATATATATATATATATATATGAGTAAATGCGAAAGTTAACTCATTTCTCGCATTAATGTCTGATTAAAATGCCTTATTTTAAATTAAAAAATACACAATAGAAAAACTGCTTATGTACACCATCACTCAGAAAAAATATTTTTTCTTTCTTTTTCTTTGTTTACAGTCATATTTAAAAAATAAACAAATTTGTATCAAAATTAACAAAATGTTAATGTGTATCTATCTATTTAAATGAATACGAAAGTTTTCGTATTCATTTAAATATTAAGAATAAGATGTTTATTTTATGTTTTGCTTCAAGTATTTCAAGTAGCGAACTTTGCGAAGCGACAGCGAGACGGCGAAGCCAGATATATATATATATATATATATATATATATATATATATATATATATATATATATATATATATTAATAAAAAAATGAATTAAACGACTCCACGTCATGTTAGAAACTCTCCCAGGTCGACTTATTTCATTTATGAACGTTATTTTTCCCCACAAAGGACAATATAAGCGCATGCGCAGTGAGACCGGTTATACGCATGCTCACGGGTACGATTGCCTCAAGACGCCAGTTTCGGCTCGGATTTCAATGGACGCGTTTCATGCAACGTAATTGGAAATACTCCATTTTTTAAATGCATGAAGTAATCTTTCTTTAACTTATGGACTCAGAAAAAAGATATAGATTTTTGTATCCCAACAAAAAAGAAGCTCACATTTTTAATATTGTCTTTCCTTTTTCATTCTCGTATTTCTCATTGCATTTACACACACAACTATATATATATATATATATATATATATATATATATATATATATATATATATATATATATATATATATATATATATATAGTAATTCAGGTAAAGTAAACATCCACAGGATAGGAATCAAAAGAATTTCAACCGGGTTTATTAAAATTGCTCAATATCAAATAAACCTTTTATATATATGATTATTTTATTTATACAGACATTTACAAAATCTGCAACACTGGCATGTCAATGTTATCGATCAACAGCTGTTAGAAACTGAGATCTCATCATGCAGAATTAAAATCCGATCCTTACCTCAGATCATATTTTGGAAGAATGAAATGGGAGAGAGAAGAAAAGAAAGGAAAAACAGAACATTTAAAATTTGGAAAGTCACATTGCTAGATTTTAGAATGTTGAAAATCAAATATAATATAATATAAAATAAAATAAAATATAAAATTAAATAAACTCGTTGAGGATAGAGAAAAAAGGAGAGAGGGGGAGAGGGAGAGGGAGAAAAAGAAAAAAGTGAAAAGGAGGTAAAAAAAATCTAGGTCGATGGTGGTAGTATGGTGTAATGTAATTTTTATTTAATCCTATTGATTTTTAAAATTTTATTTTTATCTTTTTATTTGTTTTATTTTTTTTACTGTTTTTAAATTCTGCGGTTTATTTTTGATTTCATATTATTGTTATTATTTATTTATTATACAATTGGGAAATGCATTAATCAAAAAATTACTAAAGTTTACTAACATGATATAAGGATGGTAATAGCAGCAACCGTGATACTACTACTACTACTACTACTACTACTACTACTGATAATAATAATAATAATAAGTGTAATAAGAGTAATTATAGTCTTATTAAGGTGTGGGGAATAAACGAATGGAATAGAGAGAATAAGGATAAGATTAGAGTAATGGAAATAATAATAATTAAACTTACCTTTCAGTTGAGGATAAGAGAGAATGTTCTAGAAATTAAAAAAAAGTTAATTAGTCACGTGATGGAATGGGGGAGAAGAGTTTTCTGTGTTACTTAATAAGTTCCGACGGGAATTCGAAACTCGAACCTGGCTACTGAATAGATTTTGTGCCTTATTAGCCTTTTGGCTAAGCTCAAAGTGTAGTATCTATCCGATGGATACTGTACCCCATACTGGTGTGGTCTTGGCCTTCGGGTCTTGATTTACGTCGGTCAATGGGTCTGTCCTGTGCAGTTCTGGGAGGTCCACCTTACCAGGCTTTGCCTCCCCTCTTTGGGGAGGAGTAAGTTTATTGCTTACTGCCTGAGGCGCTCCTACCGGGGAATGCCGACGGGGCTGCCCAGGCAATTTTTAAACCCCACTTTCCCGACCCGACCTTGGGTCACATCTTACTTGTGGGAGTAAGATAAAAACTGGCCTTGTGCCTAACTCCCGGAGAGGAGTAAATCAATACTGAATAGATGTCATCACAGTATGGTGATTTTTTTTTTAAATATTAACATTTTATTATTTATTTTAATTAATAATTTTAACTACTGAAACTTGCCTTTCGGTTGATATATATATATATATATATATATATATATATATATATATATATATATATATATATATATATATATATATATATATGTGTGTGTGTGTGTGTGTGTGTGTGTGTGTGTGTGTGTGCGTGTGTGTGTTACCTAATTACTTAGTATAAGTGTTCTAGGATACTCTAAAAAGTACTGAAAAAGACGATAGATTCCTCCCATGTTTGTCTGATGAATTGAAGCCTTAAATATTACAGAAACTTTTCCCCCTCTCATCACGTGACTCGCTATCGCTTCACAAAGTTCGCTACTTGAAATACTTGAAGCAACAATCTTTTTTTTAATTTCTAGAACATTCTCTCCTACCCTCAACTGAAAGGCAAGTTTCAGTAGTTAAAATTATTAGTTAAAATAAAAAAAAATAGTTATACCCATATCCTAGAGGATTTTGTGTTTTGCGTTTTCCAATTATTTTTGAAAAGGGGAAGTTTCTTTTCCCGAAAAATTAAATAAATGATTTTATAATCATCCCGACATCACACAGACAGCTAACAACACTCTAGCTGTTATGTAAGATTTTAAGAAAAAATAAATAGTAAGTCATATTTCGTATTCAATTTATTATTTTTGTTCCTTCCAACTTACATCTTACTCGGAATTTGCATTGCCCACAGCCTTTTAAAAACATACTACTACTAATATATATATATATATATATATATATATATATATATATATATATATATATATATATATAAAATTCCCAAGCAACTACAGACCAATAATCTGTTTACCAACAAAGTGAAAAATCCTGACGGCACAACTAAGAGAACATGGACGCTTCATAAGACTGACAATAGAAGAAACCAACGAAAATAGCTGGACATTGCTAAGAAAAGGATACGTGAACAGAGAAACGGAATCTTTACTGATGGCTGCACAGAACAATGCGATTAGCACAAACTACATTAAAGCTAAAATAGACAAAACCAATGCAAACAGTAAATGTAGACTGTGTGGAAAACGAGACGAAACAGTAAATGATATAAGTGAATGTAGCAAACTCGCCCCAAAGAATACAATAATAGACATGACTGTGTGGGGAAAGCAGTACACCGGGAACTGGGCAAACAATTGAATTTCGAATACGCAGACAAATGGTACAAACATAAACCATAAACGGTACTGGAAAACAAAAAACACAAAATCCTCTGGAATATGGATATACACACAGATAAACTCATACAAGCAAGGAGACCTGATGGTATTATAATCGACAAGAAGGGAAAAATCTTACAACATTGTAAACTACGCTGTTTCAGCAAACCATAGAGTGAAGATCAAGGAGACGGGAAAACGAAGCAAATACACAGAACTAGCCAGAGAACTGAAAAGAATATGGAGCATGAAGAAAGTCAGTATGATACCAATAATCATAGGAGCACTAGGAACAATCCCCCTAAACCTGGAGAAAAGACTGGGAGAAATTGAAAGAAAAGGGACCATCGAAACTATACAAAGGACGGCAATGATCAAAACAGCTGCAATCTTAATGAAAATCCTTGAATGCGGAAACCAACCCGCATAAGCTACAAAGGGTAACCAGTCACATGGAATTTACAACAGGAAGAAAACAAAACCACACGAAGAACACCACATCACGAACCAAGGAACAGAAACTGCAAGAAACATCACTTCATAAACTTTCCTCCCCTTAATAAATTACACCGGCCTCAGCTGACACCAAACAAAAATGAACCAATTAACAGAAATTCCCTTCCCCTTCTCCCTCCCCCCAATAAATAAATAATCAGAAAAAAATGGTGCTGGCCTAGGCTGGCACCAGAAAAAATATTAGTAGAGGGTCGAGGATGATAAGAAGACCGAGGGGGACAGTACAAACGAGACCCCCACTGGAAGAGTGTAGAGAATGCTTGGACCTTGGGGAGGCTTATTGCCACCCAAATCCCAGAGAAGACCAACGGTCCTTACCAGCGAGAAATCAATGGTAAGCAGCTGTTGCGATACCGTAAGGTTATTTGCGGTGGTTATCGAAAAGAGGTGAAGAATACTGGAAATCTGGGGAGGCTTGTTGTCACTCAGACTCAAGGAAATACCACTGGTTGTTATCGGTGAGCAATCACTGACGATGACCTGTGTGAGAACTCTTAGTGAGTATATAATAATAATACTACTACTACTACTACTACTACTACTACTACTACTACTAATAATAATAATAATCCGCAATTGGTAATAATGTTAATGGTAATAATATTAATAGTATTAATGACCACATTAATAATGTATTATAATTATAATAATAATGGGAAATTAAATATAATAATCATACCTAGCATGATCTAATATACGATATATAAATAGATAACTATGTTATCTGTTTTTTGTTTGTGGATAGATAAGTTCTTTTTCTTAATAGGGGCCCTAGTGTTGCCGTGTTTTAGGGGGTCAGTATTGCATAGTAAGGGGTAATTGATTCTAGGGGATTTAGTAGATAATAAAATATTGGTTAGGGTTAAAAGATTTTAGTTTTTTTTTGGTTCAAACGGTTATATGTAAATTACTAAGTAGGTGTGATCTATTGTGCCTACAGTTAATTGCGGTTTCTTGATTTTTGTTCAGAAGTTTACCTCTATCACTAAATCTAACTATCTCAAGTTTTTCACTTAGGCATAAGTAACAGGGTGAATTTAGGGAACTACAGTTACTGGTTTTTCTAATAGTGTTCGAAATCATTGTTCGTGATTGATTATTGTTGGTTAGTTCCCAGTGGTATATAGAGAGTGAAGTTCTTTTTTTATAGTCAGAATTATTGAATGAACATTTATGGTCGGTATATCTTTCTTTAACAGCCATGCCTATATAGTATTTTTTATAAGTTGGGTTTTCTTTAGTTGAAATTGTAGCCTGGTAGACTATTTGGGTTGTTAGGCAATTTTGTTGTAGGGGACATTCTATTTTGTTTATGCAGTTGCAAGTCTTAATTTTTGTTCTTTTTTTATCATTTAATTCAGTATTTTTGTTGCCGTTTAAAATGTTATGCTTTTTAATTATTTAAGTTTTTACCACAACTGTACAACAATTAAGGGTGTTTTTATTAAAGATTTTATCTGATATTTTATTAGGAGGTAAGTGTAGGTTAATTAAATCTAGGAATCTTTTACCAAGTTTAGTTTTAACCATATGAATAAATGGGGGTGTAAGCCCACATTTAATCACATGGTTAAAACTAAACTTTGTCTCACTCAGCTTACTAATGTTCATCTGGCGAAATCTCCAAGTGTCACTTCTTTCTCGGGAACTTAACTTGAGACGAGTTTTATTATTTGCTTCCCAATCGTAATTTGTGTCGCATTTTCTGTTTTTTATGATTGGTCGAGCAATGAAAAACCTTTATATTACCAAATATGGGTCTGGGACTTATTTCAAAATTAATACGCCGTAGTATTTATTGATAGGTAATTATATTCATGGAAAGTGTACTCTCGTGAGCTTTTCAATTTTCAATAAAATCGTTTGTCAGGAATTTATACCTTGATGTCTTGACTTAACTTTTTCAAATTTTGACTACAATTTATTATGAAATTCAGTTTTTGGCAATTCTGTTAAAATCAAACATGATTGTTTTTCATTACGGATTTCAACTTTAAAAGTAAAAAACAATTCATTTCAAACTCGTAAACACTATTTCTCAATTTACGATTTAATCATGACTTTTTACACAGACTATGGGGTTGACTGTCACCGATATGAAACATTAAATTGATCGTGAAATAATATTTGTCTGAAAATAATATTTGGCGATATTTTCTATGCTAAATCCCAAGTTCTTCTGATAAATTATTCCATAATTAACATAACTGAATCAATCAATTAAAATTTGCACAAAACATTTGACAAGTTACTCATATTTGAAGTTTTAAAAAGGGTTTTTGCCCTAGAGATTCTTTTGAAATGACACGTATATATTTGGGACCACTTCCATTGTCTTCCCCATGAAATTTTACATATGAATACACTTTTAGTCATTATGTAGATACTCTAACCTTTATTTTTATAGGGAGCACACAAACACAGACAGACACATACAGACACACACACATACATCACCCACACATACGCACATATAAAAATGATAATGAAATGTATTTAGCTTTAACATTTTACTGCATAAAAATTGCCCTAACTAGCATCAATCTATGATCGGTTAAACCCTGAAACTGCAATAAAACGTTAGCGCTAAGTACATGTTATTTATTATTGATATAGCTCAAACTAGTTAACGACTTGGAAAGACAATTGACGGGGACGAAAGACGACAAAAGGAATCTGGACGAGCAACCTGACGCTAGTAGTCTGGGATAGCAACCTGACGTCTGAAATTCTAAAGTTAACGCTATAGATATTCATATGAATAAACACCCCCAAGAGATCCCAGGAATGGGTATGAGCTCCCTATTAGGATGAACGAACCGAATACCAACTAAGCTTTGCATTTACAGACAACGAGTTTGATATGTCCAAAGCGGAAGGAAATGCAAAAATTACTCTGCCTCAAAATTCAACAGACAAGATAAAAATGTGAGGCGTATACTAATCAGCTGCAACGTACAGGAGATCCAAAAATCTTTCGAAAGAATCAAATGGTCTTTCTTTCGAAAGAATCAAATGGTCTTTCTTTCGAAAGAATCAAATGGTCTGCGGCCGCTGATAAAAACGCGTGGCACAACTTTGATATGGACATTAGTAAACTCACCAAAATGTTCGACCGATAAACGCCGGGTGACAATGTCTAAAATCATTGTCAGCTCTAGATATGAGGGGGGAGAAAAGAAAGCTGGTCAGCAAAGAAAACGGAGGAAAACAAAAATAATAGTAGTAATGAATATCATATCATTGTAGTAATGAATATCATGTCATTGTAGTAATGAATATCATGTCATTGTAGTAATGAATATCATGTCATTGTAGTAATGAATATCATGTCATTGTAGTAATGAATATCATGTCATTGTAGTAATGAATATCATGTCATTGTAGTAATGAATATCATGTCATTGTAGTAATGAATATCATGTCATTGTAGTAATGAATATCATGTCATTGTAGTAATGAATATCATGTCATTGTAGTAATGAATATCATGTCATTGTAGTAATGAATATCATGTCATCGTAGTAATGAATATCATGTCATTGTAGTAATGAATATCATGTCATTGTAGTAATGAATATCATGTCATTGTAATAATGAATATCATGTCATTGTAGTAATGAATATCATGTCATTGTAGTAATGAATATCATGTCATTGTAGTAATGAATATCATGTCATTGTAGTAATGAATATCATGTCATTGTAGTAATGAATATCATGTCATTGTAGTAATGAATATCATGTCATTGTAGTAATGAATATCATGTCATTGTAGTAATGAATATCATGTCATTGTAGTAATGAATATCATATCATTGTAGTAATGAATATCATGTCATTGTAGTAATGAATATCATGTCATTGTAGTAATGAATATCATGTCATTGTAGTAATGAATATCATATCATTGTAGTAATGAATATCATGTCATTGTAGTAATGAATATCATGTCATTGTAGTAATGAATATCATGTCATTGTAGTAATGAATATCATGTCATTGTAGTAATGAATATCATGTCATTGTAGTAATGAATATCATGTCATTGTAGTAATGAATATCATGTCATTGTAGTAATGAATATCATGTCATTGTAGTAATGAATATCATATCATTGTAGTAATGAATATCATGTCATTGTAGTAATGAATATCATATCATTGTAGTAATGAATATCATGTCATTGTAGTAATGAATATCATGTCATTGTAGTAATGAATATCATGTCATTGTAGTAATGAATATCATGTCATTGTAGTAATGAATATCATGTCATTGTAGTAATGAATATCATGTCATTGTAGTAATGAATATCATGTCATTGTAGTAATGAATATCATGTCATTGTAGTAATGAATATCATGTCATTGTAGTAATGAATATCATGTCATTGTAGTAATGAATATCATGTCATTGTAGTAATGAATATCATGTCATTGTAGTAATGAATATCATGTCATTGTAGTAATGAATATCATGTCATTGTAGTAATGAATATCATGTCATTGTAGTAATGAATATCATGTCATCGTAGTAATGAATATCATGTCATCGTAGTAATGAATATCATGTCATTGTAGTAATGAATATCATGTCATTGTAGTAATGAATATCATGTCATTGTAGTAATGAATATCATGTCATTGTAGTAATGAATATCATGTCATTGTAGTAATGAATATCATGTCATTGTAGTAATGAATATCATGTCATTGTAGTAATGAATATCATGTCATTGTAGTAATGAATATCATGTCATTGTAGTAATGAATATCATGTCATTGTAGTAATGAATATCATGTCATTGTAGTAATGAATATCATATCATTGTAGTAATGAATATCATGTCATTGTAGTAATGAATATCATGTCATTGTAGTAATGAATATCATGTCATTGTAGTAATGAATATCATGTCATTGTAGTAATGAATATCATGTCATTGTAGTAATGAATATCATGTCATTGTAGTAATGAATATCATGTCATTGTAGTAATGAATATCATGTCATTGTAGTAATTAATATCATGTCATTGTAGTAATGAATATCATGTCATTGTAGTAATGAATATCATGTCATTGTAGTAATGAATATCATGTCATTGTAGTAATGAATATCATGTCATTGTAGTAATGAATATCATGTCATTGTAGTAATGAATATCATGTCATTGTAGTAATGAATATCATGTCATTGTAGTAATGAATATCATGTCATTGTAGTAATGAATATCATGTCATTGTAGTAATGAATATCATGTCATTGTAGTAATGAATATCATGTCATTGTAGTAATGAATATCATGTCATTGTAGTAATGAATATCATGTCATTGTAGTAATGAATATCATGTCATTGTAGTAATGAATATCATGTCATTGTAGTAATGAATATCATATCATTGTAGTAATGAATATCATGTCATTGTAGTAATGAATATCATGTCATTGTAGTAATGAATATCATGTCATTGTAGTAATGAATATCATGTCATTGTAGTAATGAATATCATGTCATTGTAGAAATGAATATCATGTCATTGTAGTAATGAATATCATGTCATTGTAGTAATGAATATCATGTCATTGTAGTAATGAATATCATGTCATTGTAGTAATGAATATCATGTCATTGTAGTAATGAATATCATGTCATTGTAGTAATGAATATCATGTCATTGTAGTAATGAATATCATGTCATTGTAGTAATGAATATCATGTCATTGTAGTAATGAATATCATGTCATTGTAGTAATGAATATCATGTCATTGTAGTAATGAATATCATGTCATTGTAGTAATGAATATCATGTCATTGTAGTAATGAATATCATGTCATTGTAGTAATGAATATCATGTCATTGTAGTAATGAATATCATGTCATTGTAGTAATGAATATCATGTCATTGTAGTAATGAATATCATGTCATTGTAGTAATGAATATCATGTCATTGTAGTAATGAATATCATGTCATTGTAGTAATGAATATCATGTCATTGTAGTAATGAATATCATGTCATTGTAGTAATGAATATCATGTCATTGTAGTAATGAATATCATGTCATTGTAGTAATGAATATCATGTCATTGTAGTAATGAATATCATGTCATTGTAGTAATGAATATCATGTCATTGTAATAATGAATATCATGTCATTGTAGTAATGAATATCATGTCATTGTAGTAATGAATATCATGTCATTGTAGTAATGAATATCATGTCATTGTAGTAATGAATATCATGTCATTGTAATAATATAATCATCTTTAATTTTAAGTCTTTTAATGTTAAAGAGTTAAGCAATAACTAAGACAAATGTTTTCCGTCGATTTTAAATAAATGAAAATTAAAAAAAAAATTGTCTTCTTAAAGATTAATTATAATTAATAATTAATGTACATGAAGAAAGAAATGGTAGACCCTGAATTTGAGACCATTTTTGGAGTGTGTAGGTTTTAGCGTTCAAAGTTCACTCTTCAATTTGGTACCGTGCTAATATTAGAGCTCCAAATCTCTTAGATGCCATTAGGTCTAAAAAGCTGCCTTATGCAGAGCTGAATGGCACAGAACAAGGAGAAGATAGAGAGCGAGTCAGAGAGAGAGAGAGAGAGGGGGGGAAGAGAGAGAGAGAGAAAGAGAGAGAGAGAGAGGGGGAGGGGAAGAGAGAGAGGGGAGAGAGAGATCACGAAAGCGAACGGCTTTCATATCTAATCTTTACGGGTCTACAAAGAAATTGTAGCAGTCATATATTTTGATGTACTATTATTCTCTCGGTTTAAATAGACAGATACCACTAGGTAATTCGTACATGGTCCAATGAGATGTCTTGGCGAATGAATACAATTTGTTGGACTTCTTATAGCGCCCATGCTAGGAGATGTATGTCATCTTCCCATGACCGGTATATACATACGGCTGGGGACTGCTTGTGAATGTGATATTCCCTGTAAATTTCCTCCTTCGGAGGAAGCCGGCATCGCCCGCCCAGGACCAATACCACACCGGGTATTACCTGTTCAGTTTACGGTATCCACGCGTTCTGACATTTCCCCGCTTTTCAATCAGTTGGAGTTCGAAATCGTGCTGGCCGAACGTTTTGTTGTTTGCACTTTCAACTCACCCGCCACAAAATGAAATCTGCAAATATGCGTCGCGTCCCTTTTTGTAAAGATTGCTTATGAGCTGTTTTTAATTCCTTTTCGGCACTCCCCCCCAAAAGGGTATTTTCTGTTATCTTTCAATGTCGTCTGTCGTCGTCTCCTTATTCAATCTATGAGTCGAATTGATATTCTATCGAATTGTTTCGAATATAGAGTCTGATAGACCTATATAATAACCAAACTTTACTTATAAAGAAGACGGGTATCTCTCACCCCATCTTACATTATAAAATATCGAACTCGCCGTGATTTGAACACGCAACCTTCATTATAAAATTATCAGGTACAAATTAAAATTGAAAACAAAAAACAGATACTACAGAAATAAATGTAAGTAACATCAAGTGATCCAAATAGATAATAAAGACTCATAGGAAATACAACGTTGATTTCACGTAATCTTCCATCAACAGGATTCGATGTGAGGGTACCGAACTGGAGTGAAATCCAAACGCTCGTAAAGACAGTTAGATGGAGCTTAGCCTCAGGACTAAATGGATTTCCTTATACTCTGGAAAAAATTATTGGATCATTCTACCACACCAGAATGTACTTCACCCCTGACGCAATCCTTTACCGGTATAATCGCCAGATACGTTCTAATATTGAGCACTGCTATCATGTCGAGTGAGGTACCGGTCAGGACACTCTCTCCTGTCTTCGCACAGTACAAAATCGACTCAATCTAGTGGGGATGATCTTTTCTCGTTCCTAGAGTTTCTTTCACACAGAATAGATGTTGCTAGCCTCTCTCTGATCTATCGTTATGTTCATGGTAGGTGTTTGACTCAACTCCAATCCTTTACCCCATGTAAAACATTTATAGAACTCGTCTCTCTACAACCACAGTAAATACCTTTCCTTTCTCTCTCTTTCTTTACTAAAAACCAAAAAAAAAATTCTATAAACAAAGTTTCTTTCCAAAAAACATCTCATCTATGGAACAAGATACCACAGCATGGTCGTCTTCAAGTCTAATGTGAACAAATACTTGTCGAGCTATCATCTATGATAATAAATTCCTCTTAAGTAATCTTCTGCTTATTCCACCCATTGTTTCCGGTCCTCTTGTGAGGACGATTATCGTCCAACTGACGATCTTTTGAACCTTTATCCTCGAATTGCCCTCGAGCCTTGATATGTGGTGACCCAGTAAAAAAAAAACACATAAAAATGACATCCCAAACTATTAAAAAATAAAAAGTTGAATTCCAGTTGAAAACACTCTCAAGATTTAGTGGGAATTTCTCTTTGAAAATTAAAAACGATGACACCATATCATAAAATCCTGATTCGATACGCTACGTTGGTGGTAAAAAATATTTAATAGAAAATTATTGAATTCTTTTATTCTTTCATTTGATCTATTTACTGTTGTATAATATCAAACGGTGTTAGCAAACAAATTGCATTGAAACCGGTTCTAAAATTCAACTTCTTACACAACTACTCACAATGCTTCAAGCAAACTACAATATCCTTTTGGTGTTGAAAAATAATTTGGAGTCGAGGGGAAATGGTGGGACGATTGAAATACTCCGAAGTTATATGGATCCCTAAAGAGGAACACGCAAGTAAAATTAATCAATTCAGATGTATATCTTCGTTGAACGTCGTCGGAAATTTTTATCTTTAGTATTTTGGATCGATAATTATCAGAGTTCCTCAGAAACAGAATATACAAACATCTTTGTGCAAAAAGGAGGGGTTCTAGATATACCAGTGTGTTTGTAACACACAGGTGTCGTCTCGAAACTATTAAAGGACGTTAAAACAACCAAAGGTGATATGACCGTCTTATGGTTGGACCTCAAGAACGCCGATAAATCAATCCCGCAAAACTTATTAGAAGAGGCCCTACAGCGTTCCTATGTACCCAATAAAATCACCGAGATCATTTTGGATTACTACAATAATTTCCAAATGAGAACTATAGCGGAAATCGCAACATTGGCATGGCATAAATTGGAAAGGGGGTTTATAACGGGCTTTATCATCTCAGCAATCCTTTTTGCCATGACTATGAATATGTTAATACAAGCCGCACAAAATGCTGGCTGAAACAGAGCTCAGAGAGAGAGAGAGAGAGAGAGAGAGAGAGAGATAAAGAGAGAGAGAGAGAAAGAGAGAGAGAGAGAGAGAGAGAGAGAGGATAACTAAATACTAAGGTCGACATGAAAAGAAACTGGAACCTTAGGAATATATCAGGTGAACCAAGCGCAAGAGCGATTAAAACAATTGCGCTTAAAGAGACGGTTAGAATTCTAACAAGATCTCTCGGTTGGAGTTTCTGAAATAGCGTGTAGATGTCTGGCATCCGGTAAGATGCACCATCAGTAGAAAAAAAAAGATAATGAAAATTAAAAAAAAATACTAAAGTGAATGTAGGGAACCTGTTACCAAATCAGACCTAAGGCAGCCCCCGATACGAGCCCACATGAACGACACTACTATTACAGCCACATCTGTTATCAGAGCGAAACGGCCCCTAAAAGTGATCGAAAAGCTTATCACATTGGCGAGGATGAGTTTTTTTTAAGGTGGAGGGTGATAACGTACGTACGAACATGACATTGCTTTTTAGTATCATCATCTTATAGATATATATATTGTGGCAGTCTTCTCGAGATAAATATTGATATATCTTGTTGAAGATATAATGATAAATAACCCGAGTGGAAGGTTTTTAAAATTATAGGTTTATTTTCTGATATATATATATATATATATATATATATATATATATATATATATATATATATATATATATATATATCTTGTACATACAAGATATGTTAACAGAATACAGAATATGTAATAGAGCAGACCGACTAGAGAATACGTAAGACAGAAGGTTAAGACAGCTCGCTGTAGTCGTACTTATAGTCCCACGAGTCCATCTATTTCGTGAATGATGAATTCAGGTTATCCCATCAGAACACTAAATAAACCTTTTCCCATTATATCTGAGTTTTTCACATTGTACGACTATTTTAAGATTTGTTCTTAACGATTTAATATATATTTAAATTTATTTCAATATAATCTTTATTGATTATAATAAAAATATAAGCTAGAATGTAATAACATTGCAATATCATCGTTCATCAGAGTATCCTGCCCACTGATAATTTCAGCGTCGACGTTCTAAATATGCAGTGCACTGTATTTCCTTGTTATTGCAATATCCAATCAGGTGCGAGTATTAACACAGCATGACGTCGCTAGCTATAAATGCATCGTTCCTTTCATTAATTCGAACGCTCTTATGGCGTCAAGCCGCCGAAATAAGGGTTAAAATTATCACTATTTATTTAGCTATGCGGCGGTGGCCTAGTGGTTCTAGATGTCGAGATTTGAGTTGTAAAATACTCGTAAGCCGGGTTTTCTAATCGCGCAACCAGCAGTGAATAGTTATATCTCTATGCTTATTAAAAAAAGGACAAAACGTATACGTACATAGATAATAACTAAAAAAAAAATGATATATATATATATATATATATATATATATATATATATATATATATATATATATATATATATATATATATAAAGGAATAAGGCTACCAACTTTTGTGAAATAAAATTTCAACATTTATTTATTATTTTGTTATTTTATAATTTTATAATTTTATATAACGCGTTTCAAGCAGTGGTCCGCTCTCATCAGATATGTAAATTCATTTGAAGAAATGTCTTTCGATTTGAAAGAGTGTGGTTTCATTTGAGGAAATGTGTTATTGTTTTGCGTTTCTGCGCATGTGTGGGTTTGCGGGTGTGTATGTATGTGTTTTTATATCTTTATATTTTTACTTTTATTTTTTAATTTATGGTATTTTTTGCTTCTCTTGATCAAAGTCGTGTGTATTTATTAAGTATGTGTGATTTTGAACTTTATTTTATCGGTCATCTCCTGAATGAAGGTTTTTGGGTTTTCTTTTGAAATTTATTATTTTTCATGGTCCTGACGCCGAATTGGCTGCTGTACTCTTGTGTGCGTGCGCGGTTAGTTCTTAATCTTGTACATAGGTGAGCGACATACACACACACACACGCACCCCCACACACATATATGTGCACACACACATACACAGGCGTACGGTTAGATAGATAGAGATAGGTAGAGAAAGGTTGATAGAAAGACAGACGTATATATAGAAGTACATATGTATTCACATCCATTTTTGCATGCATGCATGAGTACACATACACATATACACCCGCGTGTCGCCCAAACATTATATGCATGTAGGAACCCACATGAACATGTGCACATTTACATGTGTGCGCATTACTATTCGCCAAATAGCCCAAGAGGTCAATATTAGTACAGGGTCTGTGGAAACTATTATTCATGACCATTTGCATATGCATAAGGTGTCTTCCAGATGGATTCCCAGGTTGCTCACACCTTTCCAGAAGCAAGAACGCGTCGAGTGCGCGAGAATGAATTTGGAGATGTGCCAAGAAGATGAGTCAGTTTTTCAAAAGACTGATTACACAGGATGAAACTTGGGTCCATCACTATGATCCAGAGACCAAAGCCCAGTCAATGCAGTGGAGGCATTTGAACTCACCACCCCCGAAGAAGGCAAGGATCATGCTCACAGTCTTCTAGGACAAGGACGGAGTAGTGATGACAGATTTCCTGGCAAAGGGTACTACAATTACGGGAGCCTATTACGCTTCACTTTTGATGAAATTAAGAGAATCTATCAAAATCAAGAGGCGGTTCAAGATCAGCAAAGGTATCCCCCTCCTGCAGGACAACGCTCCGGTCCACAACTCGCATGTCGCCAGATCAGAAGCACGGTCGTGTGGCTATGAAATCCACCCACCCATCCTCCTTACTCTCCTGACCTTGCACCCTCTGACTTTCATCTCTTCCCAGCCATGAAGTTGTTTTTGAAAGGAAAGCGTTTCCCAGCTGACGCAGCCTTGATTTCTGAAGTTACAACGTGGTTTGAAGACCAACCTGGTGTGTTCTACAAAAACAGCGTCCACAGCTGCATCAAACGATGGGAGAAATGCATAACTCTGTGTGGTTCCTAGAGAAAGACTAATAACTGTACCAAATTTCATCAATCTACTGCTATGGGAAATGGGTCCGTGGCATTACTTATTGAACACCCCTCGTATCTTCGATTTTTGTGAAATTTTAACAATAAGTATTAGACATATATTTATACGCATTCCACAAATGTCAGTGTCTTTTCAGTATTTCATTGTAAAGGGTTTTTAACGAGTATAATATGGGCACAACTTCCCATTTAATGATATTTATTTTTCAGACTTGCATTAAATTTGATCCATATTCATTAGACACCAATTAAGCAAGATTCTTTGAATTTCAATTTCTTATTAAGACTCCTCAGTCTTAAATCTTATACAATTTATACATTGAACTTTGATCAAAATGTGAATAAGGATCTAGACATAAGATTTCATTATATATTGATTTTTATTTTCATAAGGGGACATAAAGTGGTGCAAAACTGTTCGGGGAATTAATTTTACCCTTCCGTGTATGTTACTTACCGTGCTGTCGAGAATATGTAACGTTTTTAATTTCTAAAAATCCATATATGGGACTATTCGCTGTTCACTCTCTTTTACGCGCCTTTCGCGTATTCATTAGTTCCTTTGTTCTTTATTTATTTTTTGCTCGTCAAGCGACAACCTCAAATGTTCATTATAGATATGTGTGTGAGACATAACTTAATTCGTTAGTTTCTCGTCTTTTTTATCCTGGCGTGTCACTTAAATGTATCTGATAACAACAGTCCGTGAAATACATTTTTCTCATTATCTCTTTTTCTTCTTCATTACTGACTGTTTTGCATGCGTAGTCTCTTCATCGCTGCTTTCTTCTTCACCGTCGCCTCGTCACGTTTATTCTTCGTCTAATGGTCGCTGCATTAATTCCTGCGGTTTCCTTTTCTCTATGGCCGTGATCCGTCGATCGTCTCTTCAGTTTAGCTAGATAAATAACACTTTTCCTCGCACAGAAAGGCAGACAAAACACGACTGAGAGTTCAAAGGTTTTACTTTTGGAGAGAAATAGCTCACAGATGAGAGAGGGACTAGTATTCTCTTAACTAATTAGTTTACTATCTTACTAAGGATAACTCGCTGGAGAAAACGGGTAAACAGTTTAAGGACAGATTTCGCTCTTGGCGATTATCAAAGTTTTTCTTTCGGTTATTACAGCATTATTGGTGTTCTGCCCTGTCTAACGTTACATGGACAACTGTCACTGAAACCTTCGTTTCTTTGTCAACGATATTCGTGGAATCATGTGTCATGTCGACTCATATCTCTTTGAAATTGACTTATTTAACATCACCTTTGAATTTAAACCCTATATGTAATCGCTGTTATCATTCGACCTCACAATCAGTTTGTTTCCCAAACTTCGTATTACTTCGACCTGCACTTAGTTTGACCCTTGTCAAAATTCATACTAGGCCATTTAATCGCTATCCGACATAAGGTCATCCATAATGTAACAAATATATATTCCAAAATTCATAATGGTCTGTTTGTCGGTTTATTAGTTTTGGAGTTTATCCTGTACAACGAAATTATATATATATATATATATATATATATATATATATATATATATATATATATATATATATATATATATATATATATATATATAGAGAGAGAGAGAGAGAGAGAGATCCCTCGTAAACCCAATTGATCTCGCTTTTTTTGCCACGTACTTCCTCTCATTACGTAATATCCTGTGACGTAATGATAACTCTGTCCAACCTTATGCTTACTCTAGCCTCGTATGGAACACTGCTGTTCTCAACATTATCTTTACACACCCGTTTCTGATGTTGTTACAATTAAACAAACAATAAATAAATTAATCCATGAAATAAGAAATAAAAACGAGATTAATAAATAAGAAGAAACAAAAAAGAAGAAAAAGGAAAAATAAATAATTTTCCTTTGGGTTCGCTTTTCAAAAACCATATCGACACTATTCTTGCTCGTAGCATCGATACGGGAAGCCATATTGTCCGATTTTTATTGGATTTATATTCATATCTACGATTTCCTTTCTTCATATTTTGTCTTTGTTTCTTTTCTGATCAATTCTGAGAAAATTGAATTTTATCCGGGGATTTTGAATGCAATCTTTTTATTTCAATTCCATAGCCATTCTGAAAGTTCTGATCAGAACAAGATATCAGATTGTTCGGAAAATACTGGCCGATTTTATGAGTCACTTTTTTAATTTGTTGATCATTTTTTAATTTGAAGTTGATCTTTATAGTTGTAAGTAAATTTGTTTCAATTTATAGTGTAGCTTTTCTCCAGAATTCTTGACAACTGGTAACACAGAGGCAATTTTCCAGCTATCAGGGAAGCAATATTCAGCAAGGCATTTGTTGTAGAGTTTGGAGAGGACAAGGGCCAGTTCAGCAGAGCATTTCTTTATTACTATTACTGGTATAAGATCAGACCCACAAGCTTTAGCGGTGTCAAGGTTTTTATGGTATCCCTGACCTGAGATGGGGTGATGACCAGGTTTTCACGTGTGGCTTCCGTCCGCACTGGGAATTTAGGGAGGGAATGGTTTGCTGAGTTCAAAGTGGAGTTTAAGGCGAAACGCTGGGCAAGTAGTTCAGCCTTATTAGTTGCCGTCCAAACAAAATTATAGCGGGGAATTGTTGATTGTCCATTGTTCACCACACTATTAAATATTTTCCAGAAATCACGAGTACCTCGTTTCTGTGACTGAATGCGATTTTTTTTTGGTTATCTTTGTATACCCTTTCTTTTCACTACTTTACAATCATACTTTGACTCTATAAATTTCTGTCTATTCGCAATCGACTTATGGCGGCCGAATTGTTGTAATGCTTGCTGCCTCTTAGCAATAGAAGCTGCACAACGATTAAGGAGAGTGGGGTTTGCTGAATAATTTTTGCATGGGAACATATGCTTCAATGCCTGCTTTGACTCATTCACTTAACTCATTTGCACACTGATCAGCAGAAAGTGAGAGAAGGTTTCACTCCATGGGGCGTCACTGATGTGATCACTTATGGAATTAAAATCAACCTGCTCGTAGTATTTCGTTGTTTTGAGCAACAGCCCATCAGCTTTTGGACGACTCTTTAGGGTGATATCAATCATTACTACAATGTAATCAGCGTTCCTGAGCGGGCTACGGGCTTTCGTCACACAAGCCGCGGACAGTGAGGCCAAGAACAGGTCGAGATGTGAGGTTTGCTGATCTACTCGATCAGGAAGGCTGGTCGGGAAAGCGACATTCTGCGAGAGGGAGTGAGCTAAGGAGAAATTATACTGCTACTGCGTCAGTAAAGCTAAAGAACCCAAACCAGTCACAGTGGTGTGCATTAAAATCCCCAAATGCATGTATTTTAGCATTCGAGTCTAGTGAGAGTGTTTTGTCTATGCTTTCAGAGACATAGTTGAGCAGAGAACAGTCCTGGGTCAAAGGAGAACGGTATAAAAAATATAAGTAAGAAACGCTGTAATGTAAGGTCAATCTAAAGCAAATGTAGACTTAGTCATCTGATTCTAACCTATGTTCTCTAGTCAAGGGGAGGGTGTTTCGAACATAAACTCCTAGCCCGTGCATATGTTTGTAAGATTTTTTACCGTAGAGTGGGAGGTAATCAGTCATGTCAAAGTGGTGAGAGGAGATTGAGGATTGAAGGTTCGTTTCACTTAGTGCTAGGAAAGGTTTCTACGTCATTGATGTTGGTTCTAAGTCCCCAGATATTTGTGAATACAAGTCTTAAGGGCGGAGGCGAAGATGTTTTTTGTTGAGTGTCTGGTTTAGGTTTGAGTTTTTTTTACTGTGTAATGTCATGTTTGTTTTGAAATAGAGTGGGGTAGGCAAAGTGGGTGTTTATTTGGGTCCAATAAGTTCACACAACCAGTCCATTAGTCGTGACTTGGTCCATAAGGGTTGTGGCCTCGGGAAAGTCCACCGGAGATAACTGTCTCCACCAAAATCTTTCCCCGAATTGCCCAGATAGAGAGAAAGAGAGCCGGCGTTCACCGTTCTAGTCAGGAAACAAGGCCAGGCACTGGGTGTCTGTAGAGGCGTCCCAGCGCTGGAACCTCTGCGCTTGGCAAATAGACAGAGAAGGCCGGGCCATAGGCAAAGCCTATCCACTCCTTAAGCAATTATAAGCTTGCACACCATATACTTTGTTCGAGATTCCAGCTCTAGGAAAGTTGTCGATCAAGACTAAGGAGGTTTCCCATCCCAACAGTTCGCTGCCAAAACGTAAGTGATTAGTAGCAAGGTTTTATTATTAGAGTTTTCCTTCTCCTAGATGGATGGCCTGACAATGTCTACTGGTCCATCACACCGAGAAGAATAAGCCTGCGCCCATGTACTAGTTGGGTATTTCCGAGCCCCTGCAAGTAAAAAGAAACCCTCTCTCTCTCTCTCTATATATATATATTATATATATATATATATATATATATATATATATATATATATATATATATATATGTAGATAGGATAAGTTTAGACGTCGCTTTCTATGGAGAGCAGTAGAAGATTGAAGATGGCTTCGCCTCTCATGAGCTAGATTTGTGATGGGGACATTTCTCGCTGGTCAGTAACGTGGGTGGGAGTTAATTTATTTTCGCATAAGTCAGAAGAGTGAACACCTAGCTATGACGTCATAGTATAGAGGACAATTAATATTTATACATTAATTTAAACAGTTGAGATTATTACTTTCTTTTATTTTAAATTCGCTTTAATCCTTCGCTTTTAATTTGCTTTTAATATTATTATTTAGGATTTGTACTGTCACTCATTTCCTCATCTTTAACCAATCTTGTTCATGCGATTTTGTGTTTTTACGTAGCTATTTTCTCGCTCGGTAGTGTGACCCCTTGCGCCCGACACGCCTACAAGTTAGGCACCTCTTATTCCGGTAAGGACAATCCTTATATCAATGTAGTAACCCACAACCGGAACACGGATAAGTGGGTAAGTTTTTTTTTTAATTGCTTTGATTTAGAGGGAGAATTAGATTGTTTTTTTCTTTCATCGTACTTTTCTTATGTATGCTCTGCCAGATTCCTCGATATTTTTCAAAACGCTTACTAATCTCTGACAGTCTTCCTCTATTTGTTGGAAAATAAGGTTTTGCTCATTTTACAATTTACTCAGAACTCTACATCTAATTTCGGCGGCTTTAACTGAAACGGGTTTGAAATTGTCGCAATACTTGTTCACGAACGGCGCAAACAGAATGTAATCCTCATTATGTTTTTGGTTAAATACATTCTTCTATGAAAAAAGTGAAGTTTTAAGACTAAAAGGTTCGGTAAGAAGTATAACCGCTTTGTAAATGTCAGTTCGCTTGTTTTACGAGGTAAAAACTTTAATAAATAAAGTGTGCTCCGTGGTGTCTAGTTTTCCAAGTAGTAGGAAAACATTTTTACAGTTTGCTCAAATTCATGCAGTCTGTGGCGTATAAATTCTCGTGTCTTCTAAAATAGGAGGCGTATGTTATATCCTCGTCCGAAGAATATGTAAAAGTGTATATTGTGCATCAGATCGTGTTTTGTGTGAATGCATTTTCATTTGAACTAATTTTACCCCTGTTTGTCAGTTCAAGCAAGTTTGTTTGTTTTTATTGTGTTTTATTGTCTGATATCCGTCTGGTTTTGTGATGCGAGTTGCTTTACTTAAAATTTTAAAATTCAAACCGTTCTCTTTTGTATGTCCAGCTTGAGTTGATCCATTAGGATTTAAACTCACACATGTCTGTCTGTCTTTTTAGGATTAAACTGAAATAGTATTTAATTGTGGTGAAACATTTTTCTTTGAATAATAATTAAAAACAATAACTTCAATTTCTTACTCACTCAGAGAATTAAGAGTGTTTTTTTACCAACAGATCTGTAAAAAGACTATTGTTCACAGGATAATGTTTGCGCGAGAAATAAATTCTCGTAATTTAGTGGGTCGCGTTCAAGTTCAGTGTAAGTTAGTTGAACTTTTATCGTATGGTTTCCTTTTCTGGATTGTCAAGTACTGTTGAGTAGAACAATGTGTGACAATCTCATGCGTCCCATGTTGACAATTTTCACGTAGTCCTTTTGGGGTTTTAAACAATTTTTAAGAAACCTCATTGTTTTGGCCATTTTAGAGGGTAGAAATAAAGACCCAGAAGCGGAATTAAGTAACCAAATATATTAACAAAAAACAGTGATACAAAACATAAAAATGAATGAGTGATCAGTTAGACTGTTCAGTCCAACTGTAATGACTGTCTGCTGGAATATTGATTTCTCCAAAGAGCAGTATTATCTGCTGCAATTCATAGCTTGGTGAGTTCAAGCGTGCGTCGGTAAATTGCCATAGCAACATGGATAAGGAAAGACAATTGCAAGAGGAAAGAAAAAAAAAGCGAAAATACAGGTTTTTAAAATCGATTATCTTTTCTTTGTTGTTTTTCTCTTGGCTTTTGCACATCTGAATAAGGTATATGATATACCGAAACGCTATATCAAATGAATGTAACACTTTCACATAAAAAAGATTTTCTAGTCAAATTTATACCATGCTGTTGGAAACTTTTCCATCTCCCCCCCCTCTCTCTCTCTCTCTCTCTCTCTCTCTCATATATATGTAAAATGGTGGAAAAAATACCAGCAGAGTGCTCGATTAATTGAGAATCAAAATTAAGAGCGTAATATTTATTTATTTTTTGGAACAGAAAATTAGTACAACATCAGTACCATTGGTTTCAAGTTAGAAGGCGTTAACCTTCCGGCTCTCTTAAGCTTATGTTGTCACCTGATAAAGAAATGAGGACTCATTTCTTTACCAGGTGATAACATAGTAGTTTTAAAAAAATAACCATGAATTTAATATGCACACTGCATGTCACATTCACATTCACTGTTGTATGCGATATTACAGCATTGCTAACAGCAAATTATGTAATATAAATACAATAAAATAGATGAAAATTAATATTCTTATATTAATAGAATAACACACTTAGTATATAGATACTCATTTCATCTTCTTCCTCTAGAAAATATTAAAAGTATCCCCCAAATAAATTCTATAAATAAGAAAAGAGAAAATAATCATCTTAAAAAGAAATAATAATACAATAAATGAATAAACAAATATATTAATAAATATATGAGTTAAAAAATGTAATAATAGAAAAATAGAATAGAATAACAAATCTTACTATATAGATTCACTTTTACCTTTATACAATTGAAGGATATATATCCAAAAGTAAGGTAAAATTTTTAAGTTTCAAATAAGTGTTGAAAATCATTTAAAAGAAATTATATATTTGATATTTAAAATGTAGTGTTATATATATATATATATATATATATATATATATATATATATATATATATATATATATATATATATATATATATATAGTGTGTGTGTTTGTGTACATGTATGTGTGTATCTGTTGATACACATTGTTATAAGGGAGATATATTATTTTACAAGAGTTGTTCCTCTTTCTCTGAAAGAAAAATAATTAAATTAAATTTAAATTTTTAAAAATCGTTAGTGAATTAAACTCTGACTTTTAATATCATTTTACTAAAATCATAACAGCATGAAATAGTTTCAGAGTAAGTGGATAATGATAATATTAAAGATAAATAAAACAAGAATTAAGGAATTTGTTTCGTTTACTACATTTACTGCGTGCTACACACAATCTGGCCAGGGTATAAATCAAAACATATTTAGCCGTTAATCATAAAATAAATTTGAATAAATTGAAAAAAATTTTCAGAAAAGCAAAAAAGTAAATATTGTTAGAAAAAAAAGATAACAATATTATATATATAAAAAAATTAAATAAATGATATTAGAATTTTTTTAATTTAACACTGTTATCCCTATCCCTACCTCCCCCTTCCACAAAAATATATATTTAAATAGTTTTTTTTATATAAATATATAACACTTCATCAGTGGAGTCAAATATAAAATATTCAGAAAAAGTAATTAAAATAAAAGAAAAACAAAAAAAAAACAATCAGTTATAGTTTTAGTTTTATTCCATTTGCTGGATATTAATATTTACTGCGTTATAAACAATATTGTCATTCCACACGTGTTTTTTAGATTTGAAACACTCACCATTTGACAAAGAGGTCTTCGTTGAAATATATTATGGAACACAGTCAAACACATTACATCACAGTGTTGAAGTCTTGCCTTATCAAGTAATATTTGCTATATATACAAAAAAAAGAATTTTTGAAAAAATATATTAAAAAAATCACTTGTTTTTGTCTTACTTCTCAACGCTGACATATTGCCATTTCTTGCATTGTGATAGTCGTCTAATACTCCTCTATATACGTATTACACACAATGCTTCAAGCAAACTACCTCTCCTTATATATATATATATATATATATATATATATATATATATATATATATTATAAATTTCAAAGGTTGATGTTGTATCTCAATAGTGTACGACGAGAACTCTTAATTTAACGCCATGAGATTGACGTTGTGATGAAATTGACGGACACGTATGTCGTGAATTCGATGCCCTTACGAGAAAATAAAAATGAAAAACGGAGTAAGAATGAAGGAAAAAGGAGAATAAATAAATGATAGAAAATATTCAATACGTTTAATTGCAATTTGTGATAAATAGTTATTAATTATATGTTCACTTTGAAGTATGGTTTTTATCGATCGAATATCAACACTTTAAGCAAGAGAGTAAAACCCCCCCGATATAATGAACACAATACAGCATAAATCTTTATCTAAATGAATAAATGCGAAAATGTGTTCAATCTATCCTAACTGTATTAACATAAAAAACGGTTATGCTTATTTGATCCTAATGATACAAGAAACTTTTGAAACACCGTTTATATAGTATTCTTCAAACTATCTAAAACTAATCCCGTCATTTGCATATTTATTATTTTTGAATTTCTAATAATTAATATTCTGTAATATACATTTATAATTTGTATTGTCAATCTTTTTCTATATACGCAATTGTCTTGTCGATAGTATTATTATAATTATTAATTAAATTAATTAAAGCGATTTTATAATGAAAGGATAGCGTTTTAAAAAGAATTTTTAGAATTTTATTTTAAGCGACATAATTTGTATGAAAACTTCCGGCATTAGTAAAACGTCAAATGTCACTGAGATGTGGAAAACAGATATTACACTTTGATCTAAGCCAAAAGGCCCAAAAACCATAAAAATAACGTTTTTGGGACTAGGTATTTTTAAATGAATGAAAAAAAAACTGGCCAAAAAATTTGATGTAATCGGAATACTTTTTAATGGAAGTAGGTAGTGTATTATCTGTTCTCTTGTCATGAGACCGTCGTCCCAGGAAATACCTCCTCCGTTTTTAAAAAAGATATTTTTTTAATTTCAATGTTAGAACATTTTTAATTAAAAAAAATAATTAGTAGAAGGATTACATGATAGTAATTGGAAAGACGTTGATATAGGATGATATTAATAGGAGTAATAGTTATCATTGATGGGATAAAATGTAAATGACAACATCAATAATAAAAACAATAAAAATAAAAGTTATTGAAAAGTAGAATAGTCGTGTTTAGATACACACACACAAATGCACATATATATATATGTATGTATATATATATATATATATATATATATATATATATATATATATATATATATATATATATATATATATATATATATATATAGGGGAGTTTGAATTACCTACTGGGGAGTTTGAATTACCTACTAGGGGAGGTTGAATTACTTACTAGACACTATGCTCGATTGTCTTCGGTCTCTCTGTACAAGGGTTTGTCAGGACAACCTGACATGAGGATACTGACCAAATATTCAAAATAACATAGTATCCGCAGCACAAATAAGATCCCTTCAGCACGGCTATACACTTGCTCATACGAGGAATAGTGCATCTTCTCCTAGTGATGTTACTTCAAGTAACACCACGTAGCTGGATACTCCACCAGACTAGATGAATTCTTGTCCTGGAATCCGGTAAGACCAACAGACCACAAGAAAGATATACTATGACATACTTGACTGGTCAGTTGGGGAGAGAAGAAATTTATTATTCTTAAATTTTTTACTAACTCAATGTTTGAGAAAT
Source organism: Sepiola atlantica (assembly GCA_963556195.1). NCBI lineage: Eukaryota > Metazoa > Mollusca > Cephalopoda > Sepiida > Sepiolidae > Sepiola > Sepiola atlantica. The sequence goes on from OY744548.1 coordinate 39,384,763, forward strand.
AAAGGAGAATTTTAATAGAATATTCGGGTATCTATGTATCTCATATAGAGATCAAGTGTTAGCCCCAGGAAGGGGCCCCCTTGATTTCTGAGAACTTCGACTGAAGTAAAATGAAACATTAAGTGAATATATATATATATATATATATATATATATATATATATATATATATATATATATATATATATATGTATATATATTTATATATATATATGTACATGTATATACAGACATAAAATTGTTGTTTCCCAGCCAAAATGGCGGAAAATGAATCGTTTGCAGTTTTCTGATTTTTTTTCGACTTCACAAATTAGTAAAAAAAAACAAATGAATTGTTTTGAACTAATTTCCCAACTGTATTTCCTTTAAAATAATTTAAGCTAAATTTTAAATTAGTCCCGAACAATTTATTTGGGTTTACTTACTCATTTGTGAGGTCGGAAAAATGCAGACGATATATATATATATATATATATATATATATATATATATATATATATATATATATATATATATAACATAGATCAATGTAACCACAATTACATGCTCAAATCGCGTTCCAATAAGAATTCAACTTAACAACTGTTTGTGTATGATCGTTTTGGAGACCATATGTTTAATTGATATTAGATATCATCGCCAGCACAGGATGTGAACACGAGTTAGAAGCAAACGCATAAAGACAGCATCAATTGAATACAGATCGACATTCACATTTATACAGCAAATAGAAACGACGAGGAAAGTAGATACTATTAAGCCTCAAATCAAAGTTTACTAGGTTGAAACTTTAATTCGTGATGTGCATATGGTTAAAAGTAAAAAGAAATCTAAGTAGGGCGTCGCCCCTCAAATGGGAAAAAATAAAACAAATATTGTTTTAGACAATATATAAGAGTTATTATGAAGGAGAATTAGTAACATATATAATCAAACAATGAGTAAATGTTAACGCTTATTAAGTTCAAGTATCATTCGTAGAGGAATTAACCATAAAAGCTATAGTCAACTTACCTACATAATTATATAAGATAGTGTAATTTACTCCTCTCCAGGAGTTAGGCACAAGGCCAGTTTTTATCCTACTCCCACAAGTAAGATGTGACCCAAGCTCGGGTCGGAAAGTGGGGGTTGAAAAGCCAGCGCCCGAGAGGTGAGCACTCTGGCCATTAAAAATTGCCTGGGCAGCCCCGTCGGCATTCCCCGGTAGGGGCGCCTCAGGCAGTAAGCAATAAACTTACTCCTCCCCAAAGAGGGGAGGCAAAGCCTGGGAGGGTGGACCTCCTAGAACTGCACAGGACAATCCCATAGACCGGCGTAAATCAAGCCCCGAAGGCCAAGACAATACCAGTCTATAGGGTGCAGTATCCATCGGAACAGATACTACACTTTGATCTCGACCAAAAGGCCGAGAACAGTGATACAAAGTATAGAACTTGTAATTCAGAAGCTCAGCTGTATGTTTAGCTAATCTATCTATGATACAATGCATAACTAATATAGAATGCGTAACTATTAGAAACTAAAAGTAGAGGCATTAACCTTAATTGACACCACCAAAGACAAGATTCAACAACAATAATAATGATAAGTTAAGTATTAATAAAATTAATAAATTAAAATAATCACAAAGATAGTGAACATACTGTATACTCTGGTAGCTAGATTCACTAAAATTGATAGTAAAAACTCAATTAGAGGATAAGTATATTATTCTAAAAAAGGGAGGGTATCCCAAATCCACCCACCCTCTTTCCACCCCTAGAAGACCAATCCGCAATGATTCAAATTTAAAGGGGAGTTATGCGAGAGTTAATATTTAGGGGCTAACAATTCAAACAGGTTTAATAAAGTTTTTATATAAAAAAATATTTAAAATCAACTGAATTTTTTAAAGAAATAATAGGACAAATAATTGTCGTCACATTACAATCGAGTGTTTTTTTTTTATTGAAAGGTATTTAAAATTTTAAGTGGCTAACATTAACAGTAAGTCAAAAGGCTTATACATGTACAATGGAACACGAAGATAGGCGTAATTTCAAACATAAATACAGCCAAAATATTAGCAAATATTATTATACATACACACACATATATATATATATATATATATATATATATATATATATATATATATATATATATATATATATATATATATATATAAACATATACACAATTGAGTAGACAGAACAAAATCCCCCTCTCTCTTGATATATATATATATATATATATATATATATATATAAATAATTTAATTTAATTAATTTAGATACTGTATATTACATATTTCAGCAATGTACTGCGGTTTCATCCAAAAGGGCAGATTTAGACATCTGACAATCTGCCCTTTTGGATGAAACCGCGGTACATTGCTGAAATATGTAATATACAGTATCTAAATAAATTATATTAGCTCTCTTATATGATCGAGCATTTTATTTGATTTCTTTTCATATACAACCTGACACTCTCTCTCTCTCTCTCTCACTCTCTCTCTCTCTCTCTATATATATATATATATATATATATATACATATATACATATATATATATATATATATATATATATATATATATATATATATATATATATATATATATATATATATATATATATATACGGTGGGTGTGGAGCCAATTATTTGTGTTATAAATACCACAAGGTTGAAATAAATTATTGCATCGATGATTATGTAATTTCGTGTTACTACATTTTATTTTATATATATATATATATATATATATATATATATATATATAAATAAATGTTTTGAGGTACAAAATTTATAGATAACTTTTAAAAAAATACGCGGAAATCTCTCTAAGGCCCTTTCGACTATCATCTCATCAGGAGAAAATCGATTTTCTCCTGATGAGATGATAGTCGAAAGGGCCTTAGAGAGATTTCCGCGTATTTTTTTTTAAAGTTATATATATATATATATATATATATATATACGCACATACAAATAGCTATATATCACATATAAGGATTACATACCTACAGCTTATAAAATATTCATAGACACGGAAAATGTTACATAAACATCTAGATATTATATATATATATATATATATATATACGTGCACATATATATATATATATATATATATATATACATATATATACGTGCACATATATATACACACTTAGATAAACGCACACATGCATATATATATATATATATATATATATATATATATATATATATATATATATATATATATATGTTTGAATTACTTACTATACACCACTCTCGAGTGTCTTCGGTCTCTCTTTACAATGGTTTGTCAGGACAATCTGATATGAGAATATTTCACCCTACAAGTGAACTCTGACCAAATATTCAAAATAACAGAGCATTCGAAGCCCAAATAAGATTACCTTGACACGGCTATACACGGGCCCATACGAGGAATGGTGCACCTTCTCCAAGTAATGCTAACTCAAGTAACAGCACTTAGCTGGATACTCCATCAGACTAGATGGATTCTTGTCCTGGAATCCCGTAAGACCAAGAGACCACAAGAAAAATGTACTACAACATAGTTTACTGGTCAACTGGGGAGAATCAATGTTCTTCACTTATTTACCAACCTCACGTTTGACAATTAAAAGGGAACTTTAATGGAATATTTAAATATCTATATATCTCATGTAGAACTCAATTGTTAGCCCAAGGAAGGGACCCTTGATTTCTGAGAACTTCGACTGAAATAAAATGAAACCAGCGGGAATATTTACATATATATACAAATCATTAATTAAAAACTATACGTTACATATTTCAGAGACGTACAATGGTTTCATTGACATGGATTGACCTTTTACAATCTATCCCGAATCCTCAGTTACTCACTCAACGCTCACCGGTATCATCGTCCGGTGAATTTGCTCAAGTGTCCCTTTTGGGGAAAGTACCGAGTTAATAGGGCTGACTGTATGGCTGTATAGGTTTTATCATTTTAAGATAATTTAATTATTGATAACTGATGCTGTATGTGTTCCTGTTTCAATGGCGTATTCATATTTAGGGGTGATGGTGTGTGGGCTAAGTTGCACAGAACCTTCTTTTCTTGTCTTGACAGAGTACGACAAAATCGACTTCGAAATTTAGTGAGGGATGATCTCTTATCATCCCTGAACCCCTTTCTCACAGAATAGACGTTTCTAGACTCTCTTTACTCTATTGTTATTTCTATGGCAGGTGTTCGATTGAGCTTCAATCTATGACATTCACAGCAAGAACTTGTTTTCTACCACAACGAAAAAAGAATGTTCTTTCTTCCTTCATGTGCCTAGCGTCAAATGAAATTTCCATGCTTTTTTACGAAGACATATCACCTGTGGAACACATCTACGCGGGACTGCTTCCCCGCTGATTACAACTATGTCGTCTTTTAATCTAATGTCAACAATTTTTTGTCATTAACCGCCTCATAATTAACCAAACGCAGTTCATACCATTAATCAATGTTAGTACTCCCATAGTGTTCCTCATCTTTCGGTTGGCAATAATTTCCATCTCATTAACCCTCATCCTCGAATGGTTGATCGCCTTGATAAGTCGTGATCCAATATTAAAAAAGCCATCCACAGACATAACTTTCACATTGCAAGAGATAACTTGAGAAAATAGGTAAAGAATGGCTGAAAAAGCCCATCTCCCACAACCTTCTGTTCCGCCGGGTTTCCTGCTCCTAGCGAGATAACTGCACCGCGATCCTATGAAAGCCATTTGTGTGGACCTGATAACCCCTCCCACCAAAACAGATGGCCATCTCAGACGCGTTTTTACATCGAATAAGTCTCTTAATTTTTTTATTTTTTTTACTTTTATTTTCATTTTTCTTCAAAGTGCAAAAATTTGAACATGTACCATTTATTTAACATCGACAAAAAATAACGATAAAAACATTCACATTAGATAAATAAATACATGAAAATAATTAAATGAAAATTTATTTACTTAAATTTATCATGGAATTCCCACGGGTTACACTGATTTTATAAATTGAAGGAGTCAGTTGAGGACAGACAGCAGAGACTGTTCATTGCCAGTCGAGGATACGTCTACGACAATCAATACAACAAAATTTGGGCCATTTTGAAATTAGGTGGCCTAGTTTCTGTCGGGCTGAAGTATGATTCTGTGCAGTTCTGGAAGGTCCACCCTCTTTGAGAAGGGGTTAGTTTAGTAAGAGGCGCCCCTACCGGGGAAGCCGACGGGACTGCTTAGGAATTTTTGTAGGCCAGAATACACTATCTTTTCAATCCCAACCTGCCCATGTGTCTAACCTCCTGAGTATGTGAATAACTTAAACGTCTGACGTTGTTAATCTTTGGTTAGGAGAAAAGTGTTCTGATACTTCACTTCATCTTTTCTGTCCTCGGTCAGTGAAGGAGAAATGCTTCTAGACTGAGAATATTTTTTATTTTGTTCCAATTGAGAGTGCCTCTTTTTGGGGAGCCGGATTTCCCCACATTACAAACCGATCTTGCGTCGTACTTTTCCCTCGGGGGGGGGGGGGACAAATAAATAGGGACTTTACCCTGCGTTCCTTCTTTTTCATCTTTTCTTCCT
>OY744548.1:39392853-39427853 GCA_963556195.1 Sepiola atlantica
ACGTAATTAAATTAGATTATTAATGGAATATGATGGAACAGACGGCGGCTATTCCATCATTTGTTTACCCGCCCTCTGATTATTCGAACACACAGCAAGTTCTATTTCAAGAAAGAGAGAGAGAGAGAGAGAGAGAGAGAGAAGGGGGTAGAGAGACAGAGAAGAAGAGAGAAAGAAAGAGAGACAGGGCAATTAAATAAAACAACTAGCAAAAATTAAAATATGTTTTAAGTAGGGCAGCAATATACAACAGATGGAAGATACAACTGTGGAATTTCCACGGCCCCACTAGTAATTATTATTATTATTATTATTATTAGTAGTAGTAGTAGTAGTAGTAGTAGTAGTAGTAGTAGTAGTAGTAGTATTTTGATAAATATATTTCAGTTTGAATAAAGTTGATACAGTAATAGCTTGCAGTGTTCGTTCGCGCCGGACGTCCATAGAATTGGAATATTTTAAGCTCGGCAGCAATATACAACGGATGAAGGATCCAACTGTGGAATTTCCACGGGTCCCGCTAGTTATTATTATTATTATTATTATTATTATTATTATTATTATTATTATTATTATTATTATTATTATTATTATTATTATTATTATACAAGTATTCTTTGTCTTTATTATTCTTATATAGAAGTAAAGAGAATTATTATTTTCCACTTAATCTACATAGGCGTTTGTGGTCTGTAGATGCACACATATATAACGCATGGCAACGTGCAAAAGAGAGTCACTCGTTATATAAATGCTCAAAGAAACATTTAAAACTATTAGAAAGTGGTTGAATCAACATAGAGTGAGAGGTGGTGAGAGAACTACATAAATAGCTAAGAGAGAGATTGATGACTTGTGTAGTTAATTATAAATTACGGATGTAGGGAATCAATTCTGGTGGTGCACTTGTTCTGAGCACCGCTGATTGTTTCCCCTTGATTGTACCCGAAAGAGGCCAGAGAGTATTAAGAATTCACCGTTGCCGGACTTTTTCCGTGGGGTTCCCACAAACTGAAGAATATAGCCCCCCCCCCAACAATGTTGCTATCATAAAAATAAAGTCAGAATTAAATATTTGTTATCGTTTTGTATAATGTACATTGCTTGTCTTTCATAATTGTCAACTGTAATAAATGTGTTGACCGTACTTTTAGTCTCAGCTTTTCGTTTTAATGATAGATATGTTTGGAATATATCTTTAATACATGAGCTGTGAATTAAGATAGCATATATTCTAACACTGGTTACCACTCGCTTGTGCTATAGTTGAAAATACCACGCAAATACGCACACCAAATAATTACGTTTTATAAATCGCGAATTGCAGACGTGCCGAACACGTGTTATAAAGTTTCTTCGATAACGCACAATTTATAGAAAAATGCGTAGAAATATGACCTTAAATATTTCTATATTTTTTTAATTCGTTATTCTTCGTTCAAAACACGCACAAATACTGTTTCGTATTAAACTAACAAATGATCTATCACGTTCACTGAAACCCTAATATTTACCTGGCACCAAGGTCTCGCCCTTGTATCGTAGTGATGGTCCTAAAAGACCATATGCCAGGCATGCATCGCTGGTCGCCTGAGATGTCGCTTCTATGGAATTCTGACGAGTCCAATCCCGGCAGCTATTGCAGCTATATATAGTGCCCCCTATTTGGGAGAGCTGGATTCCCCATTATAACGCATCTAAGTTTGTTGTATGGTGGGTGCAGGTAAATATACTTACACCCTAATATGTTGGAAATGTAGGTTAGTAGCTAAAAGAAATTTCAATCTTGGGAGGTCAATTTGAATATATTTGATTTCTGGGAAAAGAAGATATAACGGATTATCATTTAGACACCTGATTCATTGGAGAAGTCAGTAGAAGGCAGAAGTGACCAGTAGGAAGATCCCACCTAGTTGCACACCTCCAAGAGTTCACCAAAAATTGAATATGTCAGTTGATTTTCATTTCGTTATTCCTTTTCTCTCTCTCTATATATATATAAGCAAATGTGTCCGTATGTGTGTATGTGTGTGTGTATGTGTGTGTATGTGCGTCGCAATATCACAGTGAAACTTATTTTTACTATTTGGTTACCGCTTATCAAAGCAAAAAGCCATTCGAGGATAAGGGTTAATAAGACGGAATGATTGTCAGCCCAAACATGGGGGACACTATGGAAGTACTAACATTGACCAATGGTATGAACGCCATTTGATTACGTATTGGGCGATTTATGGCAAGAATTTGTTGACTTTGTATTTGAAGACGAGCAAATTGTAATCAACGGGGAAGCAATCCCTCGGTAATGTGTTCCACTAGCGGAAAGAAGTTTTGTCTTGGAGGAAGAAAGTAAAGTAACTTTCCGTTCTTGCGTTAATGTCTTACAAGTAGGAACCAAAGATTGGAACCCATCGAGCACCTTTCTCAGAGAAGAGAGACTAGCAACGCCTCTTCTCTGAGAAAGGCAGGAAAAAGTATTCTGAGCGACACCTCCCCAGATGTGACAACAATACTCCATCTTAAGACTTATCTGACTCTAATATAGATAGAGAAATGCATGTAGAGGCAGATACTTTTTGGAGCGGTAGAATGATCCAACCATTTTATTCAGCGATCTTAGCAACATATCTGGATATACGTCTTACATTTAAGATCTGGATATACGTCTTACATTTAAGATCTGGATATACGTCTTACATTTAAGATCTGGAGTGAAAGTCAGTCCTAAGCGCAAATCGAAACAAAAAGAGAGACATTCATTTCGACTGTGGCAAAACAGGGATCCGAGTGTTGGTGTAGAAAGGAGAGAAGCTTGAGAAGTTTGGTTGACCTAAGAACAAAACTAATCGCAGATTTGGAATCAGCACTTTTGATCTGATGTCATTATCGATGTCACAAGTTCTTGAAACTTTCTTAAAATCCATTATTCAAAATTAAAAGTACGTAAAAATAACATTAAAAACAAATGTTCCGATATTTTAGCGCTCCCTTTCCAGTTTACTAAAGAACATACTGCTGAAAGATTTCACTACCAGTAAGAAAAATAAATAAATAAACTTATAAAAGTAAGTGTAGATTGTTTGTCTGAGCCAAATCATCGTATTTCACATCGTTTTTTTTTAAATTAAAAATGGAACTTTGCTTTATGTTTCTTTCTTTATTTTAGATAATCGATATATTTTAGACAATCGATATATTTTAGACAATCGATATATTTAAGACAATCGATATATTTTAGATAATCTATATATTTTTGACAATCGATATATTTTAGATAATCGATATATTTAAGACAATCGATATTTTTTAGATAATCGATATATTTTAGACAATCGATATATTTTAGACCATCGATATATTTTAGATAATCGATATATTTTAGACAATCGATATATTTTAGACCATCGATATATTTTAGATAATCGATATATTTTAGACAATCGATATATTTTAGATATATGCGCAGTTTGTATCGGTACACCGAACTAATAAACAATTCAAGCAGGTTAAAAGACAAACTATTTTCGTTTGATCGGTGGCCGGGTGGATAACGCGTTTGTCTTCAGTTCCATTATTTGATGCTATATTTTAGGGTTCGAATCTCACACTAGAATTTTTGTTGTCTTTTGTTGCTGTAGCGTTCAGTTATTTCCTAGCTGATATCGATCATCATCATAAACCTGAATAATGCACTTGTTTATTTTTCTAATGTTTTTATTCTAACGATAATTTTTTATTTTATTTTATTGTAATTTAAAGTAAAAAAAACAAACTTTTTTCATTTGAACTGACGTATAGAGAAGAAATGTTTGAAAAACCTGCTGCTGACGGATACTGGAGCTAGTTTATATATACAGTCACCCAAATGAAGGCTTTTAAACTACACAAAGCACATGAAAAGAAGCTAAGTAATAATAATAATAATAATAATAAGAAGAAGAAGAAGAAGAAGAAGAAGGGAGGAAAGATGATCCAAAATGAAATGTACACAGCCAGGTCAAACATTTATCTCTTCAAGATCTATCGATACCGAATGTGGATGGACGTGAAAATAATGTCAAAACGGAATTTTCCACATAAGGTTAGAGTAAGCAGAAAATCGGAAAATTCCATTAGAAGTTACAGATTAGAATTAGAGCTACGTAGCAAAATATTTTACCTATTTTTTTACTTATTTCATTGCGATTCAAAGTATAAAAACAAACAAATTTTTCATTTAAACTGACGTTTGAGAAACACGGTGTTTATGAGTACTTCAACTAGTGTGATAATAATTTGACATCGTCCAGACGATGTCAGGCTATGAAACCACAACTCCAACTATGGATAAATAGCAACTTATGTTCACTTAATTGTATACAATGAATCGTTTAAATTTGGTTTTGTATTTCGGTATTAATTTGTAGTACTACGAGTGACTAATTCTTTGATTCCAAGACTGTAACAAAACGTCTCTGACCGCCTTCTTGTATTCCACAGATAAAGTCTTGTTTTGTTGATACGTCGTACATTGTTGCTCAGTGGACAGTGACGTCTCTCTATTTCTTTCTCCCTTCTTGTTGCTGTCGTTCCCTTCTTATTAGTAACCGGTTGAAAAAGTTATTAAAAATGACAGCACAAAATCATTAGAGTTTAACAATGCTCGTATTTTTATTTCTTAGTATACGGTATAGATGCATACTATCCCTAAGCCATTACTCATGTGGATAGAGAGAGAGAGAGAGAGAGAGAGAGAGAGAGAGAGAGAGAGAGAGAGAGAGAGAGAGAGAGAGCAGCCGTCTGGAAGACACAACTGCCCCTTTCTACCTCCTCTCTCTCTTTCTCGCGCGCGCTCTCGCATTCGCACGAGCGCAAGTCAGGAAAAAGGAAGGTTTAATCAACTAATCCACTACATATCACTAATGACTTCTTATCCATGGCGCAATATCCTGACACGTAACCTTAATTGTTGCTCAGTGAATATTTACGCATTTCTGTACCTTTCTCTCTTTCTACTTGATGCAGTCGTTTGCTTAATAAAAGCGGTTGTAAAAGTTATCAAAAATGATAGCACAAATGCATAACCCTTCTCTCTCTCTCTCCCTCCTTTTCCTTTCTCTCGTACGCGTGCGGTTCAGAACAAAGGAAGATTTGATCAGCTAACCTGCTACATGTTACTAACAACGTCATATCTTAACCCTAACCTTAATTCGAAACTTTTAACTTCTAATGGAAATTTCCAATTTTCTGCTTAACCTAACTTAATGTGAACATTTCCGCTTTTAACTTCTAATGGAAATTTCCAATTTTCTGCTTAACCTAACTTGATGTGAACATTTCCGCTTTTAACTTCTAATGGAAATTTCCAATTTTCTGCTTAACCTAACTTGATGTGAACATTTCCGCTTTTAACTTCTAATGGAAATTTCCAATTTTCTGCTTAACCTAACTTGATGTGAAAATTTCCCCTTTTAACTTCTAATGGAAATTTCCAATTTTCTGCTTAACCTAACTTGATGTGAAAATTTCCCCTTTTAACTTCTAATGGAAATTTCCAATTTTCTGCTTAACCTAACTTGATGTGAAAATTTCCCCTTTTAACTTCTAATGGAAATTTCCAATTTTCTGCTTAACCTAACTTGATGTGAAAATTTCCCCTTTTAACTTCTAATGGAAATTTCCAATTTTCTGCTTAACCTAACTTGATGTGAAAATTTCCCCTTTTAACTTCTAATGGAAATTTCCAATTTTCTGCTTAACCTAACTTGATGTGAAAATTTCCCCTTTTAACTTCTAATGGAAATTTCCAATTTTCTGCTTAACCTAACTTGATGTGAAAATTTCCCCTTTTAACTTCTAATGGAAATTTCCAATTTTCTGCTTAACCTAACTTGATGTGAAAATTTCCCCTTTTAACTTCTAATGGAAATTTCCAATTTTCTGCTTAACCTAACTTGATGTGAAAATTTCCCCTTTTAACTTCTAATGGAAATTTCCAATTTTCTGCTTAACCTAACTTGATGTGAAAATTTCCCCTTTTAACTTCTAATGGAAATTTCCAATTTTCTGCTTAACCTAACTTGATGTGAAAATTTCCCCTTTTAACTTCTAATGGAAATTTCCAATTTTCTGCTTAACCTAACTTGATGTGAAAATTTCCCCTTTTAACTTCTAATGGAAATTTCCAATTTTCTGCTTAACCTAACTTAATGTGAAAATTTCCGCTTTTAACTTTATATTTTTACACACCCGCCTCTAATCTTGTTACAAATTTACCCCCAGACGGTTGTTTTGCCGTAAAATCAAACAAACAAACCGAACAAACAAATGTCTCGTTTAAATAACAAGATTTCGACATTAAATAACAAAAGTTTGGCACGCCGTAAAACAGACCAAAAAGCCCATGTCATTTTTTTATATAGAAGAGAGACTAAGTGTAGCCAGTCCATCTTGCAACATGTTTGTTCGAAGTTTAGTGGAGGGTAGTTTTGTGTGTTTGTGGGGCCCTGTCATAACCTTTGCTGCGTTTTTAAGTAGTTTTGTTGCCAGGAATGCAAGAGTGCACTTTACTTAGTGCACTAGCTTTTCAAAACCTCACCTGACCTTGTGTCTAACATCCTTCAGATTAGTAAATACTAAACTAGACGCAAAACGTAAATTGTAAATAAATTTCATCTTCAAAATAAAGTATTTTAAGTCTATTTAAACCTCGCCTCAGAAGAAGTCAGACTGCAAGAATTTTGTTAGATATTTTTGTATTAAATTTCCACACAATTTGTCAAAATTTTCCGACAATCCATCTCATTTATTTTATGAAAAAGAATGTGTTATTCAAATCTATAAGAATAAACTTCATTTACTTTTTTATTACCACCCAATGGTAAAAAGATTTGCTAAAAGAAATCGAAACGTGTCTATACATTTTCATTAATTTTACTTGTAAATTCGAATAATAATAATAATAATAATAATAATAATAATAATAATAATAATAATAATAATAATAATAATAATAATAATAATAATAATAGTAGTAGTAGTAAAGATCAAATTTTGCTTCGGAGAAATGTATTTTCAAAAGACTAAAAACATTATGTAGCCTTCAATTGTAAAAATCAAGTAATTATTTTATTATTTGACAAGCTGTTGCAGAAGTTTTGGAATTGATGTACTTTTATTTGCCGACTAAAAAAACTAAAACTTAGGAGACAATTTTTATTGCTCTTTTAAAATATTATTTCATTCAAGAAACGTTTTATTATTTTGGTGGATTGTAAGTTCGACGAACACACTTGAATGCATCACCTTAAAAAGAAAGGAAAAATAAAAATAGATTTTCCCTTTTGATCTAACTGAAAATGACAGAAAGGAAACTGATCCAATGCCAAATGACGATCGCAATTTCTCATTTTCATTATTGAAATACATATATATCATACGGTAGTCTTAAGGGTAATATATTATTATTATGATTTTATCATTATTATTATTTTTTTATGTATATATTAGTGATATTTTAAGCTGAATTATTTCGACACTTGATTATTGGGGAAATGGTCGTATAATCAGTACCATTGGAGAGCCATGAATATTATAACTGTCCTGTTTTTAAATCTCCGAAACAGTTACATGGTAAACAGCTGATGATCCCCGTGTTAATATCTAAGATTTAGTTAGTTTGTCTGGGAATTTAAACTGCATTTTACATTTTTTTTTTTAATGACTCAAAGCTTCTTTAGACTATATATATATATATATATATATATATATATATATATATATATATATATATATATATATATATATATATATATATATATATATATTTTAATGACTCAAAGCTTCTTTAGACTATATATTGGGTATTTAGATCTGTATGGCTAGGTTTCCTTCCTCTTATCTAATTACTTTTCTGGTACCAAAGGTACTTAAGCTTTATTTTTTATTTATTTTTTAATGCAACTTTGATTCCTATATAATTTTATTGCTAGCTACCATATTGCAGAATGGTTCTTGGATATAGTGTTTAGATAGTATTATTATTATTTTTATTTTTTATTATTGTTATAATTAATGTTATTTGTATATGCAAGTGGCTATATCATACGGTAGTCTTAAGGGTAATATATTATTATTATTTTATCATTATTATTATTTTTTTATGTATATATTAGTGATATTTTAAGTTGAATTATTTCGACACTTGATTATTGGGGAAATGGTCGTATAATCAGTACCATTGGAGAGCCATGAATATTAAAACTGTCCTGTTTTTAAATCTCCGAAACAGTTACATGGTAAACAGCTGATGATCCCCGTGTTAATATTAGACGCTTAAGGTCTCCTGTTTTTGTTTCACTCTTAGATAATTAACCCCCCTTTTTTATTTTAATTTAATTTTATTTTTTTATTATACTTATATTTTTTCATTTATTAATTTTCCAACGAATGTTAAGTCTGCAATATCTTGGATTTAGTTAGTTTGTCTGGGAATTTAAACTGCATTTTACATTTTTTTTTTTAATGACTCAAAGCTTCTTTAGACTATATATATATATATATATATATATATATATATATATATATATATATACATATAAATGCGTGTGTATCACATGTTACATAATGAGGGTAGTGTTTGAAAGGAAAAGATTCAGTGACACTTTTAAGGGTCAAAGGTGACCCTAGACGGAAATCGCAAAAACCACGTGATTTCAAGGCGAAGATTTCCTGTCTCTTTGGCTGGCGAGATTTCAAGCAGAAAAGATATGTCTTGGTGCTGTCCCCAACGGTGTGACTGAGTGTAGCGAGACGAGCTATTCGTCTATCTGTCCGTCTGTCTCCCTCACTCTCTCTCTCACTCACTCTAACCCTCTCTCTCTCTCTCTCTCTCTCTCTCACGTGTACAAGTATCCTGTCGCCCTGATGTTTTGCTGTAAGTGTCTCTCTTTTTAAATAAACCTTTTTATAAATCAACATCGGCGTTCGAGTGATTTTGTATCTACAGACAAGCAAGAACCTGGGTTCACGACGACGACGGTACGTGTGTATAATGGTTTATACACACATCGGTAAGTGAAACTATAACACCATAGAGATGGCAATTGAACAGAATGTGAAAGGTTAAAAGTCAAATTTCCCCACCAAGCAAGGGATTTGTTTTGCAACTACTACTTACATAACACTGCTTCAATTAAATATTTTATTCTATTATACAGAAAACTTTTCTGGTGGCGGGCGGGGGTATATACATGATGAAAAAAGCGTATAAATGACTTGAAATAAAACGTTTTAAGAACGGTTTAATATATAATATGAAAGAAAATATAAAGAAAAGGGAAGAAGAAAGAGAGAAAATTATGACAATATTAGTTTAGGATTAAGAATAATGCGAAAGTAATAGAACGTTTGATAGAATGTTGTACGGCACAATAGAAAGACCACACGTCAATTAGGAACCACGATTTAATCAGCGCATCATCTGACGTAGAAGAGAGCTTAATTCGAAACTGAACGAAAAGCCTGTGTGTCTCACATTGACCCTTTCAATGCATTGATATTCAAAATGTAACCAGAAAGTGTTATTGGACAATAGTTGAAGTCCACATCTTTTCAGACAAAAGTGAAACTATATTTCTTTAATACGTCTAAACAAATCACATTGTAGTTCATTTTGTAACTAGATTTAGAAAACCCTGATATTTTCTGTTGGAATATATTTAAAAAATTAATGGATTACCCTCATTGAAAAAGATTATAAAGATCTTTTTGTTTTTGTAGATGAACGCACCCCATAAATTTGAATGTCTAAATTATATTCAGAAAAAAAATTAAATCCAAAATTATTACTTTCTCAGATAGATTAATTCCTGATAAAACGAAAATAAATCTTTGATATCACGGAATTTAACGTTTACTATCGACCCAAAATACACAGATGACATTTCTTTCTCGAGAACTGACAAATCTAAAATAAATCAAATCACTAGACTAATCTTAAACATGCTACAAGAAGAAGAAGAAGAAGAAGAAGAAGAAGAAGAAGAAGAAGAAGAAGAAGAAGAAAAAAAAGAAGAAGAAAAAGAAGAAGAAGGAAAAAGAAGAAGAAAAAGAAGAAGAAGAAAAAGAAGAAAAAAAGAAGAAAAGAAGAAGAAAAAGAAGAAGAAAAAAAGAAAAAGAAGAAGAAGAAGAAGAAGAAGAAGAAGAAAAAGAAGAAAAAGAAGAAGAAAAAAAGAAGAAAAAGAAGAGGAAGAAAAAGAAGAGGAAGAAAAAGAAAAAGAAGAAGAAGAAAAAGAAGAAAAAGAAAAAGAAGAAGAAGAAGAAGAAGAAGAAAAAGAAAAAGAATAAGATTTATTGATAAACAAGACAAAGACAGAGAAATCTCACATACATGAAGGTGGAGATGGTACTTGAAAAACAAATGCAAAAAACTAGGTTCAATGCTGGACACAGAGGCAGACATCAAAAGACGAACAGATACATACAAGACCTACGAGTCTGTCTTCAACGGTCAGCATCTCAGTGAAGAAGTGGAACTGAGAGTATTTACAACATACATCCAAAACATTTTCTTGTACAACTCGTGGCTGTGGACACCAACCAAAACACCAGAATAAAGCATTGATGCTTTTCAAAGGAAACTACCGAGAAGAGTCATCCTAATCAGCTGGCTAAGGACAGTCTCGAATAAAGACCTCTACATTAGCACCGACCCAAAACCATAGAGTACTATTATACTAAAAAAAAGACTGTTATAGCTTGGCCATTTAATTAGACTACCATAAAAAAACACATGCACTTCAAGCACTTCAAACCTTCATAAAACATACCAAATACAGAATTGTCTGATTTATTCGCTGTTTCCTTTGTTTTAGCTCGTTTGACTCGTTATCTTCACCAATTCGCTGTTCATGTACCTTTTTATGATACATCTTCCTATTCCAGTAGTTTCTTTCCACGAACTGCAGACGTGTGCAACTCTCTTACTGCTGACTGTTTTCATCTTACCGTTGTCTTTTCAAGACTAAGGTCAATAAGCATCTATCTTTGCCTTAATCATGTTTTGTTTTTTTAGCGCCTTACATCAAGTGGCTTCATGCCTTGTCTGGAGCGACTTCCATAAGACCATCAGAACAACTAAGAATGATTTCAAATCACTATCAGACTTTCACATTGAAAACGGCATGAACAAAATCATTAGTTTCTTTGAAGTTAGATGATCGGGCAGTAATGATTGGAAATTTGTTGTTAACAGCATAACGTTAAGTGATGATGATGATGATGATGATGATGATGATGATGATGATGATGATGATGATGATGTGTAGTTTAATTTTCAGAGTAATACTACAAAATGAGCTTAGGACAACAACAACAAACTGATAATCTATAAATGCATTTATTTATTTGCATTTGTATTTTGTGCACAGTAGGGGGCTCGTGTAGCTGTCTACTTTAACAAAGAGAAATGTTAAATAGCGATGGTCGTGTTTGGATGGAATGGTTTGAGTGGCACCTTAAAGTTCAGAGGTGATCTCAAAGCGGAAGTCGATGAAATAACGTGACTTCCGACTGGGAGGTTTTCTGTCTTTTTGGCCGACAAAGTAATCAAATGGATGCGGTATGGTCGTTCCCCAAGGAGCCTCAGCGAGGGTGGAGGCGGTCGCGCACAATATAGCTAGCTGTAACGGGACAAGCGATCTATCAGTCTATCTATTTGTCTGTCTGTCTTTCTCTCTCACGCGTGGACTGTCGCTCTGATGATTTATGTGACTGTCTCTCCCTTTAAATAAACCTTTCTTATATCTAACATCAGCGTCCGAGTATTTTATTTACATACGATCAAGGACCTGGGTTCACAACGGCGACACGGGGGTATAAAGGATTTATATACCCAGCGGTAAGCGAAAATATAACAGAATCAGGTCAAAATCTACACTGATAGAGCCATTACGCTTAGGCTGTTTAATTTTAATGGTTCGAAACCATCGATCATATTGAGATATAGACATCAACGATGACGCTTCTGTGAACGCTATGGGATATCATTAGAATATTAGTACATTTGATCGTACAGTAAAGTTGTGAGAAAATAAAAAAAAGTACCGAGTTGTAGTTTATGGCCTGTCATACATTATAAGCAGGATGTTTCTTTTTTACGGAAGAGGATCCATCTTCTTATATGACATCTGTCCGTGGACAGCAAACACATAAGGTGGAGGGGACAGGCAAAAGGGGCGCAGAACAGAAGAGATAAGCGACACTCCTATCATTAAACGGTTGTGGAGATATAGAAAGGCCATTAGTGCGTCCCGAGGAACCGTTTTCGTTGGTTTTCTTTTGTTTATTTTATGTCATTATTTTTTTTTATTGTTTCATGCAAGTGCATGACAGGACTTGGTGGAAAAGAACGCAATGAAATAAAGACTGTTGAGCACTCATGACTGAAACTTGGTGAACAAGTCAGACATAGAGTGAAATTGATGTATACCAAATATGGATTGCGGAAAGGATTGTTAATTTGATTACCGATTTCATGGGTTGCATTTTAGGGGTAGGAGTGAGGGAAGGGTCAGCATAAACTTTCTTGGATTTATTGCCACTTATTTGTTGAATTTATTAATTATTTGATTTTATTTGTCGTGAAAAGATCGAAGCTTGGTTTTCGAAGTGTTAAAGGTAAAAAGTCACTTTTATCGATTGCACCATGTGCGTCCGATCAGAAGAGATAGAATTAGCAAGATCTTGATTACCAATGATCTTCAAAGAGCAGCCTTAGACAGTTTCTCCTTGCATAGATATCAACAAATGATCTCAGAATATGATTTTGACGATCACTAATGAAAGTCAGGAAGAAAGTTGGATATGAAATAGATTCGTGAGATACGCCGGCGTTGATACTATATGCTTCATACTAATGTCGATCAACAACTACTTTTATAGTTTTGTCAGAGAGAAAGGACTTGATGGTTGAGAAGAACTGCCCAAATATTCAATAGCTAGCAAGTTTGTGAAGCAACCTTTTGTGGTAGACCTTATTAAAGGCATTTGATACGAACGAAACCCCCATCGATAGATCCATTGATCCTATACGATGTTACAGTCAGAACGTCAGCAGTTGATCTTACAGGACGAAAATCGTATTGCTTGTCATTAAGAAAATTGCTTTTGGCTGGGCTAATTGACAACTTTTTGATTTATCACAGATTCAAACAACTTATTTATAACGCACAGGAGATTGATCGGTCTGTAATGAGATGAATAGAACTCATCACCAGTATTTTTTTAATACTGGGCAGACCGACGGCATTTTCCAAGGAAATAGAACGCACTTCTACTTTTTAGCAACGATTGAATATGTTTGTAAGAATAGGAGAAAGTTCCGGCAGTAGATTCTTAAAGGAAATAACTGGATCAGTTTCCTTGCTCGTTGCGGAATTACTACATACCTGGTTTTATTTGTGATTAATGCAATTCAGAAAGCGGCTATTTTTCTGCTATAATTAGGGGTGGGACGTAATGGGTGAACATTTCAGATTCATGCGAGTAGTACTTTTTTGTATTCATTTATACATAAATAACACTAAACAATCAAACATTTTGAAAAAATTTCAAAATTTAGAAGGTGCAGGCCAAAAAATAGCCGTTAGGGTTCCACAGGACTCAAAATCCATCATTTTTCGGTGAAAAAGTGGTTTCATGCGACATTGCAGGTCCTAAAACATCCTCAAAAGCTATGAATGGATATAGATGGTTAAATCTGATACAGTACTTTAATTTAGGACCATTTTCAGGCTGTGAAAGGGGTTGTATGAATGTAAAATAGCCAAAAACTAGTGGCCTGCACCTTCTGAATTTTGCAAAATTTTCAAAATGTTTGATTGTTTAGTGTTATTTATGTATAAATGAACACAAAAAATACTACTCGCATGAATCTGAAATTTTCACCCATTACGTCACACCCCTAATTTTCACCCATTACGTCACACCCCTACTATAATATATTATTTACCTTCTCTCTAACACAAGATCAGGTGGGGTTTTCAGAAGCTATCGCACTAGGTGAAGTGCACTCTGGCCAACAACAAAATGCTTGAGCAACCCCGTTAGCATTCCCCGGTTGGGGTGTCTCAGATGATTAGCAATAAACAATTTGTATCTGCCTCAACATAAGTATAACTGATGCTTTATTTTATGTGCATCTTTACTCTGACTTGTATAATTGCAATTGCATTGTGGTTTATTGCTCCATTATCATATTTATTGCAAACTACGTCTGCCCATTACATTTTAACAATTTCATGTGGTTGCTTTCATTTCATGCTGTTTGAAGTTTAAACAATAAAATGAATAACGTCTTTTGCGAAACATAAAATGCTGCGCGAAAAAGACTTACCTAAAAGTTGAACTTGAAAAAGAAAAGAGGAGAAAAAAGAGGAAATGTTTATAAAGCAAACAACAAAAAGAAATGTTCAGTTTTATTTGTACGAATGTCAAACGTACGAATAACAAAGAAATATTGTCTGATTCTCTGTTACGCATGCGTCAATCCAATCATATATAAAACGGCAGTTCGAAAAGCTCGGAGGATTCAAAACAAAGTCTGGGAAGCGAAACTGGTTGAGAATCTCGCTGCGATCCAGGCTGGTCAGTATGGTTCTTTAGTCAAGGGCGACGATCATCGGTGAAAAGGGGAATGCTTCGAAGGAGCATCGTTGGATAACTACGGCGTTATCTTAAGGTAAGTGGAGTGTTTCAAGGGTCAGGTTCTTTACATACACATGAGTAGCATATATATATATATATATATATATATATATATATATATATATATATATATATATATATATATATATATATGTAAAGTTACGTATGTGTAAATGTTTATATATTTGTGTATACAGGATTCACTCCTAAACTAATTAACCGATCATTATGAATTTTGGAACATAGCTGCTAGGCGTAAAGGGTTAAAATGTTGGCTATATTTAGCTTAATTTAGTTCAAGGGAGGTAAAATGAAAATTCAGATACCCTCGATATTTGTGGAATTTTAACAATAGGTATTAGACATCAATTAATAAATATTTCCCAAATGTCGGTTGCTTTGGAGAATTTTCAAAGCGTTTTATTGGGGGGAGGGGGGATAATATGTGCACAACCTCCTATTTTTAAATTTAAATTCATCAGATTTGCACTGATAGCCATTAGCATCAATTATGAAAGATTCCTTGAAATTTAATTTCTTCTTAAGACCCCTTAAGCTTAAGTCTTATATTTTAGACATTTTCTAGAATCAAAATCATGTAATGGATTTTAATAAAAATGAGAATAAAGATTCTAGGCATAAAATTTAGTATCATTATATCTTGATTTTAATCTCCGTAAGGGGACATAAAAGTGGTGCAATACTGTTCTGACTGGGAATTAATATTACCCGTCCTGGGACGGGTATTCTTATAGTATATTTATAAAGATAGATATGTTTATATGTGTGTATGTTTGTATGTTTATATGTTTGTATGTTTATATGTGTGTATGTTTGTATGTTTATATGTTTGTATGTTTGTATGTGTGTATGTTTGTATGTTTGTATGTTTGTATGTGTGTATGTTTGTATGTTTATATGTTTGTATGTTTATATGTCTGTATGTTTGTATGTTTATATGTTTGTATGTTTATATGTGTGTATGTTTGTATGTTTATATGTTTGTATGTTTATATGTGTGTATATTTGTATGTTTATATGTTTGTATGTTTGTATGTGTGTATGTTTGTATGTTTGTATGTTTGTATGTTTATATGTGTGTATGTTTGTATGTTTATATGTTTGTATGTTTATATGTGTGTATGTTTGTATGTTTATATGTTTGTATGTTTATATGTGTGTATGTTTGTATGTTTATATGTTTGTATGTTTGTATGTGTGTATGTTTGTATGTTTGTATGTTTGTATGTTTATATGTGTGTATGTTTGTATGTTTATATGTTTGTATGTTTATATGTGTGTATGTTTGTATGTTTATATGTTTGTATGTTTATATGTTTGTATGTTTGTATGTTTGTATGTTTGTATGTTTATATGTGTGTATGTTTGTATGTTTATATGTTTGTATGTTTGTATGTGTGTATGTTTGTATGTTTGTATGTTTGTATGTTTATATGTGTGTATGTTTGTATGTTTATATGTTTGTATGTTTATATGTGTGTATGTTTGTATGTTTATATGTGTGTATGTTTGTATGTTTATATGTTTGTATGTTTATATGTGTGTATGTTTGTATGTTTATATGTTTGTATGTTTGTATGTTTATATGTGTGTATGTTTGTATGTTTATATGTTTGTATGTTTGTATGTTTATATGTGTGTATGTTTGTATGTTTATATGTTTGTATGTTTATATGTGTGTATGTTTGTATATTTATATGTTTGTATGTTTATATGTGTGTATGTTTGTATGTTTATATGTTTGTATGTTTATATGTGTGTATGTTTGTATGTTTATATGTTTGTATGTTTGTATGTGTGTATGTTTGTATGTTTATATGTGTGTATGTTTGTATGTTTATATGTTTGTATGTTTATATGTGTGTATGTTTGTATGTTTATATGTTTGTATGTTTATATGTGTGTATGTTTGTATGTTTATATGTTTGTATGTTTGTATGTACTTGATTCACTATTAAATTAGTTCACCGATCATTTTAAATTTTAGAACACAGCTGCTAAGCGTAAGAGGTCCAAATGTGGGCTACATTTAGTTTTATGTGAAGGAAGTAAAAAGAGCGTTAAAGTCTTTGATGAAAATTTAAATACTTCCGATTTTGTGAAAATGTACCAATAGGTATTAGACATCAATTAATAAATATTCCCCAATTTCCTGTTTCTTTTTTAGTATTTTAAAGCGTTTGAGGTGACATAATATCTGCACAACCTCCGATTTGAAAATTCAAATATTTCAGATTTACATTGAATTTGATCCACAGTCATTAGACATCAATTAAGCAAGATTCCTGGAATTTCAATTTCATCTCAAGAAGCCTTAAATTTTAGACATTTTCTAGAATTAAAATAATGTAACGGATTTTGATTATATCTCGATTCTAATCCTCGTAAATGGAACATAACAGTAGTGCAAAATTATTCTGTTCCGAAAATTAATTTTACCCGTCCTAGACGGGTATTTCTTTAGTATATATATATATATATATATATATATATATATATATATATATATATACCAAACTTCAGATTAAAAAGAAAAGTCATGAAAAATATTATACACAGATACATATCCCAATTGACAATAACAATAAAATTAGATTCATTATTTAGTATAAGAAATTTAAAACCCAAAATCTTGTAGTAAAATAACAACTCTTCCCCCAACTCAAAAACCACTAGAAAGAACCAATGTTATTTCTAAGTTTAAATGCCCTTTGAGAGAATATACATCCCATAATAATAATAAAGTTAATAGCTACATTGGTTTTACCTATCCTGCCGCCTCACAATGCATCTTGTAAACTCTAGCTCAATTTACCAACATCTACAAAAACATAACTGCCCTTCCTCTGATTTAAGACAAATTCTAGTTAATAACACTAAAATGATACATTCCGAAACCAATTTAAAAAAAATTAAAAATACTTGAAGCTATCTACATAACACAACAACCTAAAATTAACAACATCACATATAAAACCAGTGGTAACATTTTAAAATAACATAATGCGATTTTGTTCTGTGATGCCATCCAGTATTGCTGAATTATAATCGTCAACAACTTCCTGGAACAATATGAAAAACGTTCTATGCGCGTTTCTTCGCCGTCTTTTAAAAATTCTCTTATTTCTCCAGCTTTTTTGTTCATTTGCTTTTGACACCTGAGGATGATTGGACGAAGAATCGAAAACATTCCTGAAACCTGTTAAACTATGTAGCATTTATTATTTTTTTTGATTTTAATACAAAAAAGACCATCAGAAAAATAAAAAATAAAGAGACGAATTCTGTTATTTTTAACAATGTTCGCATATATATATATATATATATATATATATATATATATATATATATATAAAGAAGAGAACTAAAAACGAACTTTTAGGAAAGGTAAAACCTATTCTGAAAATCTTTGTTTTACTTTTTCAGATTTTAAATCTTGGCTCTTCGCCAACTTATCTATCCCAGCAATTTCCTCTGATGATAAGATTTTGATCTTTGAAAAGCCTGGCTTAAGGAAATAATTAATTAAATAAATTGCTTTTTTGCGGAATATACCTTGCATTGAGCAACTGAATTAAAAAAAAGATCTGCCTCCGTCGCTTTTCTAATTCCTTTTCATCTCTCTCTCTCTCTCTCTCTCTCTCTCTCTCTCTCTATATATATATATATATATATATATATATATATATATATATATATATATATATATATATATATATATATATATATATGGGGGGCGTATGTGTGTGTAATAAAAGCAATTCTGTCATTATTTGTCTATAAATAAACTATCTGACTCGTGCCCCGGTGTTGCTTGGGAAAGTAGATTAACTCAAAAAATGACCATGCCCAACCGTAACCTATTGAATTATTTGCTGCTTATAATTGTCGGGCGCGAACAGAGCCCCCACAATGTTGATATAAAACAGCGACCAGAAAAGTATAAAACAAACTTTAGGGCTGAACCCCATATAAATATTTTTGTTTTGGCCGGCCCCAAAACAGATCCTTAGACTTTTCTTTACTTTTCAGTCGCTGTTACCTATTATTAGCATTATTATTTTATTATTAGTAGTATTTTATTAGTATTAGTATTTTACTATTATTATTATTATTATTATTATTACTATTATTTTATTAGTATTATTAGTATTAGTATTTTATTAGTATTATTAGTATTAGTATTTTATTATTATTATTAGTATCAGTATTTTATTATTAGTAGTAGTATTAGTATTAGTATTTTTATTATTATTAGTAGTATTAGTATTTTATTATTATTAGTAGTATTAGTATTTTATTATTATTATTAGTATTAGTATTTTATTAGTATTATTAGTATTAGTATTTTATTAGTATTATTAGTATTAGTATTTTATTATTATTAGTATCAGTATTTTATTATTAGTAGTAGTATTAGTATTAGTATTTATTATTATTATTAGTATTAGTATTTTATTATTATTATTATTAGTATTAGTATTTTATTATTATTAGTAGTAGTAGTATTAATATTTTATTAGTATTATTAGGATTAGTATTTTATTATTATTATTAGTATTAGTATTTTATTATTATTATTAGTATCAGTATTTTATTATTAGTAGTAGTATTAGTATTTTATTATTATTAGTACTATTATTAGTATTAATATTTTCACAAATACCATAGTCTTAGTTTAGAATTACGAAGCTATTTAACCTTTAGAAAATGTAAAAAATGTAATTTTAATTAAATGATTAAATCGCTTGCGGCCATGTCTTAATTTTATAAGTTGTGTTTGTTTTCAACATCACAACTTATATGCTAAAATTTGTTTCTATACAATTAATTGAAGGCAACTCATTTGATGAGCTTAGCTTTTTAAGCGGCCGAAACAAGTGTCTATGTAGATATTTATTCTCCGACAGGTCTGTCTCTTCTTTACCGCGGTAAAAGTTATTCGTACAAACCTCTTGGATACACAATGTTAGATGTTTTAGTTTCTGGTGCTAATATGTGTAGACATTGTGGAGAGCCTACCCTTGGACATCCTACATGAAACTGTCCATGGCTAAAGCAACGTAAAGTAAAGTTGAGACCCACCACTGCCAAAGATTAGTGTTAGTGAAATGCTGAAACAGATTTTGTGTACTGATCTATGATGGTAACTGAAACAGAAGTAACATTCATATTACTTTATATGCAACTTGATTAAAAAGCAGAAATCAAACATAAAAAGAAAAAGTAACGGATATTTTTTTACTATCACACCTATTGTAGCCCCCCCCCCCCCCCCCAAAAAAAAAAAAAAAATCCGATTCTACTTTTTGGGACGATTACATGTAAACAATCTAAAAAAAACATCCACAAAAAAGAAATTTAATTTTTTTTATATTTTAGATTTTAGAGTGGCGATAACTTTAACGTAAAATGAGCATCTACTTTCTGGTCAGTTAATGGTAAATGGAGACGTGTAACCAATTTTTTTTTTAAATTTATTTCGAAAATATTTTTTAATAAATTTCTAAATTGTACTCGCTTTCTGAAAACAAACAAACAATCTTCACATTCGGCTAACATCGCTCGTTTCTACTTCTTTTTAAGGTTAGGCTTAGTTTAGGTTAAGATTAGGGTTAGTCTATGGTTTGTTTAGAGTTAGGTTAGATATAGCTACAATATGACCCCCCCCCCTCCCCCAAGCTAACATTTTTAGAATTATGGCCCCTCCAACAGTTTCTACACAATTTTACTTTATTGTACGGTAAAACGTTAAATAGTTTCCGCGCATTATTTTTATTGTCAAAAAGATCCCCAAAACAAAACCAAAACAATTCGTTACACGTCTCCATTAACCTTTAACTGGCCAGGAAGTGGTTTATCATGTTACGTTAAACTTCTATAGGAAAGTGATCCACCACTCTAAAATCTAAAAAAAAATTTTTTACGTTTTTCTTTGTAGAGATTTTTTACAGGCTGTTTACATGTAATCGCCTAAAAAGTAGAATCTGATTTCTTTTTTGGTGGGAGGCGAACTACGATGGGTGTGATAATAAAAATTTAGCAACGTGTAGATTAGATTAAGGATAACGTTTTATCGAAAAGGGTATCTGCTGCAGCTCCAAAATTGTATATTATTTTTAAAGATTATGACACGCTGAACGAATTGGAGTTAAAATCAATTTAGTATTACGTATGGAAGCTGAAGGAAAACAATTTTAAATGAGTAAATATGCTAGTATTATCGGCTTATTTCCTAGATGTTTCATTGGATCGATGTTAGTCGCTAAAAAGCGTACGTAGGTTCGATGCAAAGAAATAAAGTATTTTAGTGACTTATATAAAATAATTTAAATTAAAATATTTAGAAAAATAGTTATTTCAAATCAATTCTTGTGTTTTCGCAACAGAAGTTTGTTTAAAAAACAATGAAAGCATTTTAAATGCTTAAATAAAGTTTATTATTTCTGTCACAACATTTCAATATCCCAGAATCCAATTTTAATAATTCCCAGAAATCTGAGTATCCACTTCCAGTAGTATTTAATAATAATTACTGAACAATTATGTTGGGAAACAAATATTTTTTTTAATAAATTATTTTTATAACTCACTGAAATACGTTAAGCATGTCAGAATCGTTAAAAAATATAGAAAACGTTTCAGCTGCTGCATATCACCTACGACGACAGTGTTATTTCCTAGTTTAGTCACGTAAATTAGCGAGTTGATTAAATTTAACGATTTCAAATGTTCAAGGGAAGCGAGGAAGCTTAGAACACCACTTCAAACCCAGAAAGAAATATTTCAACGGTGGGTTAGGGTTTACTTTTACTTTAGGTCATCAGAAATGATAATAATTTATATATGAAATATTAAATAACTGGGGCGTAATTCTATGATTTTATATGAATATTTTTGTAATATATCTAGATAAATAGCGAGTGCGAACACTGGTGAAGAATATTTTTCCGTCATTTTTAACGGAGAGTGTACACTAGTATATATATATATATATATATATATATATATATATATATATATATATATATAAATTATAGGTGTTATTATAATTAATTTTAATATTTCGAACGGTCCTCTATAACGTCCTTTATAAAAAAAAATTATAAAAATTTAATGAACATGAAACTTTTACCGAAAAATGGTGATTTTACAACTTTGTAAAATGCTAATTTTTACGTCTTTTACTCTGCGTGAAATCGTTCTCCTGGTGGCAAAGAGAATTTCTACTCGTTTTGGAATTTTTACTATTTTGCTTATTCAGTCTACTATTATCATCTTAATTGTTATTTTCACAACATTTAGGCCGATATGTGAAGGACCCAACCAGATAAGCCGTGGAGGTTGCCGGTTTACACGTTCCTAGAATGACTCTTTCTGGCAAGCGCCTGTCAGTATTATTTTCACAACATTTAGGCCGATATGTGAAGGACCCAACCAGATAAGCCGTGGAGGTTGACGTTTTACACGTTCCTAGAATGGCTCTTTCTGGCAAGCGTCTGTCAGTATTATTTTCACAACATTTAGGCCGATATGTGAAGCACCCAACCAGATAAGCCGTGGAGGTTGACGGTTTACACGTTCCTTGAATGGTTCTTTCTGGCAAGCGTCTGTCAGTATTATTTTCACAACATTTAGGCCGATATGTGAAGCACCCAACCAGATAAGCCGTGGAGGTTGACGGTTTACACGTTCCTTGAATGGCTCTTTCTGGCAAGCGTCTGTCAGTATTATTTTCACAACATTTAGGCCGATATGTGAAGCACCCAACCAGATAAGCCGTGGAGGTTGACGGTTTACACGTTCCTTGAATGGCTCTTTCTGGCAAGCGTCTGTCAGTATTATTTTCACAACATTTAGGCCGATATGTGAAGCACCCAACCAGATAAGCCGTGGAGGTTGACGGTTTACACGTTCCTTGAATGGCTCTTTCTGGCAAGCGTCTGTCAGTATTATTTTCACAACATTTAGGCCGATATGTGAAGCACCCAACCAGATAAGCCGTGGAGGTTGACGTTTTACACGTTCCTAGAATGGCTCTTTCTGGCAAGCGTCTGTCAGTATTATTTTCACAACATTTAGGCCGATATGTGAAGCACCCAACCAGATAAGCCGTGAAGGTTGACGTTTTACACGTTCCTAGAATGGCTCTTTCTGGCAAGCGTCTGTCAGTATTATTTTCACAACATTTAGGCCGATATGTGAAGCACCCAACCAGATAAGCCGTGGAGGTTGACGCTTTACACGTTCCTAGAATGACTCTTTCTGGCAAGCGTCTGTCAGTATTATTTTCACAACATTTAGGCCGATATGTGAAGCACCCAACCAGATAAGCCGTGGAGGTTGACGGTTTACACGTTCCTTGAATGGCTCTTTCTGGCAAGCGTCTGTCAGTATTATTTTCACAACATTTAGGCCGATATGTGAAGCACCCAACCAGATAAGCCGTGGAGGTTGACGGTTTACACGTGTCTTGAATGGCTCTTTCTGGCAAGCGTCTGTCAGTATTATTTTCACAACATTTAGGCCGATATGTGAAGCACCCAACCAGATAAGCCGTGGAGGTTGACGGTTTACACGTTCCTTGAATGGCTCTTTCTGGCAAGCGTCTGTCAGTATTATTTTCACAACATTTAGGCCGATATGTGAAGCACCCAACCAGATAAGCCGTGGAGGTTGACGCTTTACACGTTCCTAGAATGACTCTTTCTGGCAAGCGTCTGTCAGTATTATTTTCACAACATTTAGGCCGATATGTGAAGCACCCAACCAGATAAGCCGTGGAGGTTGACGGTTTACACGTTCCTTGAATGGCTCTTTCTGGCAAGCGTCTGTCAGTATTATTTTCACAACATTTAGGCCGATATGTGAAGCACCCAACCAGATAAGCCGTGGAGGTTGACGGTTTACACGTTCCTTGCATGGCTCTTTCTGGCAAGCGTCTGTCAGTATTATTTTCACAACATTTAGGCCGATATGTGAAGCACCCAACCAGATAAGCCGTGGAGGTTGACGGTTTACACGTTCCTTGAATGGCTCTTTCTGGCAAGCGTCTGTCAGTATTATTTTCACAACATTTAGGCCGATATGTGAAGCACCCAACCAGATAAGCCGTGGAGGTTGACGGTTTACACGTTCCTTGAATGGTTCTTTCTGGCAAGCGTCTGTCAGTATTATTTTCACAACATTTAGGCCGATATGTGAAGCACCCAACCAGATAAGCCGTGGAGGTTGACGGTTTACACGTTCCTTGAATGGCTATTTCTGGCAAGCGTCTGTCAGTATTATTTTCACAACATTTAGGCCGATATGTGAAGCACCCAACCAGATAAGCCGTGGAGGTTGACGGTTTACACGTTTCTTGAATGGCTCTTTCTGGCAAGCCTCTCTCAGTATTATTTTCACAACATTTAGGCCGATATGTGAAGCACCCAACCAGATAAGCCGTGGAGGTTGACGGTTTACACGTTCCTTGAATGGCTCTTTCTGGCAAGCGTCTGTCAGTATTATTTTCACAATATTTAGGCCGATATGTGAAGCACCCAACCAGATAAGCCGTGGAGGTTGACGTTTTACACGTTCCTAGAATGGCTCTTTCTGGCAAGCGTCTGTCAGTATTATTTTCACAACATTTAGGCCGATATGTGAAGCACCCAACCAGATAAGCCTTGGAGGTTGACGGTTTACACGTTCCTTGAATGGCTCTTTCTGGCAAGCGTCTGTCAGTATTATTTTCACAACATTTAGGCCGATATGTGAAGCACCCAACCAGATAAGCCGTGGAGGTTGCCGGTTTACACGTTCCTAGAATGGTTCTTTCTGGCAAGCGTCTGTCAGTATTATTTTCACAACATTTAGGCCGATATGTGAAGCACCCAACCAGATAAGCCGTGGAGGTTGCCGGTTTACACGTTCCTAGAATGGTTCTTTCTGGCAAGCGTCTGTCAGTATTATTTTCACAACATTTAGGCCGATATGTGAAGCACCCAACCAGATAAGCCGTGGAGGTTGCCGGTTTACACGTTCCTAGAATGGCTCTTTCTGGCAAGCGTCTGTCAGTATTATTTTCACAACATTTAGGCCGATATGTGAAGCCCCCCAACCAGATAAGCCGTGGAGGTTGCCGGTTTACACGTTCCTAGAATGGTTCTTTCTGGCAAGCGTCTGTCAGTATTATTTTCACAACATTTAGGCCGATATGTGAAGCACCCAACCAGATAAGCCGTGGAGGTTGCCGGTTTACACGTTCCTAGAATGGCTCTTTCTGGCAAGCGTCTGTCAGTATTATTTTCACAACATTTAGGCCGATATGTGAAGCACCCAACCAGATAAGCCGTGGAGGTTGCCGGTTTACACGTTCCTAGAATGGTTCTTTCTGGCAAGCGTCTGTCAGTATTATTTTCACAACATTTAGGCCGATATGTGAAGCACCCAACCAGATAAGCCGTGGAGGTTGACGCTTTACACGTTCCTAGAATGGTCTTTTCTGGCAAGCGTCTGTCAGTATTATTTTCACAACATTTAGGCCGATATGTGAAGCACCCAACCAGATAAGCCGTGGAGGTTGCCGGTTTACACGTTCCTAGAATGGTTCTTTCTGGCAAGCGTCTGTCAGTATTATTTTCACAACATTTAGGCCGATATGTGAAGCACCCAACCAGATAAGCCGTGGAGGTTGACGTTTTACACGTTCCTAGAATGGCTCTTTCTGGCAAGCGTCTGTCAGTATTATTTTCACAACATTTAGGCCGATATGTGAAGCACCCAACCAGATAAGCCGTGGAGGTTGACGTTTTACACGTTCCTAGAATGGCTCTTTCTGGCAAGCGTCTGTCAGTATTATTTTCACAACATTTAGGCCGATATGTGAAGCACCCAACCAGATAAGCCGCGGAGGTTGACGCTTTACACATTCCTAGAATGACTCTTTCTGGCAAGCGTCTGTCAGTATAACTTGCAATTAATTATCAACTAATAGTCGGCTCTCAGACAATAAATAATCTGATCCTTCTTCAATTTTCTGATTTAATTTCATATAAACCTCTCTTCTCGGAGTCAACACCTTTTGTCTCCACTACGTGTAATTCTTACCCACAACTGTCACGTTAGTTCACTTATTCAGATCTGCAGATACACACATATACGTATAATAATTATGTTACACACCGCTAAGCTCCTTAATGTCAACTTACACATACCCCTTTGACCATGTCTTGTTGCTGTAACAATACCCAGAGACCAGAACCGTTCATGCAACGCGCATATCGTGACATCCGTTGTTGGGTTTTTACATCTAACAACTTCTGGCCATTTTGAGTAGCTGTCGACTATAATTAAATAGTAGAAGCCTTCCAATGGCCCCGAAAAATCTATGTGAATCCGGGACCATGGTTGCTCTGCCTTTGGCCATGGACAGTACTGAATAGGTGGTGCTTTCGCTGCCGACGCGCAGCCCGCACAGGCCTTCACCTTCGTCTCTATGTCCCTGTCCATGTTTTTCCAATACACATAAGATCTCATTAGACTCTTCATGCGTGTCGCTCCGGGATGCCCCTTATGGAAATCCTCCAAGATTTTTTTTAGCGTAGCTGGGATTACTACTCGCTCCCGGTATAATAATGTGTCGCAACAGACTGAAAAAGCTTCTGCCGTTTGCTCATCGTCTGTTTGTAATTTATTTTTAATTTCGATAATAAAATTATCTTCTCTTGCCTCTTTTTGTATATCGCCAAGTGTGACTGGCAGCTCTTTTATTGTGTTACACAGTACTTTACTATAGTCATATTCAGACCGAAGGGATGCTATAACTGTATCCTCGAGCGGTTCCGTGTACTTTGGGATTAGCCGCGATAAACCATCTGCGTGTCCTAATCTTTTTAACGGTAAAAATTCCATCTCAAAATCATAATTTAACAGAATTATACCCCATCTCTGTAGGCGGTTTGCTGTGTAGGTTGGCAACCTTTTTTTGATCCAAAGATGGTGATAAGTGGCTTATGGTCTGTTTGTAGGAGCCATCCGGCATTTTATGCAAAATTATTTTTGTCAACTATTAAGCAACGATTAAAATGGATGACTTTTTTTTTATAAATAGGCCGAAATGCATTCTGATGAATTTAATTACGTAAAATTTAATTTGATTTTACGCTATTGCATTTTAAATTAGAATAAATAATAGATTAATAGTAAAAAAATATGTGTAAGTCACGTAAAGGCATTTCAATGTCTATTTATTAAAATATCACTTTTGACTTCTATTTGACGCCTATACCCACACGGTCACTTAGAGAGCTATATGAAAGAGAATGAAAATATTCACATTTAATGAACATAGTAATCACCTAAAGACTGTTCGTCCTACCTAAAGGGGGGGGGGGAACTTTTGCCATATTACTTTAGTTAGAAGCTTTTCATATTTCCCTTACAAAGTGGTCTTCCTTGAAGAGAGCTTGAAAACATATTTATTCAAATTTAACAAACAAAATATATATTTACTACATATATATAGGGCGACCAGAAGGCTCCCTTTTCATTGGTTACCACACCGAGGTGTAGGGTAGGGTGCCGCTCATTTCTCAGAGTTACTCCAGTTACCTTATAAGAGTTTGATAAAGGGAGGAATCAAGTACTATTTTTTAAAGTATTTGATACGACTCGATCAAAGATTGAACCCTGATCTCCCAGCTCACTAGCGAACACTCTTACACTAATTTATAATTAATCAATTCAACACATTCTTACGAAAAAACTAATGATTTATTCAGCCACGTTCGTTTAGTTGGTTAAAAGGCAAAAGAGAGAAAGGAAAAAGAGAGAGTTAATTGGAAGCGCATGTCTGAGTTAATTTTAAGGGTCGCCAGAACATCTCAACAATATTCCTTTTGAGCCAAAGCTTCTATCCAGACTGTTCGCAATTACACTCCCTCGGTGTAAGTAGACGTAACTTCCACTAAACTTCGTGTTCCCATGCAGGGCCGATTTGACCGAAAGCTCACTCATCTGACCCCTGCTGACCCCCTGTCTAACACACACACTGTTTATCGTTCGCAGTTGCATAATATTCTTTTGACTAATTAATTAGCTGACATACCCACTAATATCCAACATTTGTATGACTTTGTAAAGATCATTCAACTTCATGCCTTTCTATGAGCTACGGCAGCTATCGAAATTATGTGCTAGTTGAACACAATAGATTTTATTCAACAATCAAGTAATATTTGACTCTTATTAAGGTTTTTCTGGTATTAATAACACCAATTATGAGATGGCATTAATAATTCTATTCTCAGTTGTATTTATTTTCATGTGTAGTTTAATGTATTGGATCCATGTGTTATTTATGAATGTGTGTATACTTAAAAACTGATTTTTTGTGGTTACTCCAGTTGAATCATACAATTTTCAGGGTTTTGTTTGTTTATGACCATGGCACGATTATGCCCGTCAGCCCGACAGCTGCTGCTGATGATGATTCTCTATTGCCGTCAGAATTCGCGCAATCTTTGTCTGTCGGCATTCGTGCAACTTCTGATTTCTGTCGGCATTTGGATTCAATCTCTGCCCGTCAGCACGAAGTATCTGAAATATTTCTTGCTGCATTATTTGAAATAAAAAATAGAACGGATTTACTTAGTAACAACTTTCACAGTCATAAAGATTATATGGCATTCGAATATGGACCGAAAAAGATATTTACCAAAGTAAATTCTCGATTTGGGGGGAAATTAAATAATTCGTTGAGATATTCACTTTTCATTGTTATTTTGTTCGGTAAACATTTACTATTTAAAAATAAAAATAAATAAATTTGCGTACGAAAAAGTAAACAAACATTTTTTTCTTCAAACTTCTTCAATCGTTTTACTGTTTATTTCAAATAATACCGCCAGAAATATTTCAAATACTTCGGACTGACGAGCAAAGATTGCCCGAATGCTGATGGGAATCAGAAGTTACCGTAGCAGGCGGACAGAAATTGCCCAAATGCCGACGGGAATCAAGGGTTGCTCGAGCCGATAGGGCAGAGAGAATCGGCAGCAGCAACTGTCATGCCATCGGGCATAAACAGTAAAACCGTAATTGTTCATGTTGCGTATCAAGCGTGTTGAATTATTCACAGATTTGGTAATAGGTTCAGTGTAAGCAAATCATAACCAGAACTCTTATGGGTACAGTTTAGCTTTGTGCTTAGGATCAAGTATGGTTATTAATTAAAAAAAAAGTCTAGGTTGGTTTTCCTTTAACTTTTCCTTTTGAGTCTGTTGGGTGTTTGTGTTTATCCCCAGTGGTTGATTAGGTTGGATGAATTATAGAATATTTAAGTTAATAATTTAGTCTTGCGCATGAAACATCGCCAAATATGTTATCAAACCGATTTAATTTGAAAGGTTATGCTTAGTAGCGGTTGTCAGCCAAAAACTTCGGCTATGTTTTGAACAGTACTCGGGGAGGAAACTGGTGCTCAGAAGTCAAAAAGGTGAGTCATCGCATTTGACTAAGTTGACAGCTCCCCGGTGATTTCCGTCTGGACTTTCAATGGTTAAACAAGGATTAAAAAGCTATTTATTGAGAGTCAAGGGGTGGTGAATGAAAGTGTGGTAATTTGGTAGTGACAGATTCTCTGAGTTTAGAGAGGATTCAGTTAGCTAGTGGATGGCAAGCGAGAAGAGAGACTTCGTTCGTAGCCTAATGTAATGTAATGATACTGTAATGGGGCTAAAGAGTTGGTTAATATTGCTAGCTAATGATATAATAAAGTATACATTTTAAAGACAAAAATGGCTTGTAAATTTTATATACAGTAATTCCTTTCAGCTTGCAGACTCAGCCCTTGTCGGATGTAGCACAATTAAGGGTCCCTTAACAAAGACAACACTTTCTCTGACAAAAGCAGATATGAAACGCCGACCAAAGACTTAAACTAAAGTTCGGACCAACGGCATCAATACCACGAATCTTTAATAACAACTTGGGCGCAGTTATTGATAGAACAACTTGTCGGAACTTATGCGACCTTCGTGTCCCGCGTATTCGAAGCGGGACTATATTTAGTGCCGAATAACTCAGAATATGACAATGAGTGACTCCCCAGA
The DNA here is from genome assembly GCA_963556195.1 of Sepiola atlantica. Lineage (NCBI taxonomy): Eukaryota > Metazoa > Mollusca > Cephalopoda > Sepiida > Sepiolidae > Sepiola > Sepiola atlantica. The sequence continues at coordinate 39,422,655 of OY744548.1, forward strand.
ATACGAGAAGGAGACACTCCCCAGCTACGATATGATTTTTATAAATTACATTTGTAATAATAAACATACGTTCTCTTTTCACGTGAAATGCTGCACGCATTTTTTTCTTAATAGATACTTTTATAGCTCTTTTTTACAACCAGTTTAAATTTTCGGTTTATCACTTATTCACAAAAAATTCAATTCGGATTAACTTTCGGATTTTCTCCTTCTCTTTCTACTTAGGAGACAATCTTTTTTTATAGCCTCGATGCATACGTTGGTTTAATGAATGCTAACGTTATAATACATTTCAGCTAATTCCCGAATTTTAAAGCATTAGTAATGGGGCTAAAGAGTTGGTTAATATTGCTAGCTAATGATATAATAAAGTATACATTTTAAAGACAAAAATGGCTTGTAAATTTTATATACAGTAATTCCTTTCAGCTTGCAGACTCAGCCCTTGTCGGATGTAGCACAATTAAGGGTCCCTTAACAAAGACAACACTTTCTCTGACAAAAGCAGATATGAAACGCCGACCAAAGACTTAAACTAAAGTTCGGACCAACGGCATCAATACCACGAATCTTTAATAACAACTTGGGCGCAGTTATTGATAGAACAACTTGTCGGAACTTATGCGACCTTCGTGTCCCGCGTATTCGAAGCGGGACTATATTTAGTGCCGAATAACTCAGAATATGACAATGAGTGACTCCCCAGAATACGAGAAGGAGACACTCCCCAGCTACGATATGATTTTTATAAATTACATTTGTAATAATAAACATACGTTCTCTTTTCACGTGAAATGCTGCACGCATTTTTTTCTTAATAGATACTTTTATAGCTCTTTTTTACAACCAGTTTAAATTTTCGGTTTATCACTTATTCACAAAAAATTCAATTCGGATTAACTTTCGGATTTTCTCCTTCTCTTTCTACTTAGGAGACAATCTTTTTTTATAGCCTCGATGCATACGTTGGTTTAATGAATGCTAACGTTATAATACATTTCAGCTAATTCCCGAATTTTAAAGCATTAGTATTTAACAAAATTCGGGGAAATATTCCCCGAATTTTGTTAAATTTGAAAATATATTAGACCACCCGTTTGGTCTTGGAAAAAAACAGAGGGAAAAGTATCACGTGACAAATTGAATGACGATTCGCAAGTTTATATACATATATACAATATACATAAATAATAACAGATATAGGAAGTTGCTAAATAATGTTACATTTACCGGTTAATGTCAAGTCCAATATAATATTTAGATACAGAGGAAGGATTATTTAACAAGCTAAGAAATGTAAATCTTATCTTTTACTCTGCTTGGCCCAAAATCGTTTCCTGTTGGGATGAGGTTCTGCTTTTCGGGACAGCTTCGTAAAGGTTCTTTTGGTGATGATTCGAAAGCAACAGAGTCTCTGTCTGCTCGCTTCGCGAAAGTTGTCTGATCGGAACATGGCTGGGGATGGTCTCTCATTCAGAAGTTTTTTGAGTGTCTCTTCATCCAGTGCCTATTTTCTCAAAAAGCCCACCGAGTTGGGTCATACTAATCGGTTATCTTTAGTGGACTCTTCGAAATTAGCCATGTAAAAGAATCAATATACCTAAATTGCAATAACTTATATTTTCCATATTCTGCGTCATCTCACTAATAATCTTCCAAACATTCTATATTAATACTTTGCTTTGACCAACACATGAGAGCAATTTTACTTCGTTCGGTGAAAATATATATATATATATATATATATATATATATATATATATATATATATATATATATATATATATATATATATATATATATATATACTTTTTGTGTGTATAAATAAATAAAAATAAAAACCGAATAATAAAATTGGTCCCATCATCGAAGTGACACACTGCATTAAAATGCATTTAAATAGGGAGCTAACCCTGTCACCGCTTAGGTAGCGAAGTGTAATTAAATGAGCGTTCATTTGTGTCTATTCGAGAAAAGAAAAACAATAAGAATAAAACTTTATATATAAGTTACACAGAGAAACACACACACATTATATATATATATATATATATATATATATATATATATATATAATGTGTGTGTTTCTCTGTGCGACTTTTATGAAAAAGCTAGCCATTCTCCACTTTGTACAACACTCTGTTTAAATCTTCTTTGATAACGCGGCTGTGCTTTAACTCCTATGTTCGTTCCGCATGAAATTCTATGTGTTAACGACAAAGAGAATTTCTCTCTTAATTAATATCTAGTCTTCAATATACGCGCGATTTTTGTGTTTTTATTATCGTCAAGTAAAAATGATATTTTCCATTAACAAGTATTTTTGTCAAAACGATATCTTTATAAATTTGTAAAAAAAACTATTCTATATAATAAAGTAAAGTCGATTTCCCCCCCCCCCCCCCATCTGTATTTTCGGACATTATCGGTTTAGAATCAAAAGCTTCATATGATAATCTGTTCTGCTAGCTACTTAGGCCAAGTCCTCATGCGTGTTTCTAGAAAATAGGCGTTTATTTCGTTATTTTTTTCAAAAGTTTTTACACTTTCTCCGAAGCCATACTAATGCGATGAACAACGTTTGTGTTTAATTTTTATTCTTTTATTCTTTTTCTCTGTTACCTCTTGTACATTTTTTTATCAGTTACCCCTTTCTTCCACATTCCAGTTTCATGGAATATAAGAATAGCGTTTTTTTTATTAGGTCGTTACAATCATAATGGCCGATTTCAGAAACATATATTAATTCATGAAAATTTTGTCACTTTTCTAATACTTTGTAAATCACATGAAACTGTTGCAGCGCTGACAGCAAGTGTCTGAAACATTTGTTTTACACTTCGACGTGGATTTTGCTCAACAAGTGCTTGCAATTGTTCATTGTCAAGATTACACGGCCGTCCTCTACGGTTTTCAGCTTCAAAGCTCTCATCTCCACTACGAAATTTATGGAACCATCTTCATACTGTCCGATCGCTTGTGGATCCATCTCCGCATGCTCTGTTGATATTGGCAGAAGTTTCGGAGGTATTGTGCCAAGGTTTGAACTCATGCAACATAAGAAGGCGAAGGTCATGTTCTGGCATGTTAATCATTGAGGGTCTTCCATGCTTCAAAAATACTTTCTACCCGATAAAAAGTTACAAATTATTATTGAGAACACATTAATTATTATATATGTTAAAATTTACAAGAAATAAACTACAAATTCTGTGTTGAAATTAATTTTTTAACCAAGCGCTTCAGGCGGTCATTATTTTTGTAACGATCTAATAATTCCCACACACTCACTTTATGATTATATATATATATATATATATATATATATATATATATATATATATATATATATATATACATATTGACTTCTTTCTTTTTACGTTCGTTTCACAAACATCATACGATTTATGTAACAACAAAATACTAATATTACCGGGGCACTCCAAAGAAATTAAGCTAATTGAGATTACTTTTTTAGAAATCTGATTTTATTCTAGAATAACAGATTATGCTTCAGTGTATATTCCTGAACGGTTAGCATCATACGATTTATGTAACAAAAAATAATAACATTACCGGGGAACTCTAGAGATGTTTTCTTGTAATTAAATTAGGAAAACTTTTAAAAATAAAATTCAGAAAACAATAATTTCTTTATCGGTTACGTAAAAAATGTTTACTTTTTCTTATTTAAATTAGATGAACAACTTTTTCATTGGTAGAAAAAACATTTTTTGTTTAAAAACATGTTTTAGTAGAAAGAATAAACATAAAGCCATGTTTACAGTTGAAACTTGCTATAATTGAGTCTATTAACATTTTGTTTCTTTTTAAGTAGATCATGTTTTTAACTAAAAATAAGTCGTTCGAGAGTAATGCCGAAAATGATTTCACTCGGAATATTTGACATGACTGAAATAGAAATTCCCCTTAAAATAGTATAAAAATAGTATAAAAATAGTATTAAAATAGTATGAAAATAATATAAAAATAGTATAAAATAGTATTAAAATAGTATGAAAATAGTATAAAAATAGTATAAAAATAGTATTAAAATAGTATGAAAATAGTATAAAAATAGTATTAAAATAGTATAAAAATAGTATAAAAATAGTATAAAAATAGTATTAAGATAGTATGAAAATAGTATAAAAATAGTATTAAAATAGTATGAAAACTAACAAAGTAGGTGAGCATGTTTTACCGGTTGTTTTAAAAACATTTATTTTTAGCAAGTGTTTCGATTTAAAATTCCTTTTATTAATAGTCAGCAAATAGTCAGTGGATTCTATTAGTTACGAAAATAATAAATTTCTCAGATTTGCTAAACAAAAAGAGGAAAGTAACAACAAAACTACGCAATAATTTGTATTATTCGTGTCAGACTAGTATTCTCATCTGACCTGCAATTGTTTCAATAAGATCACTTAACGAATGTATTCTATACAAGGCTCTAGTCAAATTCCAAGTACACACAAACAAAATCTACATTGTGGTACAGAATATGTTTTTAAAAGAGTTAAGCAAACCATTCGATAATTGGGATCAGCAGCAGCAGGGAATGTTGTTACGTATCGATTCTTGATTGGACAAAAGCTAAAGACTGTATTTCTCTTTTTTTCCCTGTTTTCTTTCAGAGACAACACACATGCGTACGACACATCGTGCCGAGGCTTTTTGGGGGCTGAAGTCTCTCGACAAACACAATAAGAGACACACACGAACTACTAAACATAACGACAGCATATACACACTGCTAACCGAAATAATGTATACAGTTCATAGACGTACTCTCTCACTAAGAAAACAGACACGCTAATATACACGCACACACATCTATAATGCCTACCCTATTTACACACATTGTTACACGTAAACGCACACGGTGCCAGCCGAAATGAAATTGTCTACTCAAATTCTCCTTTCAGTAAAAACAACTTCTCTTCACTTGGAACGTTCTAAGACTCTCTGAACTTTCGTATTCTACCAACTTTTTATCTTTCGTTGTCTTAAAATGTCTCCCCCCTATCTCTCTCTCTCTCTCTCTCTCCTCTCTCTCTCTCTCTCTCTCTCTCTCTCTCTTTCTTACTTATATACGTCAATGGTTGTTTGAGTATTACAGAAATATGTTAACAGTTTGAACAATAAAAAAAAATTCAATAAAGGTGAAATTTTTCGCAGTATCTAAAGGCAACATTA
>OY744548.1:39432853-39475353 GCA_963556195.1 Sepiola atlantica
TTTTACAGAAAGAATTGGGGCGTTAATTTCAGAAAACACTAAACCAACAAAATATTACTCATAGAAAACATTACTCTTAGAAAACAATACTTTTAGAAAACATTACTCATAGAAAACATTACTCTTAGAAAACATTACTCATAGAAAACATTACTCTTAGAAAACATTACTTTTAGAAAACATTACTCTCAGAAAAGATCTCTTTCAGGAAATATTACTCTTTGGCAGTGGTAATTTTCTTTGTTCGCAACATGATTGACCCTCAGCCACCGCGTTCTATTACATATTTAGGATGAAAATAAAAAGGAGAAATAAGATTTTTATTTTTAGAAGAATCAGATTGAATAATGCGGTTGAGGATGAACTTATAGATACTATTGCATGAAGTGACGAACCGAAAGATGGCTCAGCCACCAAGATCCCGTTCTAAGGCATCACGGGTCGCTACCCACGGCCTACAGGTGGCCTCTGTTTTCGGGTTGGGCCTTTGCATGGGGTTGTAGTCAGCGAATCTGTTTCCCCTGTTTCTATCGTTTTATTAATTTGCATACACCTTGGATACACTTTTCACTATCATATACTGCATCGATAGAAAACAAATTTCTCGCCTGGAAAACTTTTTCTTTTTTGGAATACCATTTACCACCTGGATTGGTTTTTAATCAACCTCTTTGATATCTTTCTTGAAGCTGTTTTAAACTTTATGAGTTGGATGAACTGTATAAGTTTAGCAAAAAAGTATGTTTGGGGCCGATATATTTGATGTCTTATATACTTTTATGTATTTTTGTGTAAATTTTTTGAATATATTTTCAAAGTTTAATTTTATTACCGGCAGTAATGTCATTGCGGTAATGGTCCTCTGAGGAGAAGATTTTCTTTGAAAACTCATGAGTTAAGAACTTTAAAGTACTCTGTTTGAACATTGAATGCTGATAAAATTTGATTCTTCGCATGTAATTTTATTCTTTCACTTTATCTAGTACTATATATATATATATATATATATATATATATATATATATATATATATATATATATATATATATATATATTGACAATGATTTCATAATAGGTAAGCTTTTAAATTCGATCGAGTCCTAAGAAAGAATGTGACACTTTCAGTTTTCTTTGCGGAGAATTATTAATAAATTTTATAAATACATAAAATGGGGAAGGGAAATAATGAATTAGAAATAATAACGATATAGCTAATTTGACACGCTAGACTTTAATCGGCCGTATTTCTCATCTATAATTAACCATGCTGGGGAGAGCTACTGGACTCTCAGACCGATTTCATCTGAGAAGGCGTCATTTGAAACCCGTTTTTGTTGTTTTTGTTGTTTTTGTTTTGTTTTCTAGGGAACTTTGTTATTTCGGATTTCCTGTCTGTTTCTTTTTTACATCCATTGTATGAATTTATTTTCATTACAATCTCTCGGCTTCGACGAAGCACTAGGGTGCTGACACGTAATTGTATTTGCGTAAGCCGATATAAATGTTTATATAATAAATATATATCTGCGCGTGTATATCATAGTATATAGATCTATATCCACGTGTATTTTAGTTCTATATAAGTGTGTATATAAATGTACATACAGCTATATATGTCTCTATTTAGGCGTATATATGTATGTATAAGTATCTATATAGGTATTTATATACCTCTGGATAAGTCTATATATAAGTACCTATATACGTCTGTATATAAGTATCTATATACGTCTGGTAAATATCATATTAGTCTATATACGCCTGTATAAAAATCTATATACGCCTGTATAAAGTGTGTATATAAATCTATGTAGATCTATGTACACACATTATACAGGCGTATATAGATTTGTATACAAGCGTATATAAATCTATATACACAGATTTATATAGACTTATATACTCCTGTATATATACATATATATATATATATATTTATGTATATATATGTGTGTGTGTGTGTATATATATATATGTGTGTGTATGTAGATGTATTTACGCTGTATATAGGTATATACACCTATATAAGGTGTATTTAGATCTATATGCGCCTGTATTTAGGTTTATATGTTATTTACCTCCCTGTCAGGAGGTTAGACACAAGGTCAGGTGTGGTTTTTAGAAGCTAGCGTACTAAGATAAGCGCACTCTGGCCGACAAAAATGCCTGAGCAGCCCCGTCGGCATTCCTCGGTGGGTGCACCTCAGGTGATTAGCAATAAACAACTTTTCCCAGGGATACGGTAAAGCATAGGAGACTGGACTTCCTAGCACTGAACAGAACAGCTGTCCACCAGCAACAAAGCCACTGTTGGACTTATTGGTATCATAATTACATAGATCTATATAAGCCTCTATAAGGTGTATATAGATCAATATATTCATCTTTCGTCATCACCAAACATAGAATTAAATTATTGATAAAAAGAAAATGGACTTTAATTATCGTTTAATCGATAAATGATCGTTTCGGATAGCGTGATTGATTGCACCAATACTTTGATGCATGTGTGCTTGTGCTTGCGTGTATTTGGGTGTTACATGTACATGGACAAGTGCATGTGTCTTTTTGGTGTAAAATAAACACGTGGATTTCATCCGTTTGGAACACAGCTGCTAGGCGTAAGCGATCCAAATGTGGGATATGTTTAGTTTAATTTAGTTTGAGGCAAAAGAATGAGCTGAAAGCCCTTCGCGAAAATGCAGGTAACTCCTATTTTTGTGACATTTTAACAATAGATATTAGACATAAATTAATAAATATTCCACTAATTTCAAGGGTTTCTTTTTTAAGGGTTTTAGGGGGCATAATATCGGAAAAATCTCCTATTTGAAAATTCAAATATTTTAGATTTACATTCAATTTGATCTGTAGTCATTAGACATTAATAAGTCAAGATTCCCTGAATTAGTTTTTTTACAGCAGAGGTTATTATGAATCCGATTACTGAATTTAAATATTGCCCAGAAGATGGTATTACTTTTCCAGCGTACTTGAGAAGTTATACCAATCTGTACAAACGGGAATGTGAAACGTGGATTAACGGGGGAAAAGTTACTTTTGCAAAAAAAATAGGCTCAGACGAAAATTATGAAATGGAAATTTCGTATTATTTGGATTATTCGAACTACTGTTCTAATCTTGATGTTATTCTCATAACGTTTCGGCCGATGCAACCTCCGACCTACTTCATGTGTGTCTTATCGAACACGGGAATCTTTATGTTGAACTCGGAAATCTGTACGGAATTTCGAACAGAATCCCTTATTTAATCCACGGGGATAGCTTGCTATCGTTTCATCAGCTCTGACCAGATAGAAGTCTTAAGTAATTCGTAATTGTATTCTAAGTATCGCCCGTACTAAGGATTGAACCTCACTTAGAGGATTGAACTGTCACTTAGAACGTATTATTCCTTTAGCCCGTTGCGCCACGGATCCTTTCTTCCGTACAGATTCCCGGGTTCGACAAGACGAAGAAGAGGTTACATCGGCCGAAACGTTGTCAGAATAACGTCCAATATGAGAACAGCAGTTCGAATAATCCAAATAATCCAAATTATCTATCTTCATTTCAACGTTCCGAAATATAATATGGAAATGTTGTTATTCTTAGAAAAACAGGTGAAATTTCTTTCTAAGAAACCGTAAGTATTTTGTCCAACATTTCCTTGTTTCTTACTCGCCACAAATGTCTAAATATTGTAAAAAGCAACTACAAAAATGTTGTCACCTATATTAGAGACGTGAACCAAAATTTTAAACGTTTTATGTTTCGTGAACTAAACCCCGACGTGTTCACGAATACTGACGAAGCTAGAACAGCACCTTGATTTAATACTTCAGAAAATCACTGAAGAATGTCAGAGAATTGTAAATGTAAAACACGATAACACACAAATTTAAGAAAAAGAAAATTGTTCACACATAGATGTTGTTTGTCCTAAAATACGACAACTGAAAATTTGCGAAACTCAATCTGTAGTTATAGTAGTTTTCATTTGAAAAGTAATTTTCCTTTTCGTGATAAAAATTGTTTTCCTTGCAGAAATAGAAGGCATAAAAATACCTGCTACAGAACTAAATAAAAAAAACGTCGGACACTAGTAGCAACATAAATATATCGAGACGTGAAATTGAGGAAGGTTAGAAACGTAAATTTGTTTGTGTAAAAATTAACAATGAAAAAGCGAAACTCCAACTTGACACCGGAAGTGATATTTCAATAATAAAGAAACATGGAAAATTGGCAAACCGTTACTAAAGAAAACGAATAAGATTGCACGGTGAGTGTCAGGAAAAAAGTGAATTTTAAAGATAAATTCACTAGTTATATTTGTTGGAAAGACACTTAAATCAAAAGTTTTTGTTCTACAAAAATTCAAATTTATTCGGAACGGATTAGATTGTTGACTTTAATGAACTATCGATAAATTATTACCTCCGCCATGGAGGTTATGTTTTTGACCGAGTTTGTCACTATGTTTGTGTACAGTCAAGCGTCCACATCGCTTGACCAATCCTCACAAAACTTGGTCGAAATGTTATTCATGAACTGATTAATTTCGAAATATTTAGGTCAAAGCTCATGGTCAACGTCACGGAAAAGGTGAAAGCCACACTTTGGGCGATAACTTCGACAACTCGCTAATTGATCCATATAGTAGCCAATAAAGTCTTGCATCATATATTACTTTGAATTTTGACCGTGAAAAATTTCAACTTCCTATCTTTCTAAATTTGATGCATGCATTTGATATTTTTTTGATAACTGTTACACCGGCCGTTCTTACACAGGAGAAACTACACCGGTTGTCACTATAAATAGTGCGAGTCACCAGAGACACAGAGAAGACAAAGCACAGTTTTGTAACTGTCTAGCCAAGTGTAGTCACTTTCTTACTTTGTTAATGCACTTGTTAAACCAACCCTCGACTTGACTTCCTTTATTTATTATTTACTGTTGGACAACTTCACAACAATAACAATAACCACCATGCACAATTTCAGACTGATCAGATAAATAGTTTTTGAGTTGTTAACGTTTCTATAGCATCACTTAGAGAATACTTCATAATGTGGAAACAAGAAAAATCTCAAAATATGAGTTTGACAGATTTTTCAACTGGCTTAAATGATTGCCTGAAAGCACACACGATTCCATTTCCAGCAGACGAGAACATTTTTACAAAATGAAATTGTGTAAACGATTTTGCAAAGCTGAATTTATCAAAGTCGGAAAAGAATGTTGACTTTCAAATATTATATAAATTTAATCGCCTTCCGTTTGGAGTCTACGTCACCCTTACTCTTTTCCAACAAATTATGGATATTTTCTGGTTTCAATTTTGCTGTCGCATACATCGACGATTTGTTGATAAAGACTGAAATCTAAAGCAACATTGTGATCACATACACAGGAATTCGAAAAGATAAAATAAGATGGATTCAAATTTTACCCCGTAACGTGTGAATCTTTATGTTCCACACAAAATACCGAGAACAGATTACAACAGGGTCATTTTCAAATCCAATAGCAACAAATAATTGTCCCCATAAGTAATCAAATTTACTTCATTACATTCATCATTTTTAATCCTCTCACAATATTCTTCATCTTTCAACTGACAATCAATCCATCTAATTAACCCTTATCCTCGAGTTGCTTTCAGGTTTTTGGTACAATGGTGATGCGAAAATTCTGTTTATCTTTGACACAAATGAACCAAAAGACTCGAAATTTTTCTTCAAACTTTGATGATATTTTTTGTCCATACAAATGGGAAAACCGTAACAGGCAATTCCCAAATGTATTAGTGCATAAATAAACTTGTAATTTCCATGAATAGAGTTTGTTTCCAAGAACTTTCCACCTGTAGAACACGTTGCCACAAGGGCTGCAACATGGCGATCTTCAAATCTAATGTCGATAAATACTTATCATAAATCGTCCCATAAGTAATCAAATTTTATTCATTTCATTCATTATTCTCAATCACCTCAATACTATGCATCTTTAAACTGACAATCATTGCATCTCATTAACCCTTATCCTCGAGTAGCTTTTAGTTTTGGTAAGTGATGATTCATTAGTAATTAGAAATAGACCCGATTTCATAGTCTGCTATGGTTTCCATTACACCAATTACGCCCTCGGACCAATAAGAGTGTATTACTACTACTACTACTACTACTACTACTACTACTACTACTACTACTACTACTACTACTACTACTGCTAGTAGTAGGAGGAGGATGTGGATGTTTTGTTCGAAATTTCGTACAGATTCCCGAGTCCGACATAAAGATTACCATGTTCAACAATATGCACTTGACAAAGGTCGAAGATTACATCGGCCGAAACATTGTGAGAATAACATCTAAGATGAGAACAGTAGTCCGAATAATGAAAATAATCCAAATTATCAATCCTCATCTAATAAATTCTGAAACATTTGTAGTATAATTTTAATCTTCTAATGTCACGCTTGGTCTGTCAAGAATGCTTCACGCCAAATTTGATTTAATTTTGATCAATAATAAGTGAAGTGAAAAGGTTAATTATTATTAATAGTAATAGTAGTTGTTGTAATAGTATTAGTAGCAACAGTCGTATTAGATGTTGACCCCATCTCTGAAGAATACTTTATGCCAAATTTGGTGCTTTTCACCCAAATAGTTTTAGAGTCTATCAGTTGTATTGCATTAAGCAGCAGCAGCAGCAGCAGCACTCATCACTCCAACCCTTCCTCACCTTGGTAGTGATGGGGGGGGTATACACGTGGTGATGTCAAAGTTATGCCGTCTGGAACTCCAGTTCCTTGCAGGACCACCCATGGCACCAACCGGTATTAGGGCCGTAAACTGACCAACGTAGTCTTCTGGTCGTCTCTGCCTCTGCGTATGGCAAGCAAAGACGTGCCAAATGCGGAACCGCAAATAATTGTAGGGAAAGTGGAAACGTTACTTCTGTGCCATTCATTTTTGCGTTCTGAGCAAAACCTTACCCAACTTGCTGCTCTCGGTGTCGGGGGTAAAAATCTGCAATCTTGTAGATTAACGAATAATCGTTAATGATCTTTGTGAGCTCTATGCAGAAGGCTAACGCGTACAAAAATCACAACAACAACAACAACAACAACAACAACAGTAGCAGCTGCAGAGTGGAGTAAGGAAGAGGGGAGGTGAAGCGGAGGAGGAGGAGGAGGACGACGAACACTTTAATCCCTCCCCTATTATCCACTCAAGCATCTCGAAGATGCTTTGGACAAATACCGTGCAATTCTATTGAGCTGCTTTGGAGCCTATAAATGGCCAACAAAAGAAACAGCTAGACAAAAGAATGGTCTCCCTTAGGATGATTTATTTACCGTATATATAGATTGCTGATTATATGATTGGTTCCTACGAGGTCACATGATTGTTACTAGAAAACAGGGCTTTGACCGGACATATCACATGCTCTCTACCTAAACAATTCTTTTTTGAAAGTTGGCCCCCCTTTTGATTTGTTATGGGCAACTTTTATTTGTGACACATTATATAATTTTTAATTAATTGATAATCCCCCAAAAAGTAGACATAAAAGGTATTTGGCATTAGTTCAAAGAAAATTACTTTTGCTTAAAAACACATTTTTCTAATGATTTTTGTCAATAAAAGTGTGAATACATTCATCGTAGTTACTTACACTCTCATGCAAATACTAAATAGCTTATTTTTTTCGACTAAATTTCATAAATACTTTACCTCGTACTAGATATGAAGCGGTAAAAACTAGATAAAGATAGAAATTGAAATACTTAGGTTCGTACTAGCTATAAAGCGGTAAAAACTAGGTAAAGATAGAAATTGACATACTAAGGTTCGTACTAGCTATAAAGCAGTAAAAACTAGGTAAAGATAGAAATTGACATACTAAGGTTCGTACTAGCTATAAAGCGGTAAAAACTAGGTAAAGATAGAAATTAACATACTAAAGTTCGTACAAGCTATAAAGCGGTAAATACTAGGTAAAGATAGAAATTGACATACTTAGGTTCGTACTAGCTATAAAGCGGTAAAAACTAGGTAAAGATAGAAATTGACATACTTAGGTTCGTACTAGCTATAAAGCGGTAAAAACTAAGCAAAGATAGAAATTGACATACTTAGGTTCGTACTAGCTATAAAGCGGTAAAAAACTAGGTAAAGATAGAAATTTACATACTTAGGTTCGTACTAGATATATAGCGGTAAATAACAAGGTAAAGATAGAAATTGACATACTTAGGTTCGTACTAGCTATAAAGCGGAAAAAACTATGTAAAGATGGAAATTGACATACTTAAGTTCGTACTAGTATAAAGCGGTAAAAACTAGGTAAAGATAGAAATTGACATACTAAGGTTCGTACTAGCTATAAATCGGTAAAAACTAGGTAAAGATAGAAATTGACATACTAAGGTTTGTATAAGTATAAAGCGGTAAAAACTAGGTAAAGATAGAAATTGACATACTAAGGTTCGTACTAGCTATAAAGCGGTAAAAACTAGGTAAAGATAGAAATTTACATACTTAGGTACGTACTAGCTATAAAGCGGTAAAAACTAGGTAAAGATAGAAATTTACATACTTAGGTTCGTACTAGCTATAAAGCGGTAAAAACTAGGTAAAGATAGAAATGTACATATTTAGGTTCTGTACTAGTATAAAGCGGTAAAAACTAGGTTAAGATAGAAATTTACATACTTAGGTTCGTACTAGCTATAAAGCGGTAAAAAACTAGGTAAAGATAGAAATTTACATACTTAGGTTATGTACTAGTATAAAGCGGTAAAAACTAGGTAAAGATAGAAATTGACATACTTAGGTTCGTACTAGCTATAAAGCGGTAAAAACTAGGTAAAGATAGAAATTTACATACTTAGGTTCTGTACTAGTATAAAGCGGTAAAAACTAGGTAAAGATAGAAATTTACATACTAACGTTCGTACTAGCTATAAAGCGGTAAAAACTAGGTAAAGATAGAAATTTACATACTTATGTTCTGTACTAGCTATAAAGCGGTAAAAACTAGGTAAAGATAGAAATTGACATACTTAGGTTCGTACTAGCTATACAGCGGTAAAAACTAGGTAAAGATAGAAATTTACATACTTAGGTTCGTACTAGCTATAAAGCGGTAAAAACTAGGTAAAGATAGAAATTTACATACTTAGGTTCGTACTAGCTATAAAGCGGTAAAACTAGGTAAAGATAGAAATTTACATACTTAGGTTCGTACTAGCTATAAAGCGGTAAAAACTAGGTAAAGATAGAAATTAGGTTCTTTACCAAGCAAGAGCGAGTCTAAACTCTCATAGATTAAAAAGAGTTTATTTACCTCCTCTTTAGAGGGTTAGACACAAAGTCAGGTGAGGTTTTGAAAAGCCAGTACATTAGGAGAAATGCACTCTGACCCACAGAAATTCCTGAGCAGCCCCGTCAGCATTCACTGGGGGCGATTAGCAATGAGCACCTCTAAATGTGCCGCTGCCATGGCTAATAGAATCACTATTCCAATTGCTTTCAAAGTAATGGATTCTCTAAAACCAAATGCGCGTTTAGGACTGCTAGCAACTCCTGCAAAAGGGTTATAAATGGCAGGAAAAAATATATGCCCGATTCGTTAAATTTAGGGTGGGGGGCAGAGGCTTGGCTCCTTAGATTTTGGGGGTGAATAATAAACAGGGTCTTTAACAGATGTATGACCTCTATTCCTATCATCATCACTAGACCAGAGGTGATTTTCTGATAAAGCCAAACATTTTGCATAAAACTTTGCATCTACTTCCTCCCTTTGCGATCAGAGCCACCTACCGCCTGAATTTCCCCCTAAGACAGTAAACACCCTGAGCGACATCCATATATCTGTCCGGGGTGTTGCCAAACTTATCAAGAACCTATATGCTAGCAAGGCAACTTACCCTGACAACATTCAAACCATAGGGCTTAAGAAGCTGTAACCTGAACTAGCTCCTATTCTTAAAAAGCTGTTCAATCGTTGCTTAAATGAGAAATGCTTCCAATCACCTTGGAAAACTTCGTCAGTCTACCCAGTAGGCAAAACTACTTAAGATATGTCTTATGCGTCTCGGTACATACCAATCGGTCTCCTGTACGTCATGAGTAAGTTGTTTGAATCTGTGATAAATCAAGAAGTTGTAAACCACCTCAGCAAAAGCTATCTACTCAATGACAATTGATATGTATTCCTTCATTCAAGATTAACAACTGATGTGCTGACTGTAATATCACTCAGGATCAGTGAACCTATTGACAGAAATTTAATCTCTTGACATAGCAATCTCCTTTGATAGGGTTTGGCACAAAGGTTTGCTTCACAAGCTTGCTAGGTATGGAATATCCGGAAATATCTTTTCAACCATCAAATCCTTTCTCTCTGACAGGTTTTTCAAACTTGTCGTTGATGGGCAAAAGCCTGAAGCATATAGTATCAATGCCGGCGTGCCTCGGGAATCTATTCTGGACCCAACCTTCATCCTGATATTTATCAATGATTTCCCAAATCATATTCTAAGTTCATTCGTTGGCTTTTATGCAGATGGCATAACAATCTATGGCAACACCTCGGAGTGCATAAATGATCAAGATCTCTCTATTTCTCTCTCTTCTTATCTGGAGAATTGAAGTGAATGGCTCTCTCCTTGAAGAACCCCACCGCCTTTGATAAGCTTCAGGGACTGACTTTTACTCCAGACCTCAAATGAAAGACTTATATCAAATCCGTTGCTAAGATCGCTGGAAAGATGGTTGGATCATTCTACAGCCTCAGAAAAATGTCCCACTCCTGACGCAATCCTCTACCCTTATAAGAGTCAAATACGGCCTAAGATTGAAGACTTTTGCCACATCTGGGGAAGTACCGCCCAGATCACTCTTTCCTGCCTTGACAGAATACAAAACCGACTTCGAAATCTAGTGGGGGGGGGGTGTCCTCTCCTCTTCCATATAAATTTTTTCTCACAAAAGAGAAGTTGTTAGTATTTTTCTATTCTATCGTTATTTTCATGGTAGATGTTCGATTGAGCTCCAATCTATGGTTCCCTCTGTAAAATATTTACAACAAAATCTCGCCTCGCTACAACCGCTGTAAATAATTTCCCTTTCTACATCCGTGTACCTTAAACAAAACGGAACTACTATGAGCAAAGTTTATTTCCAAAAACTATCCGCCTCTGGAACACAATACCACTGGGCTGCTTCTCAGCTGACTATTGTTTTCAAGTCCAATGTTAACAAATTCTTGTTGAGCCGTCCTCTTAAATAATCTAATTTCTATCTAGTATCAACCATTGTTACCAATCCTCACGTTGATGTTTTAAAAACTCATTGACCCTTATCCTCGAGTGGCTTATGGGCCTTGATAAGCGGTTACTCGTTAGTACATAATAATAACCCTTTCTCAAAAATAGAAGGTAAAGCTAGGTGATTAGACCTCCTAGAACTGAGCAAAACCATACTGTTGCCTGGACCGCGGCAGTACGCGTTTCGTATACCTGTCGTGCAGAGGGTTGGTCGCGTCGTCCAGTGGATGGTCGTCTGTGGATGAATTCTTTCTTCTCAACCGTTGTCTGTTGTCTGCAATAAAAGCCATGTCGCCTCCGAAGACAAACTCTGCTTTTAAATTTAATTCGTTTTATTCAAGCGTTGTTATTTCATCTGGGGGAAATTCACCACGCCGAGAGAGACTAAGAGAGCAAATCCCACATTATCGTAGTTAGTTATTAATGTTTTCTTAACTATTCCTTGAGAGGGGGGAGGATTTTCGCGCTTGTCTTCCCTGAAGGGAAATATTCCGTATCTTTACATTGTGAATCGCACGTCCTCTCAGTTCGCTTTCCGAAACAGACTGCCAAAAACTCGCTTCTCGCGAGAGCGAGTGACGTCACAGATCCCTTTGTTTCCAACGCAGGGCCCGCAAAGTCACAGAGCCTCTCGCAGGTGTAGACTGACCCTTGATCTGAGGTCTCGTCACACGTTACCTTGTCACGTCTGCCAGCTCCGACTGTGAGAACAAGCCCTGTTCTGCACTCGACTGCCCCGCGTTAATTCGCGCAAGTCAAACCCGATCTCCAACAGATACATCCATTCCCATAGGGCCATTATCTAACAATACCTCATCCCGACAGAAACAAGGCCACTGTCGGATTGATTGTCGATGACGTATCCTCAACTGGTATGAATAATCCCTACCCAAGCTGTGCTAGGTAAGGAGTGATATGCCATAAAAAAAAGACCATCAACGGACGACCGTTATATAAATTGAGTCATAATTATTAGCGGCCATTTTGACCTTAAGCATTCACTATTAGGTTCGTCTGACAGTCACGTGATTAAGCCTGATATCGTTTGTTGAGAACCTAGCCTGAATTTATGTACCACGAACAATAGTTGCCAAACTGTGAATGAGCGCTTTTTGTCCTCTTTTATTATATGTCCTCCCTCCTCACTTCGTAGTCTTCTTTTGAGGAACCTTGTATTGACAGGAGTATTTATCACGTCAACAAAATGCTTGTCGAACACTCGGAAACACATTTCTTTCAGAATCTTTTTCCCCAGGAAGGGTCAACTATCAGGAGAGTACAAAAAATATCAATGAGATAAAAAAAAAGACTGCGCCCACTATTTTTGATAATTGATGCCTTCTCAACAAGTTTTCAAAATCAGTCGCAACAAGAGCACCCGTTAAAACCCAAAAATTCTTAAGCATTTAACTTTAAAAATCGTTTATAAAAAATAAATTTACTCTGCTTCACGAACACGAAAAAATTAATGTTTTTCTTTATAATTGACGTAATAAGAGTTAAACAACATATATATATATATATATATATATATATATATATATAATGTATGAAGAAATAAGCACAGTGCTCAATTACGTTAATAACAGCATAATATATATATATATATATATACATATGTGTGTGTGTGTGTGTGTGTGTGTGTGTGTGAAAAAATGACAAATGAAAAACAAGTTAGAATGCAGGAGAAAAATGTTGAAACTAATTCATTTGTTCCACCATTATATGTCTTATTTGGTCCAACTTGTGTCTATCCGTCACACCTCTGCATTGTATTGCCTTCTAAATATCACACACACACACACACACACACACACACACACACACACACACATATATATATATATATATATATATATATATATATATATACCTTTTTTATTTATATTTGTTTAATATTGTTATTTATTTAGTTAGTTGGTCCAGAGTGTAAGTTAAATGTCTGAACATTATTAGCGGATGCCTTTGTGTATCGTCGAGGTGGTCATATCGTTTAAGTGTGGTAATTTTAAGAAACCGATGTATAAGAGAGTGTGTTGCGGCAGTTTTCTGGGGAACTTAAGATGGTATTTGGTGTTTGTGGGGTATCCATTTATTCGAGTACTTGCTGGAAGTGTTTAACGGAGGCAATTTTGTCTGTCTTTTAGCTTTATTTGCTATGGATGTAGACTATTTCATTCCTAGCGTATCCTATTTTGGCTTTGATTGAGAAGGCTGATTTGTAATTTACGAAGATATCTCTGTAGGCGATTTTCTTTTTAGAAATGTGTGTGTCTTTCCTCCGTGCTGCGCAGGTTGAAGTCTAATAGTGAAAGGGATTCATATGTATCGAGGTGCTCGATAGTGAATAGTATTTATTTAAAATGTTACTGTTTTAAAATGGGTAACGTCGAAATTGTTTACTTTGGCGAGGTTAATCACCAATCATCATCTTTGCTGATCGGACGATCTCATTTCTTTATATGTGCGTAGAAAGGTAATAATGTAGAAATGAACATGAAATGTCTTAGCGTATTATTCTATAGATTAAGCCAGTAAGAATTTTACATGTAAGTAGAACCTTTTTATCACTATATTTGGTCCCCCGATTTATAAAATCGAGGGGACTTATGTTTTGAGGCATGTCCGTCCGTCCGTCCGTCCATCAGTTCGGATTTTTCTCCGCAACCATCCATTGAATTTCTCTGAAATTTTGCATGAAGTTGTAACTTTGGTCAGGTTAGAAAGTGACATTCTCCGATTTAAAAAAAAAATCTGGTTAGCCCCCCAGGGGGTCAAAAGCCCCCAAAATGGAAAAAAAGACCCTTTTCTCCCATAATGTTTGATCCATCCATTCAATTTTTCTGAAACTTGGCCAAAATGTAGAGGCAATTGTTCCTAATAGAAAATAGGCATCCTTGACCTCAGAAAAATTCTGGTTCGCGCCCCCAGGGGCTAAAAGGGGGCTCAAAAATGCCCCAAATTGCCCAAATTTATTGCATTTTACACTCGCTACATCGAGTCACATACAGAGGGGGACCACGCACGCGTGGCTTGTTTCTTTAGTTTTTGAGGTCAAAATTGAAAGCTGTTTAAAGTAGAAGTTTGATTTTAAACACGAGGAGGGGAGGCATCTTTTTACTTGCTCAATGTTTGATATTGAATTAAATGTAAATGAAAAATAACGTGTCAATCAATTTTAACTAACGAGGCGTTAAATATTTGGAAATGATGATTGCGAGATATTTTTACACGGAGTCCCATATTGGAAGACAATTTATTGATATTGCTACTTTGGTGCAGGTACAGAATAGTTAACAAAGTTACCTCAGCTCTTTTCATGTTCAGAATGGGCTTTTAAATAATAACGTTCTTATTTAGAACCCCATTATTAACATGAGGAAGAGGGGCTTTGTTAACTATTCCGCTACTTTAATTGTGAAATCTCTGTTAATTATCAAGGCATTTTTTTATATTCTAAAACTGGTCATCGATTCAATTTATTTATTCACGTTTATTTTGTGTCTGTTAATATTAGTTTAAGTTACAACAAACACAAATTTGAAATCGTCAGGAAAATCTTTTGGATATTTTGCATAAGAGCCTCGTCACTTATAGAAAAATGAATTTTGCAGCAGCAGCAGCATCACAGCAACAACAACAACAACAACAACAGCAACAGCAACAGCTGTTGTTGTTGTTGTTGTTGTTGTTCCTCCTCCTCCTCCACAGTAAATAATAAATAAAGGAAGTCAAGTCTAGGGTTGGTTTAACAAGTGTATTAACAAAGTAAGAAACTGACTAGCTCCTGGCTAGACAGTTACAAGACTGTGTCTTTGTCTTCTGGTGACTCGCACTATTTATAGTGACAACCGGTGTAGTTTCTCCTGTGTAAGAACGGCCGGTGTAACAATGATGATGATGATGATGATGATGATGATGATGATGATGATGATGATGATCTTGTCAGTGATTCCATATTTTTGTCTCGACATGCGACAAGTTAGGATAATGGTCCAGGTCTTCACGTTGAGATTCGTCGTACGAAATGCAGTATAAACGCCACTATGGAGCGTATCAGGGAATAGTAGACAGCTTTCTCTGTGTGTTTTTAGCAAGCACATATTTTACTGTAAGTAGACCAGTTTATCACTGGATGATTGACTCACCGAACATTCAGAGGAATACATGAATTTGTGGGACTACTTCAAGCGGTGCACATGCACTTTTCCCCCGCCTATCGTTGGCTTTTGCAACTCGCAAACGATAAAATCTAACATGATGCGTGGTGCCCTTTTGTAAAGATTGCCTATTAGCTGTTTTTTTTTTTAAATTTCTTTTTGTCGAAACCTTAACTTTTTCGGATTAAACCGATGAAATAAACACCCGCAAATAAAAGACAATAATTAAAAAGAGGAGAATAGAAAAGATAACTAGAATGGTCTTACATAAAAAAAAATCCCCAAAGGGGAGCACATTTTAGCTGGCATATTATTCCGTATGTGGGCCATAAATATAATTTGGTCCTTGGTTAGTTGTTTTTTTACGGCATATCAACCCTTTTCGGGGTTATTTAATGCCGAATACGGTCATTTTGGTAAAGGTTTTTATGCTTAAAGTCCTTTATATCTTCAAATATTTATACATGGTGTTTCGTTTGATTGTTTTGTCGAAGAAAGTTGTTGCTTTTTTATTGGCTTTGTTGAACATGATTGAGTTTTGAAAAGAAGAGAGGAAAAAACAATAACATCAATGTTTGGTGCATTTTTAATCAGGAAGCCACTATCTTCACGTACATATAAAATGCGCCTAGTAACAAAATATAACAAAAACTAGAAAGAACAAAGAATCTGCTTTTCGAAATGGTTTCAAACAAACGAACAATAAAATATAATTTGAGAAAAGTACTTCCAGATGCTTAGATACACGCACACACACACACGCACACACACAAAATAATACGTATAGTACCCACAATTCTCAATGAACGCAAATCAGTTTATCGCCACTTTGATGACTTTCACATTCTTATTCTTCTACCGCCAATGCTGCGTAGACAAAAACTTGTCGAAAATAAAAACTTCAGAGGGTTTTCTTCAGAAAGGGTTGAAATGCCGTCAAATTCTCTGGAACACTATAAAAGCTACCACCACTAACATTTTAATGTCAGATTATTTCAATCTTATAGACGAATTGAATTTCAATTGAATTTACGGCAACATTTCACAGGGTATTCTCGAAGAAGAGCGAAAAATTATATTCTCGTCAAATGAGCTGGAATAATTATACATCCACTCTCAGGGTCGACTGAATTCAAAAGGGAAGAATTTGCCCCTTGAATCTTAGACGTGAGTCCCACGGAGCCAGCATCAAGAATTATTTCCTTTTTGAAATAAAAAAATACAAATCTGAAACCAGATAGAAATACGACAAAAACACAAATGAAGGTTGAATATCTACAAAATATGTGCAGTAAAAATGAACAAAAATAGGGAGTAACATGTTTGTTGGAAATAATTCCGAAACTTTTCAGCGCAGCCCCAAATCAAAGGTATCTCTATTAACCTTCAATGTTGCCTGTTGTCGTCTACTTTATTCATCAATGGAGTTAGATGGACCTTCTCTTTCAGCCAACTTTAATTATAATGGAGAACGGATAACCTTTTCCCCATGTTATGAGTTTATTTGAAGGCAGAAATGGGGAAACACCGTTTCTTATGTAAAAGACATGAATGGATGGCTTCGTCTTGAGTAAGTAATAAAACGTTTCTTTTACTACAATCCGCCTTTTGTCTGGTTTTGGGAGGAGGGGGTATTTTTTCGGCGTACATCTTCTACAAAAAGATCCAAACTCGTTGCTTTGGGTGACCGAGTCAGTTAACTCGAGTAATCCAGCTATTATTGTTGCCAGTACACGTCAGATTACTTGTTCGGTTAGCGAAGTAACATGGCGGACTACGTGGTTGGGCAATTTCTTCTTTCCCAATTTTTTCTTCTGTCGACCGTCACACATAAACCAGCATGGCAAAATCAACAGTTTCAATCTGTTCAAATTGCTTGTAAGATTATCTAAAATGACCCACGGTACCTTTGTGTCTCCAAATAGAATTTTACAAAAAGAAAAAGAAACTAACAACAAAAACTCGTGAATTATGAACATTTTTTTTTTCTGTTACGAAACTCTTAAATCAGATTTTTATATTCCGTTAATTGGTGTATCGAGTTAATACAAATCCCCTTCACACTTTTCTCTCTCCCCCCCTCTCTTTCTTATATATATATATATATATATATATATATAAAGCGTCTTCTAAATGTCACTATTGTATTTTTTCTTTCTCGCAGCCGGGAGAATTTGAGGACAATTATTTCTCTCGTTTCTTTCATAATTAATTTCAGACAGCGGTGTAGATGTGAGTTGGGTTGTCCGACTTGTTATTGCTTCTGTCATATCCTTCGTTCCGGGACTTGAAAAGGCACAACTTTTCGGCAGTTTTCAGTAAAAGGCTTATTTAACATGAAGTCGGATTTAGGACTGGTTCGTTGCGTTCCATTCGCGTGTAGTTAGATTTTCCTTGTATCGGTTCGTGTGACTGTTTTCTCTTACTTCAACATTTGGCGAACTTACCAAGTCAAGAAGACGCCCCTTGTGTATAATTTCCTCACAAGGACTACGACCTTCTTCTTGTTTGCTCTCAAAACTATCTAGCACTAGAGTAGGTCCCGAAAATCGAGTGGCAAGCTGCAAAGCCCATTAAATTCGGAAACACTACCCTCAGCCCGGACAGCTATCTACTTTAGGCAGCTACATTCGCAGATGGGCCCCGTCCCCCCAACAAATAGGACCGTTGTGTCTATTTTTATCGTCTCTGAACCGACTGTAGGATTGATAGATTTTCAACCACAACTACCAGACCCAGCATGAGAGTGGGTGACGACGATTTAAGTGAATATCTGGGAAGCCCACTAAATTCGTAACCCCTGCCGACAAGCCTGGCAACCCTATCTTTGTCGCTATGCTTGCTGTTTGGCACCTTAACCACCACCTCCACCCACGTGTCGTGCAGAACCTTGACTCGTGTTAAGTATGTGTGTGTGAATAAAAAAAAAACGTTGTTTTTTTATTTTGATTTTTATAAGAAATCGTTCGTTGAGCAAACTGCTGAGATTTACCTGAGGGCCATATTACGGCCGGTTGGTTACCAACCCTTAATATAACGCTTGGATCTACCTCCTGGTCTTCTGTAAGTATTTCTGATGTTTTCTCTATTTATTTTTACAATCAATACTTAATCAAATTACATACGCGTTTTAAGATGCTGACTAATGTGTGTGAAGCAAAACGATGTAAGCCTTACCACTAAATAAATAATGACTTGGTGTATGTAAGCGTCTTTTCGTCCGATCTCTACCGAATATGATGCAACGGATGACAACGAAGAGAGGTTATTCGATTGATCCTCTGGTGCCTGCATTTCGACGTTGTTATCTTTGTCTGGTGCGTGTTGTTCTGTCTAACTTGGGATTATTCAATGAAGATATTTATGGGGGTTTAAATAAGTCGAATAACGCAAAGGATTAGGAATTATAAATTTTACGATTTATTAGAATACGAGTGTACATTTAGTCTTCGCCAGTGTTCGAATTAATATTCATATTCATATAAAATAACGTCTGAATCGGTGAATTACAAAATAGAAATAAGATAGAACGAAAACGTTTCAAACTGTAAAGTTTAAAAAATTAAGAAAAGGAAAAAACGTATAAATCGCGATAAAAAGAATGAAAACGTTTCATTGTGGATATAGATTTGCTTTGTAAATTTCCATAAATACTTCAAATGGATTCGTCTGACAGTTTTTTTTCTCGCTAACTTTTCTTGTGAAAAAAACGGAAATATTATGATAAATATTTTTACATTCTTATCCACATACACGTGTGTTTAATCCTTTTCCCGGAATCATCAGTGTGGAGGATGATTGTTCTGCCGGTCACACGATTCGAAACCCCAAACCAAAGTAAACATTTAAACTTTTGTCTGAACGTCTAGAACAACGGTGAAAGGAATAAAACCTACATCTATTTATGTCTTTGCAAACGGACATATCTAGAAGGCTGTCATATATATATATATCATGGATTCGTCCAAACGCTTTAAAATGCAGCAACATTTTTGTAAGTAACGGATAAATTTTATTAGACAGACGAACAGCACAGGTAAAGAATTTTTTTTTTTGTGTGTGTCTTAAATAACTAATATAAGTTAGCAAAACATTTATATGGAACAAAACGTAGATTTAGTATAAGGAACGTTTATGTTTTTGTCTTTTAAGGGAAGTGGGGTCTGATCAACTCTGCTGGGAAGCCATGAAATTAAATACTGTCTTGTTTTTAAATTCCCGAAACAGTTGTTCATGGTAAACAACTGATGATCCCTTAAAATAGTGTTAGAAACTAATATAATAACTGTAAAAAATAAATTGACTTACATGAGTGATTTTCCACTGGAAGACTTGAGACTATAAGGTTTTTTTTTATATAGTTTTTTTTTATATAGTTTTTTTTTTATATATAGTTTTAATGGTTGAGAAACTTCCGAGACTATATATATATATATATATATGAGAGAGAGAGAGAGAGAGAGAGAGAGAGAGAGAGAGAGAGATAGGTTTTTATAAGGAATATATACTTTTTAGGCGTATACTCTCTATAGTATCCGAACTATTTCCAATTGCAAGCTCGATGATATTGTGTTACAACATAAAGAGCATATATACTTTATTGTTGCATTCCAATAACCATATGAAAATCAATCCAAAACCATAATTTTCATTTTTTCTTTCAATTTCTTTATTTCCGTATTTCGATGAGTATTTATTCTTCTTCTTACACATAAAAAGAGTTTTTTTTTACAAATTTAAATGATATTAAAATGAATAATAAATACTCATCGCAATACGGAAATATAGAAATTGAATAAACAAATGGAAATTGGGATTGATTTTTATATGGTCATTGGAATGCAACAATAAATTATATATATATATATATATATATATA
Organism: Sepiola atlantica; assembly: GCA_963556195.1. NCBI lineage: Eukaryota > Metazoa > Mollusca > Cephalopoda > Sepiida > Sepiolidae > Sepiola > Sepiola atlantica. The sequence goes on from OY744548.1 coordinate 39,453,240, forward strand.
TATATATATATATACAAATATATCGTACGTAGGTAAAATATTGATATATAATTAGAAGCCCCTTTAAAGTTAAATTGAAAGTAGAGCACTGTCGGAAAGATTTAAAATAGACATTCACCTAAAAGCCTCAGGGCAATTCTCCGACTCTGTCGTTGAGTTCTATCGAATATTTAGATATTTATACTCGCCGCTTTTAGTGTAAATATCACTTACTTTCTCCGTTATTACGTGACAATCTCTTGTGGCCCCGTAGACTAAATGAACGCTTACAAATTCAAGGTGTTTCTGTGAACAGGGTTCGCGCCTGGTGACTGCCTGTGATTGTTTTTTATCTGCGCTGATGAGAGCCGTAAACTCGAAACGACATCGTACGTAGGTAAAATATAATTATATATATATATATATATATATATATATATATATATATATTAGAATTTTTCTTTTTATCATAGAGTAAAGAATTATTTTATCTTCTCATCATGACTATAAATATGAGAACAAACGTTCCGTAGAGATGCAGTCTGTGAAGTTCGCTAAATTGTATTTTCTAGGGCAACTCGGGATGATCGTTGGTATGAACGGTTTGCTGGCTTTCTTTCGCCTATCGCCAGTTGGGTATTGAAATTTGGCGATTGGGTTGGCTCTCAAGACTAGATGACTGTTGCCATGACTTCTACAAAGCGACAACAATCCTTTGTCCGCAAATGGTCTTCCTGGTATTTAAATACTTACCACATAAGTGTGACGTGGCGCAAGTCTGGAAAGCGGGAAGAGTAAGCCAGCGCCATTAAAAAGGACACTCTGGCCTCTTTAAAATGTCCTTGGCAACCCCGTTCGCTTTACCAGGTCGGGGCTCATCAGGCGGTTAGCAATAAACTAACTCCTCCCCAAAGAGGGAAGGGAAAACCTGGGAGAGTGGACCTCCTTGGACTACCACTTCAGCCTGACAGATTAGGTATTAGTCCTCGGTAGTTCGTGAGTCGACGCCTCTTATATCGACTTGTTCATCACATGACCGGCTTCAAAACACTTTTCATTAATGAGATTCGTTTCTACTCTGATTGGTCCATTAATTGAAATCCAAATATTTGAATTTTGATCGTAGTTACTGACTCAGTACTTTCTCGCTGTCTAAATGTGTGCAGCTTTTCTCGTAAGGAAAAGGGAGTAAAGAAGGAAAAGAAAGAATAGAGTGAAAATGAAACGGGGGGGGGGAAGAAAGTAGTATCTTAACAGCTCCGCTGGTGTCTCATCTCCACGCGTTCCCTACAAACTCTTCTGTTTTGGGTAAACTTTTAAAGTCGCTTGCATCAACTTCGTACTCTGTACATTTTCGTAGTAGGCATTCACTTAATATTAGTTCGTAATTGTATTTATTACTCACTCCGAACTGTAGTACTTCCTAATTGTACACCACATTCGTGGTGAGTCTTCTATTCTCCAGTACTTTAGTTTCTCCATCGGTTATGTTACTTTATAGCAACTAGTGATGGGACGATTCCAATATTGTTCCCGATTCCGATTCTAAAATCGCCTCATGAAATTCTACCTATTTAATGTAGAATTTCATTTTTAGGGGGATTTAGCGGAGAGTCCTCATCTACTATTAAATGTAGATGTAATTTTTAATGTGTTCCGTTTATGTATTGTATCAAAAATTTTGATAAACTCATTATAAGATTTTCATCTATATTTTTCACTTATGCCATTTTTTCTTATGTGGCATTTTCACCCGTGCTATTTTTATCGGGCCATTTTTTTCCGGTGCCATTTTTACCTAAGTTCGTTATTATGATCTGTAAATTTTAGTTTGACTGGTTGTTTAAAAATCAATAAATATTTATGATTTTATCATTAGTACTAACAATGGAAAGGTAAATTTTAAACAAAACAAAATTTTTAAAAAATGTAAAAGAATCGTTTTTGGAATCGGAAATTAGGCTCAATTTTTCCGATTTCGATACAAATTCCGATACACCAAAAATTTCCGATTTTTCGGATTCGCGATTCAAATTCCGATTAATCGTCCCAACACTAAATAAAACATCATTGCTGTTAGTGGGATTTCCTCATTTATTATAATTTTCCAATGTCCTTCGTTGAGACACAAGGTTCATCGCATCATTCGTTCATTTTGTGTTTTAAGGTTCACCAATGTGTGAGAGCTCTTCTATACGCATTTCGCCTGGTCGGCGTTGTGTTCGTAAAAGCAGAGTTCGTCTGTGAAAAGTAGTGTTTTATCTACACAAACTCCAAAGGTGAATGCGCCTCGATTCTGACATCGCATTGTTGCGTTTTAACCTTGTGCCATGCATACAGAAAAACAAATTGCCCTAATTATTACAAAAACAGTAAAGTCCACACATTGTATTCCTACCTTGGTCGCTGCATGTTTTCCTTGTACGTGTTTCTGAGAGAACTTTCCCGAGCTAGGGAACGCCGTCTGCAAATAAGTTCTCTTATATCTCGCAAATGACAAAATCGAGACAAGGAATGATGGAAGTCAGCGGAAATTTATTCAACTTGATTTTCGGTCAAAATCACCGATAAATGAAGGAAGGCAAAGAGAGGGAAAGAGTGAAATAGAGAAAAAGTGAGAGAGAGAGAGAGGGAAAGAGAAAGAAAGAGAGGGGTGGAGAAAGAGAGAGAGAGGGTGGAAAAGAGAGAGAGAGAGGGTGGAAAAGAGAGAGAGGGACTACTAATTAATTATATTTTGTCATCTTCGATCATTTTACACGTCCACGCCCTGCGTGTCCTCTTCTTTCTCACACTTTGTGACGTCACATCCGTTTCTATTATATTCCCACAGTCTAGCAATCGTCAACCCGGGTTCATCAAGTTGACCCTGCCTGACCTTTCATTTCCTGCTATTCTCAACTAACTTTTTTATATACTAGTGGGTTTTTCGCCCAAAATTTAACAGCATACTACCGAAATAGACACCTCGTCTTGATTTCTGCTCAATATATAAGTTTTGCCTGCGTTCGCTGGGCCTTGTACAGGAAGATGGAACCATTTGTGATAACGTTTATCATTTATTGAAAGGAAAACTTATTTTTATAGACCTGTCTTACAGACTTGTAAGTTTTTTGTTGCATAAGTTCCCCACCCCCGAACCCCAGTATTTTGCGAACAAAGCTCAGTAGTTTAAAATGTCCTTGGTGCAAGCTTCTTGGCACTGAATCACCGTGGCCACTCGCACATTGAGCACTGGCCTTGTGCCTAACTCCTGGAGAGGAGTAAATCAATACTCGCACATTGAGATTTGTAGTGACCCTGTCCAACATGTCATGGGGAATTCTCTTAATCTCTGCTCGAATGTTATTCTTGAGCGCAGCAATAGTTTGGGGATTGTTAGCATAGAACCTGCTTTTTAGAAAATAATCCAAATGGGAAAGGTCTGGAGAATGTTAAGATACAGGGTGGTCCGTACGACGAGAGATGGGCCTATCTTACGGGGAAGTAACGATGGAGGTATTCGAGTGAAGCGCTGGGGAAATGCAGGGTTGATCCATCCTGCTGCTAAATCACAATATCCATCTCCTAGGTTAATTTTCACAGAAGTTATAGCAATAATAAAATGGATACATCTATTTGGATCACCCTATATATTGGAACTATTCATTTTTGGCAGTACTTGGTGACAAATATCGAAGAGATTCTTAGCGAAATATTTGGAGTTTGTGGTAAAATTCTCACCAAGCTTCATATATGGTACTGTCCAATACATATTACCTTTGTTGGCTGTCCAAATCTGTTTAGGTGTAAGCGTGTTGTCTATGATGTACTGGAATTCCTCGCTAAATTCTAGTTTTCCTTGTTCATAATATCCGCTAGGAAAAAGTACAGAATAATTAACACTCGATAACTCGTAAACCAAAAAAAAAGAAGAGAAAACAACAAAAAACAATGCATAGTTTATATCAAATGCATTAGAATGAATTCTCTACCCAACTCGGCTAGTTTTAACGTTTATAACACTTTTTATTTAATATTTTCTTCTCTAAAATCTGTCTTCTCGCCAATCGACATTAAATGGCGGTCATAAAGTGTGCTTTTAATTGTCGAGAAAACAGAGCTTTAAAAGAAAAAAACTATGAAATAAAAAGTGTTATAAACGTTAAAACTAGGCAATTTAGGTAGAGAATTTCATTATAATGCGTTTTATATAAATTATGTCTTTTTTTGTTTACAAATTATCAAGTGTTAAATATTGTGTAGTTTTACTTATCTGCTGTGTCTCTACCCGGAGATTTTTGTAATAGTTTTGCCCGTACCGTGTCGCACCTTCTTAATCCGTTGCACTGTGTCTTTTCATTCGCTGTAAATCATTCGTTATCAATTATGTCTCCTGTCATTTCTACTGCGTCACAAAGTATATTGGTGATGGCTACTAAAATGTTGCCTAGTTTACCATTTTCTAAGTAATTCTCGAGATCATACGGCGAATGAGACGATAAAAGGGTATTATTAAACGGCACACGATTAAGGGGGTCTTCTTTGGGGGAAGGGGGCATTGTTGTCGCCCAGACTTAGGGTTAGTGGTAGGGTTAAGGGAGGATTAAAAAAAAATTATTTTAATTACTAACTTTCAGCATGACACGCCCCCCCCCCTCAAGAAAATAAATGAATCCACTTTATCTCCATTTAAAAAGTCTGGTTATATGACCGCAAACGCTATCCGGTTAGACAATGATCCAGAAATGGCTGATAATTTGACGTTGCATTTCCTTAAAGTATTTAGATAGCAGTCTTACCCACGACGCAACGTGGATGGATAATCAACTATTTTATACCCCCTACATTGGTTCATCATCGAAACGAGGATCCATTTAAAAAAGCACTAAGGTGAAGTTAGCACTTGCTAAATGGTGACTCCATCATCATCATCATCATCATCATCATCATCATCATCATCATCATCATCAGCATCAGCATCATCATCATCATCATCATCATCATCATCATCATCATCATCACACTAACACTAACCTGAAACGTAGTTAACATTGACAACATTTAATGCATAAAAATCAATTAATTTACTAGATTTAAATAAACAAATATTTAATTGATGTTTTTAAAGTATGATGATAATGTAAACGCTATTAAATAAAATGTCACTTAATTCTACGAAACAAATCGACAATTAATGTATTTCAAGAATAAGTAATGAATAAAACGTTACTTTAAGGCGGTTACTGATGATATTCATATAACAAATAAAGATAAGTAAGTCCTATTATCGATGTTCGAGTCATAAATTCAAACAACCCTAACCCTAACATTCACAGCTGACATGAATTGGAATAAATACATAGAAGATACTGCCAAGTCTACTGCAAAGAAGGTGGGCCTCCTCTAACGAGCTAGAAAACTTCTCACACCTGCCAGTATCCTGTATCTCTACAAAGCCACTATTCGCCTATCCATGGAGTATTATTGCCACATATGGGCTGGTGCACGAACCACTAATCTCGCCCGTCTTAGACAGGGTCCCAAAAAGAGTCGCTAATGTAATAGGTGCTACACTGTCTATCAGGCTCCGGGCCCTGTCTCATCGCCGCGAACTTGCATCCCTGTGCTTGTTTTACAAGTACTACAATGGAATATGCTCCGACCACTTTGCTGCACTTGTGTCCCCTCAACGTAAATAGCCCCGAACAACCCGTCAGTCAGCAAAATTCATTGTAGAGGTCCCCAGATGCCGTAAAGCTTTCTATTATAATAGCTTCTTTCCATGGACAGCTTGCTTTTGAGAATTCCCTCCCTGCTCTCTGTTTCTCCGAACGTACCAGCATAGAGAAATGTAAATGTAATGTGAACAAAAAACTCCCATACTTAAGATGCTCATATAAATATGGCTCCTAATTCTCAGTAGCCCCTTACGTCGCAATGGCAATGTGCATTGTTTGGAGTGAATATAATATAAAACAAAATAGCATTGAATACGACAAATCGGTATTTCATTCTTACTGGCCACACATTTACTACGGTTACAGCCTGTTATTCAGATAAAAGAAAAAGAAATTCCAATCGTTTTCAGCGATTACATATTATTTCCGGACCATTACTTCCTGTAGTAAAACGCATTTCTCGATCTACATTGGTATGATCAGTAGGAGTACTACTTTGTTTCGCAGTTACTTCTAAACCATTCCATTTGTTTACCTTTCGCTTAAAAATGCTAATTTACTGTTACATAAAGACAAATCTATCTATTTGTATACTATTAAAAGTTCTGGTGTTTTGGAGTTTGTCTGTTCGTACGCAAATAGAAACACGTGATTTGTTGACAAAAGAGGAATAGGCATCAATAAGGCAGTAGTTTTTACGATGGCAATACTCGAGTTCGAATCTCACGTAAGTTAAAAGGATTTTTTAAAACTGGATACCTGTTTTATAAATTTAAAGAAATTTACATAACATAATAACATTAAAAACATTAAATATTTTTAAAAATTAAGTGATTTTTTATAACCAATAAAAAGTAGGCATAAAGGGTATTCAACATTAGTTCAAAGCGGATTATTTTTCTTAAAAACATTAAATAATAGCATAACATAAAAACATTACATCAATATTCGCAACAAATAGACATTAAGTGAATGTCGTGCCGATCCCCATTTACGACTGTGTACTCCGAACAAAACCGAATGTGTAATCCTTGAACACCGTAGCTTGTATGACAGAAATAAACAGTCTCTTTCTTTCTGTGCCTATTGTGTCCTGAATCGACCAATCAGATCTTATCAAAGTGTCGAATCATCAGCAGCTTGAAAAACAGTATAAAAATGTGTGCATTTCTTCACCACAGCCTCACAAACAGAGCTTGTCTCCGGTGCTGTCGTCAGGGAATCCAGTAACAGCTGTTTCCTCTCGAATACCCGTTGGACGGAAGAGCATTTTCATTACCACGATGATGACAGTTAGCAGCAGCAGCAGCAGCAGCTTCGCTCCCCACCTTCTTCAGCATGACAACAATGACTGTCATCGCCATCGTTCCAGCAACAACAGCAGCTTTTTTCTAACGAATTAACCTGCCATCATCATCATCATCATCATCATCATCATCATCATCATCATCATCATCATCATCATCATCATCATCATCATCATCACCACCATCCGCAGTTTGTTCTCCGGCCAGCCAAAGTTCTACAGCGGCTATGGCAAAACCAAAAGCTCTCAGCGAAAAGATCAAAGGATACTTGAGCCAGGATAACCATCAACACCATCTTACGGTAACGATCCATCCTCTTTCCTGTCGGTTTACCGAATCATAAACTCTTTTTAACGATCACATATATTTTTTTTTTTAGTAAATGCCACCTTTATATTTTGTTGCACACACAAGCTGGTTTTTCTTCCTTTGCCATTGCCGTGTTGCTGCCTGTTTCTCTTCCTTAGTTGTAAGACCGATCACCAGCATCGACCCCTGCAACACGTGGTGACCATCCGACATGATCTTGACAGGCAACGGCTGGCAAAGAAGATGACTAACCATTCAGACCTGACCCACCACGATTTGAACACCTCAAAAACTCAGCCAAACACGAGCGACAAACTTACCGAGTCATTGACTTAATACTGTTTCATAAAGTCAGACTCAGAAAACCATCAATATGACTCGTCAAGGACGACCAACAGTCTCCAGCAACGAAAACCATCAATATGACTCGTCAAGGACGACCAACAGTCTCCAGCAACGAAAACCATCAATATGACTCGTCAAGGACGACCAACAGTCTCCAGCAACGAAAACCATCAATATGACTCGTCAAGGACGACCAACAGTCTCCAGCAACGAAAACCATCAATATGACTCGTCAAGGACGACCAACAGTCTCCAGCAACGAAAACCATCAATATGACTCGTCAAGGACGACCAACAGTCTCCAGCAACGAAAACCATCAATATGACTCGTCAAGGACGACCAACAGTCTCCAGCAACGAAAACCATCAATATGACTCGTCAAGGACGACCAACAGTCTCCAGCAACGAAAACCATCAATATGACTCGTCAAGGACGACCAACAGTCTCCAGCAACGAAAACCATCAATATGACTCGTCAAGGACGACCAACAGTCTCCAGCAACGATGCTGCAACCAGACCTTCCCAGATATCCATCCAGTACGAAAAAATTATCGGAAATCCGACTAACGAAGTCATCATTGAAGACACTATGGAAGAAATCGCCATAAGTTGAAAACGAGTACAGCTGCATATGCACTACTAAATTACTCGACAACTGGACATTCGTGAATTAACTCGCCCAAGGACTAACTAAAACTAACGCGCTCCGACAAGAGTACAGACCGACGTGTACTTGTCTCTTCAAATCTGCAGACCTACTAACAAATCTCGCGCCCCGACAACTGTGAAAACCCACTTTCACATTTCACTTCGACCATCGAACGTTCGTTGATTAACTCCACCAAGGACTTCGTAACCTGAGCAACGCAACTATCAACAGTGCAGCCTCACTTGCACTCATTGCCTTCAATCGTGCAGGCTGACTAGTTTCTTCGAATTTTCAGATCCCCTTGCAGACAACGTGTACTAACTATAGTGCAGACCAACTTGCACTCATCACTTTCTACAATACAGACTCCCTTGCACTACGGATATCAATCACAGCGAAGATTTGCTTGCACCACAAATTTAATCAACAGTGCAAATCCACTTGCACTCAACATTTTCAACAGTGAAGACTCACTTGCACTACTGACATCGAGCGACCACTAACTTGTATCATCTTTACATTCGTTTTGTTACTCATCATCATAACGTTTACGATCAATCATCCAGGGAGAAGGCCTTGTCGCGCCGACCCCCATTTATAACTCGACACTCCATACAAAACCGGATGTCTAATCCTTTAACACCTTAGCTCATGTGACAGTAACAAACAAAATTTGTTCATGCGCATATCGACACTCGAGCCGACCAATCATCAAAGCGTAGTATCAGTAGCAGCTGCAGTATAAAGGTTTTTTTTTTTTACCCCACTTAATAAACCGGTATCGTCCGGGCCTTTGGGTCTGGATTTACGTTGGTCTATTGGGGGTTGTCGGTCCTGTGCAGTTCTAGGAGGTGCACCCTCCCAGGCTTTGTCTCCCCTCTTTGGGGAGGAGTAATTTATTGCTTATTGTCTGAGGCGCCCCTACCGGGGAATGCTGACGAGGCTGCCCGAGCAATTTTTAAACAGCCAGAGTGCTTAAATTCTCGAGCGCTGGTTCTTTCCTACTTTCCCGACCTTGTGTCACATCTTACCTTGTGGGAGCAAGATAAATAGAAAGGATGCGTTTATTCATTCCAGCTTCACAAACGGGGCTCGCTCTGAAGTTGCCGTCAGACAATTCAACAGCAGCCCTTTCTCTTCGAATCCCTGTTGGACGGAACAGTATTTTCATGACGATGACAATAATCAGCAGCAGCTTCCCCCTCCTTCTACAGCACGACAACAATGACTGCCATCATAATCACTATCGTCACAGCAACTACAGCAGCTTGTTTTGACCAAAGAAGCTAACTGTAGATCGAGCTTATTATTATTATTATTATTATTATTATTATTATTATTATTATTATTATTATTATTATGAGCTGCCCACCATCCAGGAAGTTGAGAAAGCTGTAAACCAGCTTTGCTGTGGCAAAGCTTCAGGCTCTGATGGCATACTTTCAGAAATATATAAGACAGGTGATCCCACACTGACAAAAAAAGCTACATGAGCTCTTTCTCTAATTTTGGGCAAAGGGACTACTCCCCCACGAATGCATCCATAGTGCATATCTACAAGTAGGGGTGGAACGTAATGGGTGAAAATTTCAGATGTATGCAAGTAGTATTTTTTGTGTTCATTTATACATAAATAACACTAAACAATCAAACATTTTGAAAATTTTGCAAATTCAGAAGGTGCGGGCCACTAGCTTTTGGCTATTTTACATTCATGAAAACCCTTTCACAGCCTGAAAATGGTGCTAAATTAAAGTACTATATCAGATTTAACCATCTATATCCATTCTTAGCTTTTGAGGATGTTTTAGGACCTGCAATGTCACATGAAACCACTTTTTCACCGAAAAATGATGGATTTTGAGTCCCGTGGAGCCCTAACGGCTATTTTTCCTGCACCTTCTGAATTTTGCAAAATTTTCAAAATGTTTGATTCATGCATTTTTTTGTTTCTTTCGGAACTCATAAACGATGGTGATTTTTTTAGATTAATAATGTTAACCAATGTTTAATAATTTAATAATAAAATAAAAATCCTTTCTAGAATTCACAAGCAAATAAAAAAGACTACGAATTAAACCAGTAGGTCAATACTGCCGTAGCAATCACTTGGTTTAATAATATGGAAAATAAAGATAAATGTACCTTTTTACTCGTCAACATCACCATATAGTTTGTCGAGATGTATACTAATATATCCAAAGATGAAATGCAGGTCATTAAAAATGTAGAAGATCACTTTTAATGGATAATAATGACCAATGGATTAAATGAAAAATGGCAAACTCCTTTGACTTGGCCATGGTTGCTCTGGAATCTGCAGAGACATAAGATCTTGTGGGGTTATTTATTATATATACATTCATAAATATATTTGATACAGATATCGGACTATATAGAGAGATGATGGATTAGCTATAATAAGTGATTCCAACAAGGGACAGGGGGAAAAGTTCAAGTAAATGGAAATGAAAAAATTAGGTCTAAGCGTAGACGTACTGACTAACATAAAAATAACTTACTTTTTAGATGTCACTTTAAACTTAAATGAAAATACTTACGAGCCATATATAAAGGATAATACCAATTCAGTATACGTAAAACCAAAGTCCAATCACCTCCAATCAATCATAAAACAGATTCCTAATCCTATCGAACGTAAGCGTAGTAATAACTCTAGCAACGAAAGGTTATTTAAGAAGTGAAGCAACATTATCAACATAGCTCTAAAAAATAGTGGACACTATAATATCCAAATGAAATATTAGCAACAGGACACCAATAATCATAATAAAATTAAAAATAGAAGAAAAAGAGGAAAAAGAAATATAATCTGGTATACACCGCCCTATAATCAGATGCTGAAAGCTAAACTCAAAAAAGCGGACGACAGGCCAGTACATATAGAAATTTAGATGATCAATGTAGATTGTGTCTGAATAAGAAATTTGAAATTCTAAATGTTAAAGACCCTCAAAACCTATTAAACGGTAGACATGAAATAGAAAACACATGTATACACAGAATAAACTTTACTTATAACAATACATAAGCAAAATAAAATAATTAAATAAAAATAAACTAAACCAACACCTAAAATAGAAAAACTATCCCAAGCACGGACGCCTTCAAATCAGGTCACCTTTTAATTCGACACATTAAAAAAAAAAAAAGAGTGCACCACCGTTATACAAAAAAAGAACAAAAGAAGAGGAATTAAAAGTCAGCCCAACCTTTGTTTGAGAGAACCTCTGCCATTGGCTAATGAAAACATTAATCCGTGACAGGGAACAACAATCATTCTGATTGGTTAACTAGCTAGACTAAACACCATGTTTATATATAAAAACACCCGATAATACGAATTTTATGCATTTTAGCCCGACGATTCCCTACAGAAATGAAACGCGGAAGCCTCTGTGTAGCTTAATTACCATAAATTATATTTTCATAACTTACTACCTAGCTCTACTCACGTTTTAAGCACTGTTTAAGTAAATACTGAAAATCGATACATAAAATATTATATCTCCTTATAACATTTTATATTGATACATGAAATAATTATATATATATATATATATATATATATATATATATATATATATATATATATATATATATATATATATATATATATATTAAACGATAACAATGTAGTTAACACTTTATTGCATTAAAACATTAGCTCTAATATCAATTTGGAAATCTTAAAATAATCTCCTCTTTACAATATAAAATAATAAAAACTCTAAATTATATTTAGAGGAAGCATACCACAATATAAATTTCAAAACCCAACTTAAATTATTGAGTAAAAAAAACAACAATAATTTATAGTTAAATGCAGACGTATAAACAAGAACATAAGTCAGTCATGAAATTGCATACATCCGCCTAAAGATGGGCCATGGTGTTATCTCGGCCTCACTTCTCGATATTGAATTACGTATTCCTTAAGTGACCATGGAAATGTTGATAACTCAAAAGTAGTTATCTGATCAAGTTGAAATGTTGCATGTTTGTTACTGTTATAAACGCGTATCAGATACATGCATCAAATTTAGAAAACTCGGAAGTTGAAATTCCATTAAATGTTCGACCCTGACCGAATTTTCACTTTCATGGTAAAATGTCAATGTCAAGGTCATATAACATGCGGGACTTTCTTGGCTACAATATGGGTTAAATACCGAGTCTCTACGACGAACAGAACGAAAGTTAGATATGCCAAAATTAAATCAATTCTAAGTTAAATCATGGTCGATAATTTGGTAACGATTGGCCAAGGGATAGGTACGCTAGGCTATATACAAACAAACACAGTGAGAAACCAGCAACCAAACTCGAGCGAAAACATAACCTTCTTGGCGGCATTAATAAATAGTTGCTTTGCTGTTTAAGCTCCGAATGCATTCTTATAATTTTTGTTTTGTTTATTGGTAGAAATTAAACTGTTTGGGGCCAATGCTGTTGTATTGCTCTGAATAGGGTCCAATTTTTATATTTCATTCTATGACTTAAAATAAACATTGCCTTGAAACAGCTGTAAACAACTATAATACTTTTGTATATGGTCTTTATTTCGAATATGATTTGAAAATGGTTTAAATCGTCAAAAGTACATAGATAGATAGATAGATAGTTGTTACATAACGAAGGCCGTATCTGACAGGAAAAGTTTGAGTGACACTTTAAAGGTCAGAGGTGACCCCAGAAACCACGTGATTGCCAGGAGAGATTTTGTGTCTCTTGGCTGACGAGATTTCAAGGAGGAAATACGTGTCCAGTGTGCTTCCCCCAATGAGGGGCGGGCGGGCATAATGTAACGAGATGTAACGAGACGAGCTATCCGTCTATCTATCTGTCTGTCTTTTTTCTTTTTCTATTACGCTTTCAAAATCAACACATCCCTCTGGTGTTTTCTATGACCATACGTCTCTTTTTAAATAAATCCTTTTAGTAAAAAAAACAACAACATCGGCGTTCGAGTGATTGTACCCACAGACGATCTATACCATCGGTTCGACAACGACACGGGTGTATAAGGGTAAGCGAAAATATAGCATAGTTAACTAATTCGATAAAGGACGTTATTAAAAAGAAAGATTCTACTTGGTGACGACTTCCGGTTTTAACATCGGAAATTGACAAGCGGTGTTGATCAAAAAACAGTTATTCATTATATTTTAGGTACGATGTTTTTTTTTGGGGGGGGGGTAATAATTTGATTTCACCATTTTTTTTATTATTAATACATCAAAAAATCAAATTGTTTTTTATAATTGGAAATTTTTATTTTTTATTACAAATAATCGAATCAAACTTTTTTCTTATATACGGAATGATTTTTTATCATACATAATCAAATCACATTGGGGGGGGGCATTCTACGTTTTTAGGCGATTACATGTGGCTTTACTATATTGGCACTAAGACTTAGGGTCAGTGATAAAAGAAATATCTGTTCTGATGCTGACTTGGTCTATTCTGTCTATGGTCAGTGAATGAGAAGTAATAGATTAAGGAAAAATGTTCCAATCTAGAGTACCCCTTTTGGGGCAACTGGATTTTCCCCACATTAAAAACTGACCTTGTGTCTAACTCTGCCCTCTTGGAGGGGCAAGTATTTATTTACTCCTCTCCAGGAGTTAGGCACAAGGCCAGTTTTATCTTACTCCCATAAGTAAGATGTGACCCAAGGTCGAGTCGAGAAAGTTGGGTTTGAAAAGCCAGCGCCCGAGAGGTGAGCACTCTGGCCATTAAAAATTGTCTGGTCAGCCCCGTCGGCATTCCCCGGTAAGGGCGCCTCAGGCAGTAAGCAATAAACTTACTCCTCGTCAAAGAGGGGAGGCGAAGCCTGGGAGGGTGGACCTCCTAGAACTGCACAGGACAGACCCATAGACCGGCGTAAATCAAGCCCCGAAGGCCAACACAATACCAGTCTATGAGGTGCAGTATCCATCGGAACAGATACTACACTTTGATCTTAGCCAAAAGGTCAAGAACAAGATAAACAGGAACTCTTTAAGCGCAATGTTACAAACTAGTGAACTTAAAAATTCCGCCAAAATCTAATCGGTATAAATTTTGAGCGACTGTTTCTTTTTATAAACACCGTTTGTCAATTTCCGATTTCAAACCCGGAAGCCGTCGCCAAGTAGATTTTTTCTTATTGACCAATGACTTACTCAGATGAAAAGGAAGAAAGGGATGAAGCAAGAAAGGGATGAAGCAAGAAAGGGATGAAGCAAGAAAGGGATAAAGCAAGAAAGGGATGAAGCAAGAAAGGGATGTAGGACGAACTAAACCTTCTAGACTAAAAAGATCACATTACATCTCTCGGAAATGAACGATGTGATTAATGATCTTTGAGAGGAGATTCCGATGTTTGTTTACAAATTAGTTGCCGTCGTAAATCATGGTTTCTGTTAAGCCTCAAATTGACTGTTCGTTTTGTGTCAGGGCGGTATTTAAACGGCGGGAAATAAATCAAGCACAACCACATATTTTGTTACCACCGTTATCGACGGATTCTTCTTACTCGCCGTCTCTACAAACATTCAATTTACTCGAAATCGATTACTTGTAACCCCCTCCTCCGCCGCCGTCTTTTAGTCTTATTTACCGTTTCGTCGACCCCAAACTATCGATAGTGGCTTCCTTGTGAGAAATCCTGATTTCTACGAGACGACTCTCTTTAAATAAACTCAGTAAAAATCAGAGAATCATAAAATTTTACAGATAGAAAAATGGACGCGCAAACCATATTGTTGGTCTTACATTAAAAAAAAGTTATGCGGTAAAATATGTAATTTGTGTATAATAAAAGTGAACGTATGCGTGTCCGTCTCGCTTCAATAATCACGTATGCAAATTAATTTTTATGAGCAAAGAAAGGGAGACTTAATCTTTATAATAATTAACAACAATAAATAAAAGAAAGAATAATTTCGTATGCAAATTTAATTTTTATGAGTGTTCGGATCGAGGACGGTGGCTTCTTTTTTTTTTGTTTGTTTGTATATTTCTACCACGTGGGTAGAAAAAAAAAGGAAAAAGATGGATGCGTAATTCGTTTCACCACGAAAGAAAAAACGAGAAATGATATATATATATTTTTTTTTTTGTTCTTGTACGAAATTAATTACTCTGCCCCATACAACAAAGCTTGCACGTCGGGTCACCAATGTTCGGGACCGAGTGGTGTTCCGCCGATTATTTACGTGTTCAGTAAATCAAGCAATTGTTGCATGCAAAGACAGAGTAATAATTAATAAACAAAAATGAAGTAGTTCAAATAAAGTTTATTGAACGTGTGTGTACGTGGAATGATGAAGTGTGTGATGTATGCATGTGTGTCGATGGAAAAACAGTTCTTGAAAAAGGTATAAGAAGAAATGAATCCGGCGTGAGGAAAGTCTTTGAAAGCCGCACACAAAGAAAACGAGTTGAGAACTCTTACCGTTGTTTGCCCACGTGTTGACGGAAGAAACGTGTGTTGGTAGTTGTTTTGCTGAGACCAGTTCAAGAGAAAAGCGTGAGACGAAGCGCTAGTGTATTAGCGTCGTTCTGTCGACCAGAGAAGAGAGAGAGAGAGCGCTGGTGCCAACATACTTCTGTCGAGGCTGGTCGGTGAACAAGAGATGGATTTTTCGTTTGCAACGGTTTTTATAGTCAGAAGAGCAGATAACTCTGGTGTCGCTTTACAGCGCCACCTGTCGGTGAAAAAGCGACACCTACCGGCAAACTGGTGTAATTATGTTTTGAAAGGAGGAGGTAACTGCTACATGAGCAAAAAGGAAGAAGCTTAATGTTAACTGATAATAAAAAATAAAGGAAATAATTTCTTTCACTTTTAATGGACACAAAACATATTTCCTTGAACTTAATATTTTGTGACTAAAATAAGAATTTATTTACGGGCACGCAGATCTTTTATTTACAGATCTAGGAGAGAGAAAGGAAGAGAGAGAGGGAGAGAGAGAGAGAGAGAGAGAGGGAGAGGGAGAGGAGGGTAACTTATTTTTATAAGTAAAATCTATCTCGTATATTATCTTGTTTTCTTGTAAAACTTTATTCCCGCATTTATTGTTACTTTTTTTTGTTTTGTTTTTGATTAGTTGTTTCGGGTTTTACAGTAAGATTTACCTTGCGTGTGACAACAATAGGAAATCAATTATTATTGATAAAAAAAGTAAATTACTAACTACTCCCCATAGCAACGCCGGATTACCCTGCTAGTTTCCAATAGATTCTAGTTTTAAAAGTTAACATCATATTTCTAATTTCTTTTAGAATTGTCGAAGGTTGGAGGAATATTTGAGCTAGATTAACGTGTATGCACAGTAACGTTGTTTTAGAAAGAAAAAAATATTGTAATTAAAAAAAGATTTTAATTTAAAACAAAAAGGTCTACTTTTTAGATTTAAATGACAAAAATTGAACGATGATTCAATATATGTTTGTACTGCAAACAACCGTATTTTCACTTTTCGCACAATTAAAGTTTTGGTTGATTCTGCGGTGCTAGGGGTCAGTTCAAATTTGTAAAGCATAAGTTTGCGAATAAAACTACGTTGTGCGTTCATCTGCGCGGCTTTCAAATCATCCTTTATATATATATATATATATATATATATATATATATATATATATATATATATATATATATATATATATATATATATATATATGTGTGTGTGTGTGTTTTGAAAGTTTACCAAAACATTTCGTTCACGAAATCATTCATCACCACAAAATACTTTTTTCCTTTCAAAGTTTATTTATTTATTTATCAGATTTATCAAAATTAAAGAGTTTTTTTTCCCTACACGTATTTCCATACGAAGCAGATCTTTGCTTGGCAGATCATCAGGGGAATGATGTTTTGGTAAACTTTCAACAAAACACATATAAATGCTCTGTACCCTGTAATCGAATATCATCGAGCTTATTTTTATTGGCCTAATCCCGGTCTTCACTGAATAAAATATCTTCTAAGTGATAAATATATATATATATATATATATATATATATATATATATACATAGGCAATGCAGAGAGGCAATGCAGAGAGCAGGATTGATGAGAAGCTAGAAAGAACAAAAATAAACAATCGGAGGACAGGGCTTACAACTATCTATTTATTTTTCTATTCAATCTTACATAAACAGCAAGTATGGTGTTAGCTGTGTGTGATCTCCGGATTATGATTAGAAATCATTTGATATTTCGGGAAAATGTTCCCCTTGTCAAAAATTGACACAAAAGAAAAGTCAGACTGTTTGGAATTCACTAAGATGGATACCAGAAAGTAGAACTGGAAACAAGCAAGTCTCGCAGATATAGAGACGCTGTAGCAAATAATAAATCAATTTTTTTTTTTTTAATTATAAAATGACATCCTACATATAGATATGGTGTTCAAAAATAAGTGTTTAATATCAAATTAATTAACTGGGTATTAGTAATCAATTGTTTGTTGTAATAATATAATTCTATTTATATATTTTATTTGTTTATGTATTTTTTGTTTTTAATATAAAATCTTATTTATATTGTTTTAAATTAATTAAATTTTGTTTTGATTATCATATATTCAAGTAATAATATTAATTGTGGGATTTCTCAAATCAAATTATAGATTGAATGAAATTTGTTATTAATTATAGGTATTTATAGCATACATCTAAGTGTTACGTAGGTCTCGGTCAAGCTTATTAAATTTAAACTTTTAAAATTGAGAAACCAGACAACTTGATGCGAGATTTTGTCAAATAAATGAAATAATTATTAAATCATGTTTTTTTAATCCAAATTTTCGGTTTTATAAACCCTAATAATGGTATTTCAGACAATATTTTCCTTTTTTTCCATTTCGTTTTTTCTTCATTGTCGTAGTCTTACGGCGTAGCCAAACTCTCGCGACAATTTTCAAAGTTTATCATTTCAACGGCGTTTCAAACTGTAGTAACATCTATCAAATCATTTATTAAATTTAAATTTAACCGTAAAACAATAAATATTTAATTTATTTTAATTGAATTTTTTTATTTTTTGTTATATTTATATTATTATATTATTAACATTATTAATTAATCCTTTACATTTTTATTCCATTCACAATTTTATTTTCATTTGGTGATTACCTTTTTTAGTTTCTTTTCCCTAATTCTTGTACCCAACTTTAACCTTTTGCCTATCTCAACATTATTCTTAATAGTAATTTTTTAGTCTTTCCCCTACCCTTTTTAGCATAACCTTCATTCACTTATTTTAAAGTTGTCACTCTATTGTTCACCTCTTATCTTTTTTTAAATCTATTTTCCATATACAGCTTGTCTGTATCTATCTCACCTCCAACCTAACCTTCTTCGCATCACCCGCCTAACCACTCGCACCACTCTCTCGTTGATACCTCCTCTTTCTTTAATCTACTTGCTTGAATTTGAATTTCAATCTGTATAACAGACCTCCGACTTCTGCCTTGTGACTCGTTTTTTTACCACTTTTTATCCCACTTTGTATTCAAATCAATATAAACTGTATATAAAGTCCATGGGAGTCCTTGAAATGGCTTGTAATACACAAATTACTTTCTAAACTGGATTGGGTGACTGTGGTGGTCTGGCTTCTCCTAAATTCTACGGACTTTACAATCTTTCATGGATTTACTACAATTGCACCTGCTTCTACAATTTTCAACGATGAACTTTTTTATATATCTTCAACCTATTATCTTTGCATTGGACATTTTCTACACTTTCTTTTTGTATTTATCTTAAATACTATTTTATCTTTTCAAATTTTGACTTTCATAATTCTCTTACCAACTTATCTCTTTGTACTCCTCTGATGATGAGAATTCCATTCTTTGAAAAGCCATGGTTTTAGGAAGGAAAAATGAATCTCTTGTTTCGAACAACTGAAGACGTAATAGATTTTGCATTTTTACAATTTTTATTCTCATATTTTAATTGTTATATATATATATATATATATATATATATATATATATATATATATATATATATATATATATATATATATATATATATAATGTGTGTGTGTGTGACAAACGGCAAAACAAATTTAAATACAGGGAAAAATCACCAAGAAAACCAGAGATTTTACCGGGTTCGTTCGGATCAACAATAAAATCTCTGGATTTCTTGATTTTTTTTCTGTAATTAAATTTGTTGTTCCGTTTGTCTTTTTCACACATCTTGTTTTGCACGGCATTTCATTTTATGATATATCGTGCATATATATATATATATATATACTAGCTGACCCGGGCCCCGGCGTTGCCTGGGAGAGTCGAATAACTCAATATATTTCTTGGCAAATTTGTAACTATTTAATTATTTGGTACTTATGATTTTGTACTTTCTCGTAACAATTTAATAAACAAAAGAAACCATAAAAATGTAATTTAACTTGAAACTCCACTCTTAAATACAGCCCGGTCCGTAAACTACACAATCACCATAAAGAGGCAAATAACGTATTATATAATATGTATGAATTTATTTATTACTTATTTATTACTAACTTGACCAGCGATTGTACGAGATCATGGAATCTATGTGGACCTTTAACAGGATATAGAAGTAGTCTTAGATAAATAAATAAAAATATCAGTATTTTTTTTTAGTATATCCTTGTTAAATCACGTTTTTTTAGTCAACCCTAGTTTAGTCACGTACATTTTTATGTGTTGATATACGTATATATTCTGGAATACGTGACGTTTCGCTGTTAGTGTCGGCGATTAATTGACTTGATAAAAGAGAAGATTGTTTTGTGAACGTGGCTTCCGGTTATGAATTTATAAGGTGGGTACTTATGAAGTTTACGGGCATGGATGAAATAATAACGTTTTAATTTAGAAATGATTAACTATTCTGTACTTTCACCTAACAATTTAATAAACAAAAGATACTGTAAAAATTGAATTTGATTTGAAAATCCTATCTGAAATATAGCCCGGTTCGTAAACTACATTAACACCATCAAGAGGCAAATAATGTTACGTATGATGTTATTTATTACTTTTCAAAATAGAACTAACGTTGAAGTGTATTATCTGTTATACTGTACTTAATTTTTTGTTCTCCTCGGTCAGTGAATGAGAAATCCTCCGAGTCTGCGGCAATTTTTATTTTTGTCCCTACCTTGAGTGTCCCTATTTAGGGAGATTGATTTTTTCCTCAAATTAAAAACCGACCTAGTGTCTAACTCTGCCCTGGTTGTGAAGCAAGTAAATCGGAACCACATGTATGGTAAAAGTGCCGAATAGTTTAAAGTTGGGAAATCGTTAAAAAAAGTAAGAAAATGCCTTATATCAATTGTATTTTTAATACAAATAATATTGAAGGAAGTTTTAAAGTACGTTAACAAAATGAATCGTAAATGCTATTGTGTTTGAGCGAAAAGTGAATTGTTTTGTTTACATTTCACGTAAAAAAAGAAATAACTTCTTTTAAATTAGATAAATAAATATCTTATTCTGAACGGAAATGGTCAAAATAAATGGAAAACTACACCGACTAAAAATATACTTGCCTGTCAGCATGGCTGTTATCGAATGTGTTCGTTTAAAGAGAATGCGGTTTTTGACTAACGTGTAATTAACAGGCAGCCAGAATTTCAGAAACGAAATATATATATCATTGACACAAATACAGCCTGTTTGAACCTCTGAGATGAAATCTTTAAAGGGTGCATTCACAGGAGACAAGCACTACTCATAAATTGGACTTACCGATACACATAAAAGCCTAGCTACACCCCCTCTGCCAAATACATAACCCCATAATTGCCCCACTAAATACCGACTTCCACCCCGGAAAAGTCTCCTAACTATCACCTCTCATAAATATAAATAAAATTAAAAAATAGGAACAAATACCTTAATCGGCCCATATCCACACCACTATTCAAGAGCAATAATTATAACTTTCCCAAAATATTTCTTCAGTCATTAAGAGGGTAACACCCCCATTTCACATTATTATTACTCCCATAAGTCCCAACCATCTCTCGGTCATAATGCTAATCTCTCATATCTCCCAAACAGATTCAATCTTGCCGACCCAATCCTTACTCTTATCTCTAACCAGTCTTAATCAGTATACCAATATTATTACTCCCATAAGCCTTCACTATACCTTAGTTAATAATGTTAAATCCCGAATACAAATCATTCAAAAACCCTGCAGATTTACTGCCCTTAGACTGCCCAGATAATATCCTTATTTAAATTCCTTTGCGATTGATTTAAAGTCCTTTAATCCAGGATTTAAACTTGAATTAAATGTTTTTTTTTTATCTTTTCATCTCTCCATAAGTATAATCCTTAAACCCATTTTCTCTCCCTAATTTCTTTAGAAGACACATTATTAAACCCCAAAACAGTAACGGCCAAATATACGCTACTCATAAATATTGGCTCACGAGATTTATATAGAAATATTTTTTTTTTTAAGTTTTTTATATCTTTTTAAATCTTATCCAGTTTTAAATCTCAACTGTTACTTTTCACCCTTCCCCTTTTTTTCAAATCTTATTAAACCTTCCTTACACTAAATGTAAACAAACATACATAACACTCTAAGAAAACACCGCGTCCAAACGAGAGTGACACATGACTTCACATTTCCGAAACAGATGACAGCAGAAGCTGAAGAGAGCCAGATGGCTAAATCCTTCTGTGCTTGAAACCGACGGTACGAATCTTTCACTAATTTTCCTGCACCACAATAAATAAATATTACGCTCTTAATTTTTAATTTTTAATTTTAATTCTCAATTAATCGAACACTCTGCTTAGATTTTTCCTGCAATATCACAAAGAAGT
>OY744548.1:39480353-39522853 GCA_963556195.1 Sepiola atlantica
CTACGACCATCTAGTTGATAGTTGGCGATTTTAACCACTTGAAAAGGCGCTATGTATCACGTTAATAAAAAAAACATCAAAGTGCTCGAGTGTAGGCCTTACAAGAGCTAATATTAATTATTTTATTTAAATACTATACATTACTGTGTAATTGGGGGTACCCAGTTTTCATCTATCTGGTCATCCTAGACTTAGGAGAAAATCTGGCTTGTTTCTATTTCAGAAAGATTCATCGGTTCCGTTGATAGGTGATCGTTCCCAGATCGAGGTTAAAGGGTCAATTCAATAACATAATATATATTTAGATAAAGTTTAAGTTGCAGAACTAAAACAATTCAAGAGTTATCCTGACTGAGATTAGTTTATATACGTTCTTAAAAGATTTAAAACACATATTATAAAGCCTTTAGGATATGCTTCAAGGCGGCAGTTAAAAATAAGCTCAATATGTAATAGTTTATATCAATCAGAGCTTTCTTATTTAATAGCGTATATTTACAAAAGTTCAAAGCATATGAATTATAATTTTCAAATATTTGAACCTTATTCCGGGAATAAATATTTCTAAAACCATATTTATTAGTGAAATTACATTGAACACATTCAACATTGAATACAGAATGTAAATGATTCTCTTCATCAGTATATTTTCAGCCAGGTGTTATGTCCGGTACAGCAGAGCAGAGATTCGACACTTTTTATTAAACATTTGTTCAGAAGCTGACAGTGCTCTATTTGTTTATGAAGAGCTATTCATTATCGCTAGTTCAAACGGCGATCTTACTTACCGAAGGTGGGGGGGGGGGGCGGCATATATATACATATATATGTCTACCTATCACCGTATGTCCTCCATCTATCTACCTTTCCTCTCTCCCTATTACATTCATCCTATCACTTATTTTTCCATTGCTCTTCATTTTAATCTGTTAAACTGTGTTCAGTAATGATTGGACGAAAGGAATGACGTATCGGCACGCACACGCACACGCACACGCACACGCACACGCACACACCCATCCCGTCATTATCGGCATTGCTTGTCTTTTTTCTTTCTTTTTAACTTTTCTTGTCCGTTTTATTTTTCCAAGGTCTGTGGCCTGTAACTAACGACTTTACATCAAACTGAAATATATCTGATAGCTTATCTGATCTACAACCCTCCTCCTTCAGGCGCACCTTATAGACGTTGTATAGCAATTCCAGTTGTCTCTTTTTAAAACTTATGTGCGAAGGTGGCTTGCCTTTGTTAGGGTTAGGGTTAGTCATTAAATGTAAATACTAATGTGCAATGCGCCAATGTCGACCTAATGGGCCACGGGTCGTCTACTAATATATAATTCTATACCTGCCAACGCTAGGTATAGATTATAACTATCGTCTCATATATTATCATTCCTACGCTCTCTTCATAGAGCTTTACTAATCATGATATTAATATTTATTATTAATAGCTTAATTACCAGTTCCGAGACGGGTGTACAATACTGACACAAACTTAAATCCTTTAATAGATCCAAAGACGCCGGTTCAAGAAATATTTGCACGTAATCAAATCCATAACTGCTAAAGTGAAAATAGATATTAGAGTAATAGGCTTCATTCAATCATTTATTTATGTTTCAGGTATGGAATATTGTGCCAGAGCCTGCGGTCGCAGCTGCCAAAAGTCTGTGTAATCGTTCCAGCCTGAACAAAAAGTGTAATCTAATGTAAGTTTACTTTTCTTTGAAGAGGGGGGGGGGGGGCTGGGATATTATTATATATTTTCTCGGTGCATATAATGGTTATTTATGTCTCCAGAGACAACAGACTGATCCACTGTGCGTGTTAGGTGGTTAATAGTGAAGCTTGAGTTGTGCAATTGCAAACCAAGTGTTGAAAAATCCTCAACTGCACTTCCCCTGAGCCGGCATTGCAAATATATACTCCATCCTGTCGCATACTTTTGCTATCCTGGGAGAATGATATCATGGTGAATGGACATATTCTACACTGACACCCAAAGGAAGCGGTAATGACTGAGAGGATGGTGACATGACGAACGACTCCCCTTCCTCCCAAATAGAATGTGTTAAGACCTGTGAGGATCATATTACAACAGAACAGATAATATACTACCTCCCCCCCCCAAAAAAAAATGATAATCATCGAAGGATGGTATCATGAGGAACGAACACATATACTATACTGCCCCCTCCCTCCCCCAAAAAGAGGAAGTAATACTACATTATCTCTTCCTTCAATAGAGGATATAATACCCGGGAAGATTACCTCCACCCCTTTAAAAAAAAACGGGGGAGCTAATTTCTAGGAGGACGATATTATGACAACAGAACCGATACTACACTATCCACCCCCATTAACCGTTAAATATTTTATTTTTTATATTGGTTTGACATCAAAGATACTGATTACCTATTTAGCGGGTGTGATGATGCAACATCATACTAATACCTACTCACACTTGCCAATAGGCTCTTTGCTGATGTGAAACAAGTTGCAGTTTGACACATTTTTGTTGAATATTATATTAAATAGGCATTTTGTTGAAATGTGTCATATTTGAAACAAAAAGCATTTTAATACAATAGTAGATAATCATTTTTTTATTAAAAAATGTTAACTTATAAAAACATTATTTCTATGGTTCCTTGGCCTTTTGGCTAAGATCAAAGTATAGTATCTGTTCTCGGTATCGCAGCGACATCAGACGTTTTACTATCGATGAAAATATTGCGTATATATAAGAACATATGACAATGCAAAATTACAACTGTATAGAATATTAATTTATTAGAAGCTGTTTATAAAATAAATATTCACATTGAGAATACCTAAATATATTTGTGGATAGTTGCAGTTTAGTATATATACGATATTTCAAAGTGTCATGTCGTATCATAGAATTTAATAGGCACACATGTTTTGGATGTTCATATAGTTCGGAAATGTGAAAAAAGCTTTCACATTTATTCATTTAGAAGATCACACCACTCATGCTAGAATCTATGATTCTAGACGTCGTTTAATAGTGTTCCAAATTAAATAGAGCAGACTTTAATTTTTGCCTAGGCAGAAATTTAATAAGCAAACAGAATGGATAGAAAGGTACACGATGAAGAGATTCATAGGAAAAGAATGAATTTGTTGTTTGCCGAACGTTTAAAAAGTGCTTAAGAAAGCGTAGAGAAGAAGGCTTACAATACAGTGATAAATAAGAATATATGTATTAAATTATGATACAAGAAATGTCTTTGCAAATCTAAGTGTGTTTGCGGCTTAATTAAAAGACCAAGTATTTAAAACATTGGTCCCTATAACGTCTGAAGTGGGCGTCCGAATCAAATAAAAGCGAATTCAAAAAGAGAGATAGTTGTTCCTTTAGATTCTTGTATTGACGGAGACCACATTTAAAAGAGGGGGACGCCTTTTCCCTACATTACGCTAAAATTAAGCGCCTATTGATTGATCAAAAGAATTGTCTTGACCAATCAGATGGGACTATTTTTTCAAATTTAAGAGAGGTAAATCATCGTTAAAATTGACAAAGAGAGATAATTATTTTAGGAAATAAAATGGAAGTTAACTTTTTTTATAATATAGATGAAGAACAGATAGATAGGTAGATAGATAGATAGATAGGTACGCATAAATAAAAATGAATAAAAATAAACTAATCCTTTTACTGATCACATATGATCTGATTTGATCAATTGTCTTTTTCTAGATAGACAATCAAATAAATAAAGAAAACATATAGATATAGACAGGGATTTTTTTCTAAATAGGCCGACCTGTCAAAAACTTGGCAATGTCCATGCAAGACTTATTGATATTATCATAACCGTTCTATTTGGGCATTTTTAGATTAAATACAAACTATCCACCGATTTAAAAATAACTACTAAATTTCATACACGTTGTGTTGAATTCTTCTGATCTATACATTGACTATACTCGCTTTGATGTTCTGTGCGTACATAAAAGGAAGCGGAAGCTACACTGATGTGTATGACATTATTGATAATTTAATGTATGTGTTTATTGATCTGATCTTGAAGTAGCAACAGCAGCTATGTAAGTTGTAAGCCGTTGAATTAGCAGTAGCTGGATATACTGTAAAGCATTGATGTATGTGCTTATTTCATGTGTATGTATGTATGTATGTGCAAGATGTAAGAAATAAAAAAGAAAGAAAAAAGTGGGAAAGATGGTCGCTGTTGATGGAAACAACATGTTCGCCACTAGAACTTGTTACGATATAACACTTTTCTCAGATGACACCATCTTCAATGCAACAACGTGTTTGCAACTAGATCTTTGTCACGTAGTAGACTTTTTTCAACACCACCGTTTTCAATACTGATCCCGGGAACAATGTGCTTTCTACTGGAACTTCGTTATGTGGTATACTTTTCTCCACCAACACCCTTCTCAATAATGATCTCTATCGCTCAATGATCTTAGGTTTTCAAGTGCTGAAACGCCTTGCGACGACATTTCGTCTTTTGGCTATCGACGATCAAATTCCGTAAAACAGCCGATCTCTATTTTTAGTTCAATTACGTAATTTTTAAATTATTTATGTTGTAATTTTATTTTCAAGGGCGAAGTTTTTACATTTTTATTTCTCATCATCACTACTGCATTTTAAACTGTTATCTTCATTTTTCTTGTTTGCCCCACCTTACAACGTTACAGTGCGGAAGGAAGGTATTACCAACTAACAAGCTAGATAATTATTTGGAGTTATTATTTACCTTGCAGAGAGTGCAGACTCTTCGCATGACTTCACACTCGGACAAACGGGTAAGTACGAAATCAGATCCTAACACTTTGTCACGTAATCTTTAAACCTCTCAGTATAGCTGTGCGTGCATCGGAGCAATGGTGCCTAGGAAAGAACGAGACCATTTCTTCCTTCGAGTCATAGAGGAAAAACCTGACATACTGTTTTTCCCTAGACCAAAACTATACCCTATTTTGCAAATCGAACCCACACCGATGCTTCACAAGTAATGGCGCAAAAATACCAGACGCTCACAGACGTATTTCCACCCCAAAACGTTATGGGACGTAGTTTAGATTCGCGGGGAAACCGAGACGATCTGTAATGTCACTCCACAAAAAAACAATATCCTTGAAATGATGTTGAAACCTGTTGCCAATTACTGCCTTGGTATGTCACGAAGTGCCATTTTTAAGTCTTCCACGTCCTTTGTCTGGAGCGATTTCTGTAAAAAATAAGATGTAGTAGAATGGTGTGACTACTTACGTGAGGCCTTCATCGCTGCTCAAAGACACCTAACGTCGGCGAAAACCATCAACATACTCCTCCCTACAGATCAGCTGTGGATTGTGACATTTGTTTCCGACAAACAACACAGTATTGGCATATGTACACAGGAGAGGGTAGTTATTAGTCTGCGGAATATCCTCAACGTTACACAGTCATCAGCTATGATGGTAAACATTCCCATGGAAAACTCTTTGAATTTCATTATCCTGCTTTCATTTGTTATTGATCCTGGCTACTATGTGAAGTTGATGCG
The DNA here is from genome assembly GCA_963556195.1 of Sepiola atlantica. Lineage (NCBI taxonomy): Eukaryota > Metazoa > Mollusca > Cephalopoda > Sepiida > Sepiolidae > Sepiola > Sepiola atlantica. Next base: position 39,485,909 of record OY744548.1, read on the forward strand.
TTGGTTATTGCTAGCGAACTAGAACATTTAGGTCCCTATTTGATTGTCAGAATAGTAGACCCTATGTTCAAGCCTATGACTCATTTACCTCATGAGGTTAGACGCATGGTCAGATAAGATTTTGAAACGCCAGCACAGTAAAACAAATGTTCAAGCAGCCCCGTAGGCATTCTTCGGTAGTGGCGCCTCAGGCGATTACTAATAAACTAACACCTTCTCAAATAGAGAAGGTAAAGCCTGGGAGGGTGAACTTCCTAGGACTGAACAGAACCATACCTTAGTCTGACAGAAGCAAGACACCTTTCGAACTGATTGTCGAGGACCTATCGTGGTCAGTTTTCAGCCAGATCGAGATTAACTTCATTCTGCTACGCCGCTTCTAGACTTACATACATCTGGTAGACAGAGCAATGATTCCTGCTGATTTTAAAAGCCGTAATGTTTCTGAATACACTTATTTGACATACCAAATTTGCTTTTTCATGCATGAACAAAAAGGCTATCATCTTTTGGACTTCGTTTTTCGAAATTATCAGAGGACCCTCTTGGTTTCCTTGTACCACCGGCCTGCATAGAATGAGTTCTCAAATCTTCGAAGAACGTATGTATACCTTTTTTTATCAAGACATACACCCATGCTATCAGGGATGTGAATGGATATCTTCACCGAAAACGATCCTCTTATCCTACAACGAGATTTGATCGTTTTCCTACCACACATTCTTCATGCTTTGCTAACAGCACTGAACATCTAGTTAGGGCACTCCACTAAAATGCATCAGGTGGTGGCCCCATACATTTGGACCCTGGACATGGCAAAGGCCATCATTGTGCCTCCTTGAAGAATTCTCCACTATATCCTAGTCCATCGAGAATACACACTAAGCTGTACTGCCTTGGCCTTGTGCTATTCTTCTACCTAGTACGCGTGTCCTGTTTGGGAGAGATCAACGCATGCCAAAAAACTAGATTCAGCATTGAACAACACCTGCCACTTGATCACTGGTTGCCTGAAGCCTGCCAACCTGAACAGCCTGCATCTCCTCGCCGGCATTGCTCTTACAGATGTGACGCGGAAAGTTGCCACTCGTTTAGAGATCACATAGGCTACTAGTTATGAACGCTATCGCTTTTATAGACGTGAATCAACGGCCCTACAACTGAAGTCAAGGGGAAACTTCCTCGATCACTGCAGTTGTCGATCAGAAGGCTAAAGAATTACCCCCTTATAATGACATGAGAACCTTCCCTTCTGAAGCCTCCACCCTCTCTTGGCTCATGCATAGAACTCACGAAGATCGTGCCCCAGGATTGTCTGGTCTGCATGAAGTCCTTCTCGTTGGTCGCAGGTATTCGTTAACTTGCAGGATTGCAGGTGTTTTACCGCCGATATCAAGAACAGCAAGGCTCAGCGGTTGCATGCGAAGTCGGGGAAGGTTTGGCCCAGAACACACAAAGAAATTGCGTAGAAGCAACGTTATCACTTCCACTCCACTGATTTGCGGTTCCGCGTCTGACACGTCTTTGGTTGCCACACGCAGAGGTAGAGACGACCAGAAAACGATGGATTCTAATGCTGACTCCTTCTTGATTTTTACCAGAGCACTGTTAGCTGGGTAGTACTGACACTACCACGTTGGCATCGCGTCTACCACGGTGGGGAAGAGTTGGACTTTAGAAGAGGGGGGGGGAGGGCTGCTGCTGATTGAACAAGGTACAACAACGTAAGGTGATATGAAACACAATGAATCATTTCAGCAGTGTTGTCAATTTAGCGGTGTTGTCAATTTAGCGGTGTTGTCAATTTAGCGGTGTTGTCAATTTAGCAGTGTTGTCAATTTAGCAGTGTTGTCAATTTAGCGGTGTTGTCAATTTAGCAGTGTTGTCAATTTAGCAGTGTTGTCAATTTAGCGGTGTTGTCAATTTAGCGGTGTTGTCAATTTAGCGGTGTTGTCAATTTAGCAGTGTTGTCAATTTAGCGGTGTTGTCAATTTAGCGGTGTTGTCAATTTAGCGGTGTTGTCAATTTAGCAGTGTTGTCAATTTAGCAGTGTTGTCAATTTAGCGGTGTTGTCAATTTAGCGGTGTTGTCAATTTAGCGGTGTTGTCAATTTAGCAGTGTTTCCGCTAAATTTGAGATGTGTTTGTAATATAGCTAATAAAATGTGGATCTAGCGGCGAGCGGGTTTTTTTTCTGTAAAATCTGGAGATTAGTTTTGTCACACACACAATCGTAATATCATATTTCAATTAACCTCCTTTCCTTTCTAGCCATCGTATAAGACTATTTCTCAAGCTACCTTCCATACATGATATATGCTGAACAGTTGTAGGTGTACATTTCAATGGAAATTTCAATATTGAAAATTATCCTTATAAAACCTAATGCAGCAGGACTTTATAAATCTTTTGTTGTGCTTTATATTTCCCGATTAATCAGAAAGTCTTTCATGAATTACGTCCCTTGTTTGTTCATTTTTTTTAACATTTAAATTAAACACAAATAACATAAAAGTAACAAATAACAATTTAAATAACGTAAAAAAAATGATGCATAGGAAGCACAAAATATTATGTATATTCGTAATATTTTATACATGGTATGAAAAGTTAAAATCTAGCGGGCTTCTGGAGATGTTTTGTTTTTGTTTTCTAGCTAGTTTTGAAAATCTTAGTTGGTAACATTGCATTTCAGGACTGATCCGAGATAGACCGAATTCGTTAGCGTGACAATAACTCAAGTCGAGTGTGAAACCGAAAATATGTGTGTTTCCCGTTGGTTTCAGTCACTCGTCTTCGGATTTGTTTTGATTTATTTTTACAGCGACCTTCGTCTGCCCGGTTGGAGAAAAAGAGAAGAAAAGCAAAGAGAGAGTACTTCTGCTCACTGAACTATAATAAACAATTATTATCTATAGAAATAGTAGCCGTTCAGTCAAGCGTTCAGAAACCAGTGAATTATATCGACTACACATTTCCGATTGTCCCGTTGTTTGTCCGACAACTAGGTCAAACCTCCATAGATTATTTACCGAATGTTCTTAATGATTTTTATCTTTAACCAATGTCTAAAATCTGTCTGAGGTAAAATCGGTAAAAAATGCCAAATCATTAATATGTATTGTTTTTTTCCCGTCTCCACACAGTGACTAAACGTGACGTATGGTCCGGTTTATTGTGGTGTATAGCCATTATTGAAGCCGCATGTGCGCTCATTGTAGAAAAAAATAAAGAGATAGTATCAGAACAATTAAACAGAGGTGTCGCTAAAATCAAGTCCAAATGAATGTTAATATCTCTCTCCAGTGTGAAAAAAAACGTCGTTCAGTCCAACATAAAAAAAAACGTTCAAAACGATCTCAACGTCTATATTTATTTGTTATAATACAAAATGTGGCACAAGGCCGAAAAGGGGGATGGGGGAAAATGTGGACATAACTAACGGTATTAACTTAACTAGTCTCAAACACCAAAACAAATTTACTCCATGATTAACCTACTTATAACCCAAAAATGACGATATTACATGAAATGGGAAGTTGGGAAATAAAATTTTATATACAATTGAATAATATATATGTACAATGAAAAAAAAATTAAGTGTTAGTATAAAAACCTCCCACTAAAGAATGTGGCCGATAAGTAGTTTTGCCAGTCGAAAAAGGCGATGCAGGTCACAAAAGCTTTAATTCTAACACTTCTTTCGAAATTACGAAAGCAGACCTGCATCTCTGACAAAACAACAAATCAGTCACCTAATTGCGGTCGGGAATGGGAATTATAAAATAAAAGTGGGGAAAAGGGGGGGGGGGGACAAAAAATAAAAGGGACCCTATGACATCTTACATACACTAGCTAAGTTTAAAAAAGGGGGGAGAAAGCAAAACATAATCTACTCTTGTCTAACCGGGTCAAATAAAAGGGTCAGAGTTCGTTTCGGCTACCCAATATTCAGTCTAAGGCACGTCTAAGTACCACTCGAGATTAGCTCCATTCACTCGACACAAACGCGCAACTTTAACCTACCTTTCGTTGAAATTTGCCAGGAGTTTCGCTCTCTTCAGTCTGATACGCATTTTCAGACGAGCTTTGAAAATGAGGACAAGCTGGGGAGCAGTGAAGGTCTCCTCACCGTAAACTTTCTTCTGTCGTGTCGACCAAATCACGCCTCTCATAACAGCTAGTAAGCAAAGAAACACATAGTGTTCCTCCCTCTTCATGGTCGGTGCCCAATTGCAGCAAGTCGAAAAAGACTCCAGAACGAAGAACTGTCCGTTCAACATGCGAACTGCGTAGCCTTCAACTAACTCACCCAGCGGGCGAACGATGGCACAATAAAAGAAAACATGACTGGTTGTTTCCTCCCAGTCACCGCATCGGACACAACTCGGTGTCTCTGTTAAGCCCGCTGCGTAGAGCTTTTTGCCAACCCAGAGTGCATTTCTTATTATCAGCCAGGTGAGTGATGCCTCGTAATTATCGAAACATTTCAACCCAGGCGCCCAAGGCCAGATCAAGCGAAGTTCTCCCTTCGTAAGACCGAACTCCTCAGTAACACTGTCACGAACAGATCCCCTCACCATAACCCGATATAGAGCTTTACGAGACAACACTCGGGTGTCAGAGAGGCTTTCTGACACCCTTAGAAGGAACTTCAAGGACTGTCGATACTCACGATAAAAGGAGCACTCGCGTAGAGGTAATCGAAATGCCTCACCCCCATGCAAGTGCACACTTTTCAAAGCCGGAAAGGCTTTCTTGGTGTCTTCCTTCCAGAATTCACCGTTTCCCTCACAAGGTGTACACATTCGGTCTAGGTAGTTTAAGCGAAGCGTATGTTGACGAATCTCAACACTTGGCATACCCAGACCGCCTTCAGACGGATGCAAGTAACAGATCTCCCGACGAACCATGGGTTGCTTTCCATGCCACAAGAACTCGAAAAGAGCCCTCACTAACTCAATCAGTGTGGCTGCCGGGAGAGGGAGAACTGAAAGACGGTAGAGGATGAGAGGATAAATGTGCGAATTACACACCTCCGCTCTTCCTTTTAAAGTAGATTTCTCAAAGACCACAGACGGGCTGCAGCCATAACCGCTTTCAACACTTCCGACCAATTTTTCTCCAACTGGAGATCAAGACCAAACCAGACGCCGAGTATCTTGCTAGGCCCATCCGTCCAGCCAAAGGGCCTCTGAAGGGATACATCCCCCAGGCACCAATGCGTAAGCCAACAGACTTGTCGCGGTTGATTTTGGCCCCTGTCACTTGTTCATACCGTCCTATTTCCATATCAACGACCCTACTATCAGCACTGCTCGTTACAAGCACAGTGACGTTGTCGGCATAGACGGAGTACTTAATCATGGAGCAAGCACCAGACAAAGTAATCCCACGAAGAACCGGATTCACCCTAAGCTTGCGAAGGAAAGGCTCCAACGCAAGCACATAAAGTATCGGTGAAAGCGGACATCCCTGACGAATAGATCTGGACAAATTGAAAGACTTCGACCTCATACCATTCACTTCAACCAACGCACCGGGGTTTGCATAAAACAGGCGAATCCAGGAGCGAACATGAGGACCAAATCCAGCCGAAGACAAGACAGCTTCCAAGTAACGATGATCGACCCTATCGAATGCTTTGGACTGATCTAAATTGATCAGCGCGACTTCAATGTCGACTTTCTCTATGATCAAGCGTATCATGTGCAAATTATCTTGAATTGTCCGGCCCTTAACAGCACAAGTCTGTTCGGGACTTATTAGATGATACAAGACAACCTGCAGACGGTTAGCTAAGATCTTGGCCAAAATCTTTAACTCTGTATTTAACATTGTTAAGGGCCGGAAATTACCTATACGATCCCCACCACTTTTGTCCTTGCGAAGCAATTTGATAATATCCCTGGTAAAGTACTGGGGGATAGACCCGTTCCTAAACCAGGAGTTAAACAACACAGCCAGCAGGGTGACAAAAATGGGCGACAACCTCAAATACAGTTCGTAAGGCATACCATCGATACCTGGAAACTTATCAAGCCCGACCTGTTTCAGTGCCTCCAGGACTTTTATACACCCTTCGCACCCAGCTGCTTCGGTCGCCTCAAGACGAGAAAAGTCAGCTAAATAGGCGTCGAACTGAGCCATTGTCAGACCGGGTTCACTGGTAAAAAGATCCTGAAAATGAGATCGAAAACCCTTCAAAATCCCGTCGTTTGTGGTCACGAGACGCCCATCCGATAATGTGACAGTGGCGATGTGTCGATCAGTAGACCGTCGACGCTCCTCCGCACGCAGTGACGCGGCCATGTTTGTCGCCTCATGGGGAACTCTTTTTAACCTAGACCTAACTAACAATCCCTGATCCTCCTTGTTGTCCGAGGAGTTCAGTTCGACCTTAACTACAGTAACGGTAACGCTATCCTCCGCCCGATTTAATCTTGCTTCTAGCGTCACTTTCGTTGCTCTAGATTTAAGGTTGAGTCGGCGACTATAATCAGCAACTAAGGATCTAATAACCATTTTAAGGTGGCCCCAGCACTTATTCCTAATAATAGCACCCGTCAATTCCCTTTGTATTGTTAGTAAAAGCTGTTCCTGGAAGTCCTTCAAATCGAATAACTGTGTTGAACTCCCAGTACCCAGCCAATCTAGGCTTAGAACTATCTAAGTTTACCCGAACCCGCACAAGCCTCTGATCCGAGTAAACTATGTTATGAAAACTTGGACAATCTAAAAGCCCTAAATCGACTCTCCTAATTAAGAACCGATCGAGGTAAATCGAAAGTTGTCCCAAATCGGAGCCGCGACTAGTAGCTCCAGTCCATACTACTTCAAAGGGTTTTTCATTTCGAAATTTATTGACAAAGTCTCGAAATGGTTTATTAACCCCGTCTCTGTTAGTACCCCTAAAATTTCCCCCGCGATCTAAATCGGGATCCAGGATCGCGTACCAGTCTCCCGCTAGAATTATCCGCCGAGACGTATCCAGTAAGAGCTCGATCCGCCGAAAAAAGGGAACCCGCTCAGAATAGTCGTTGGGCGCATAAACCCCAATAAGCTGAAATGCCACATCCTTAACGGTAATATCAAGAACGCACAGCCTTCTCTCGGGATCCGCAAAGACAGGGTCACACGACGCATTCAGTGTGCGCTTAACTAGCCAGGAAACTCCTCTTGAGCGACAATCAAAGTATTCTGAATAGAGCTGAAAGTCTCTAGCCAGCACACCCTGATAATCACTGGGAATAAAGTGGGTCTCCTGCAAACAACATACATCCACGCCGAGCCGTTGAAGATCACGTACAACTCGAAATTTACGAGCGGTATCCCTCAACCCTGGGCCATTTAGGCTTGCTAATCTGAGAGCCATTATAATGCTTTAGAGTTGGAAACCCGAAACGAACATTGACGTAGTCAAGGTGCCGACTGCGCCTCCCATGGAATGAGTGCCCATCTCAATACTAAGACAAACTGCCGACATCAAGGGGGAATATTAGTTTAACAGCTCTATATAGGGAAGGGTGCAACAAAACGGGGACCCTCCCAAGACATGATTTTCGTAACAATCTTAGATCAGTGTTTCTAGAAATTACCACCGGTGGGTTTATGTCGAATGAAATGTTCGCCTCTTGCAGCATGCGCCACGCCGGTTTTTCCTTGTCCTTTGTTCTAATTACTGTTAGGATTCGGGGGGCATTGGGAAAATTGTAGGGATTTTCTACAGACTTACTCCCCACTTTGGAAAATGCTAACAGTTTTTTTAGGTCGACCAAGTGATGGCCCTTTGCTAGTACCTCAGCAGAAATTCTGCACATATCCATGTCGGGGAGAAATAATTGGCGTCTCTTTGGGGAGAAAGCATTTCATTAGTTTCGGGTGGTGTTTTAACTTTCATTGGAGAGTGAGGCGGAGTGGAGCTAAGGGTTTTTTAAGAAAAGGTGAAGGGGGGGAGTGTTTGTGACTTTTTGGGGGAAGAAGGTGGCGTACTTTTCGGCGTATGTTGAGGGAAAACAAACGGGGAGGGTCTTGGAGATTCAATTTTTTGTTTCTTTGGGGTGGGACTTAGGGGTATCAATTTATATTCACTTGATTTAAGGGGAGCGGTGACTGGCGGTGGCATTTGGGGGGGGGGCTTGATTTGACATTTGGGGAGGCAGATGACGTTGGGTTTTTCTTGGGGGCTATTTGTCGGGGTTGTGTTTTGGGAGGAGACTGGGGCTGGACTTATTGTTGCTTCTTAAATCATTGTTTAATTTCACAATTTCTGTGAATTTGGCTCACCCAGGATCCTTAGAGCAATTTATTTAATCCTCATACTCTTGGTATTTTTTTAACGTCTTCTGACCTGGCGTTTTTTCCAGTAACCACGATCCATTTGTTCTCCCGCCTTTCGTCCAACTTGCTGAGTTCAGGGAAGACTGATTTTTCCACATCAGTAGTGTTAGCTTTCTGCGTAGTAGTTGGTATCGGTTCCCCAACCTTGGGGCCCAAGTGGTCTCCCACTTTGTTTTTTGTGTTTACTGGGTTCGCTGGACCTGTGGTCTTTCGTTCGACGCACTCAAATGTAAGGTGGCCAATGCCACCACAGGTCCAGCAAGACGGCCTTCTTCCGGCAACAATGATCGGAAGCTTATCCTCGCCGACCTGCAAAAAATAAAGGATTTCATGTAAAGCCTTCGGGTTTAGCATCACGTCAAAATTCCAGACTTACAAATATTTGTCGCAGCCAACTGCATATTTCTTTAGAAAAGCAGCTAGGTGCTCTCCCTTCCACGTGGAAGGGTACATGAAAAACAAAGACGGTACTCCATACGAAGAATGTAATCCGCAGTAATGATTTCCTTAGTAGAAAGCTTCAAGCATTCCTCTTCTGAGGTAAATAACGTTTTCCAATGATGGTAGCCTCTAGACTTTATAATTTTTAGTGGTCTATGACCAACCGAAGCAAGCAACTTTGTTACCATATCAGCGATAGCCCGAATCACTTTTTTCGTTTTCCTGTCTACAACGAACATTGTTAAAGTTTATTTTTCAATTTCCTCGAGCTTCGGGATATCCACAATGAATCCAGTCTCCGTGATTAAGTCTGCGTATTTCTCCATATTCTTTTTAAAGATGTCCAAGTTGATTGCAACTGTCGGGGGTTTCACCCACCCCGAGGGCCCTGGTATAACTGTAGAAAAAAAAAGCCGGCTCTTAAAAACAACAACAACCGAATAACAATAATATAACTATAACAAAAAGGGTAACAAATAACAACAGTATTAAATAGTAAACCAACCCGAATAACGCAGATAGACAGATAACGATCGGCACGTAACTGACCGATCTTCATTTTCCCTCTCTTATTAAAAAAGAATATGACGCATGCAAACCAACTTAATTTGCATAAATCTTTCACTCGACACCGCTACCCGGATCTCCAAATAAAAACCTTATTTGACTTTATGACGCCTTTCTCCGCCCACCCCTCTTTCTTTTTTGTCGTCAGCGAGCATTTTCGGGTTCGCCCCACACACACAGCATAACAGACGCTGCCTCTTTGAACGGCGCCGACAAGTGTCTGCATTTACGTCAGTCGGACGCTCTCCGTTACATTCATGACCACTAAAAATGACTTCAGTTTGATAGGATAGTCTTCTGGGACAGACTGGGTATATATATATATATATATATATATATATATATATATATATATATATATATATTATTTCATATGCATACACATATAATATTATGTGTATAGATTTTCAGTATTTGTTTCAACAGTGCTCAATACGTGAGTAGAGCTTATTAGTAGTAATAGTAGTATGTAAAATATATTTATGGTAATAAAGGTTATGTTTCATTTTACTTCTATCGAAGTTCTCATAAATCAATACTTAATTCAACATTTGACAAAATATTATTAGATTTAAATTTAAAAGTTCATGTAAACATTTGCTTTGTTGCCGTATTTTTATAAATAATCTTTTTCAACTGCCTGATTTGCAAAGCCTTTATTCGGAACATCAGCAAGTTTCATCGGATTTCCTGCTGCACGACATCCGATGAAATCCGACATCCTTATAGTTGAAAAAAGGTTATTTAAATAATGCATGCATTTTTATAATTTAAACAAAAAATACGCCTATTATTGCATTTTTTCAAAATTAAGTTTGAAATAGGAAATTAAAAAAGACCACTACCTATGGCCAATTCGAGTACTTTCGTGCTTTTATGGTCCACAGAGATCCTATTAAAAAATATACATAAACGTTTGACTCCCATCCCCTTACGACAATCTGCAAGAGGGTGATTCCTACTAAATTATAAGTTAATTAGTGAACACACATACAGCCTTTTCTGTTTTGACACTTTACTTCATATTTTCTGTTGTCAGTCTGTGAAGGAGAAATCTATCTAGACTGAGACAATTTTTATTTTTGTCCCAATCCAGAGTGCCTCTTTTGGGGAGCTGGATTTTTTCCATATTAAATTCGATAGTATTTACTTTGTGTGTGTTTTTTTTTAAATTTAATGTTTTTATTCTTTCTCTTCATCAATAAAAATATGTACTTACTGAAATGGGGGAGGGGTGGTAAACAAATTTCCATTCAATCAAAGTGCAAGTGTAAATAACATTTTATTTTCATAATGACGAAATAAAAGAAAACATTTTTTTTTTAAACACCACAAATTAAAATTATATCGCTGTAGAGTAACAAATAATTGCATTTTTTTGACAGCCCTGTAACGAATGCAGTCATATGTAGGTTTCCGTAAAACCGATGGCACCAATGGAAAATCGAAATAATGCATAGTGTTCATTGGATAAAAATATATATGCTCTTGTAATGAGCGTAGTCATATGTAAACATGTAAGAAGTGGCAAAACCTTTTTTCTAATCACGTGTTATGTTCAAGCAGTTTGACAATCCCAGGTTGAAAATGCGAACTTTCTTTTCTGTGAAAGAGTCTTGAATTGCATGTTTACTGTTTGTATAGAAATATATGATGTCTAAAGGAATAGCTGTGTAAGATCCCCCCTCTCTCTGTCTCTGTCTGTCTGTCTGTCTGTCTGTCTGTCTCTCTCCCTCTCTCTCTCTCTCTCTCTATATATATATATATATATATATATATATATATATATATATATATATATATATAAAATTTAATTGTGTGTATTCAGGCAGCATTTTCTCATTTATGCAAACATTGTTAGAAATAACAGAATTCGTCTATTTAATTATACCTTTTTTATTTTTTCAATTTTTCTGGTGGTCTTTTTTGTATTAAAATAATAAATGTCTCATAGGTTTCACGAAAGTTTTAGATTCTTCGTCAGAATTTTTTTTAGGTGTCAAAAGCAAATGTACAAAAAAGCTGGAGAAAGAAGATAATTTTTTTTTTAAGACGACTGAGAAACGCGCAGAAAACGTTTATCGCGTTGTTCTGAGGAAGTCGTTGACGATTTAAATTCAGCGACGCTGGAGTGGCATTTCAGAATAAAATCGCATTATTTTTAAGCATTTTAAAATTTTTCCACTGGTTTCATACGTGATGTTACTAATTGTAGGTTGTTGTGTTTTTATGTAGATAGCTTCCAGTATTAAAAAAAAATTGGTTTCGGAATGTAGAATAGAAATAACAATCAACTTTAGGCATAGAATAAACTTTACTTTAGGATAACCGCATACATAACAAATAAATAAAATAAAATAAAATAAAAAATAAGCTAAATCAACATCTAAAGAAGGAATGAATAACGCAATAAATAGAAAATAAATTATTCCAATCACGCGTACTAAAATAACTAAAATAAGGTCAACTATTAACTCGACACATTCACATTGAAGTTCATCCATTGGCTAATAAAAATATAAACCTGTGAGAGACAAATAACAACGAATCTGGTTTGTTAGTAAGCTAGACCACGTGGATATATGAAAACAAACAGTAACAAAAAAAACTGTGCACTTAGTCTTACAATTCCCTACGAAGATGAAACGCTGACGCTTCTGCGTAGCTTAATTGCCATGAAAATATGCTTATACTTTACTATTAAGCTCTACTCATGTATTGAGCACTATTGAAGTTAATCAAAATCATGAACATGTATATATATAATATTTGTTTTTTGTTTATTATCTATGTACGTATACGTTATGCCCCCTTTTTAATCGGGACTTATAAGCATAGAAATATAACTATTCACTACTGGTCGCGCGATTAGAAACCCCGGCTTACGAGTATTTTACAACTCAAATCTCGACATCTAGAACCACTAGGCCACCGCTGCATAGCTAAATAAATAGTGATAATCTAACACTTATTTCGGCGGCTTGACGCCCTAAGAGCGTTCGACTTGTGTGTGTGTGTGTGTGTGTGTGTGTGTGTGTGTGTGTGTGTGTGTGTGTGTGTGTGTAGAGAGGGAGAGATATTTGAGCGATTAAGTTCCAAATAAAGAGCATACACAGAGGTCATATTTGCTTTACTGCTGTTTCGAGGCAGTGTTTATTTTAGGTCATACAATGAATCATAAAAATTATAAAAGCTGGCTCTCTTCAGAACATAACTCAATATACATGTCCAAAAAAGTCTCAAATTCCACCAAAAACAGAACAAGATCACAAGAAAGGTCTTCTCAACAAATTTCTTGGTAAATATTATTGCTTACAATACTCAATTCCACATCAAAATATTATAAATCTAAAAACGAACATAAAGGAACACGTAAAACCGCCATATTTGTTAATAAGACGGTTAGGAATCAAGGAGAAAATAAAAAGAAACAACTCTACAATCTTAAGATTTAAATTTCGCATAATAAAAAAAAAATCAAAATACATATATATATATATATATATATATATATATATTAGGTACGTGCAAAAATGTCCGTCTCTTGTACGGACTATGATATTAAAAAGCGCTCATCATTAATTATTTAATTAGTTTCCGTGTGAACTTTGATTGTGTTTGAAAGATAAAAGCCTAAACTTAATCTCTAAACGAAAAAAACTACATATTTACGCGTGAAAAATAAATTATAATGAAATATGTAATCACGGCGGCGAAAAAAACCCAAAATTCAGCGAATTTTGAACTTTGAAAAAATTACTTGTAAAATTCCCTTGAAAGATAAATATAAGTTTTTGGGAACTATTTCAAAGATAATTATTAAATTAAAGTCATAAGATACTGAATTTTAAAAAAAATCCGATGTTTTGCTAAAAATTAGCAAAATTATCCCCCCAAAAGTCATAAATTAGTAAAATCCGGCATCAGTTAATCGGTAAATGACTTTGTTTACCAATTGACTATCGCTATGCAAAATATATGGAAGACAAAAATGTCATAATTTATCATTTTTAACTTCATATATAAATATAGTTTTGTAATAGTTTATAGGAGTTGAAAAATTATTATCCATTAATTTCTTTATTCTTTTTAAGGTTATAAACAAATTTAAGTACCTTATTTTGTTATAATAAAAAAGGAAATGCTTATTTAATTAAAATATTTGTGAATGTACGCCATTAAGATCTCATTTTATTTTTAACTAAAAAGGTTCATATTTAACTTGGTATTAGTTTTTAATTTAGTAATACTCTGAAATTATTGATGACGTCTGTTTACCAATGTTTTTCCTTAGAATTTGACATAAAACTTTTTTTAAATGTTAAAAATCATTTTTACGTTACGAACTGCGTCAATTTTATCATTTTTTTTACATGATTTAAAACTTTAGTTACTCGATTTGTTCTTAACGTGTCGTAACGATAAATTACATTGATTATTTTTTTAATAAAGTGTATTTTTATTTTAAGTGTGAAAAAGTAAATTAAAGTCAATGACTACACTGACAATTTATTCATTGAAAAAAAAAGTTAAAACAGTTATTTATTGATAAACAAAATTCAATTTTGAAAGAAAATGTCATGTTTGAATTCTCTTTATTTATTAATAAATAATTGTTTTTAACTTCTTAAATATTTATTAATGAAAAAATACGAAACAAATACAAATCTTTCTAAATAATTGACGATGAATTGTGAAATTAACGAAATTGTTGAATCTCTACAAATAAAATTTTGAGGGCGGTGTAAAAGTGAGTGGTTGTTGGAAGGCTAATCCCACCTGGTTATTACAGAACGGGGCTACCATACCAATCAAAGTGAATCGTTAGTAGAAATTATCCAATTTAAAAAATTCTTTTTTTCGTTAAGTTCCTTGATCTCAAATTTGTCAATTTTTGGTTTATTTTCAAGATTATAAAAAAAAATGCTTGCGCTGATGATGCCACGTTCATGTATGAAAGGGAAATATAATTATGTCGCATATTTTATTTTCCCAGAAACTCTAATCATTAAAATCACATGAAATATTTTTTGCAATTATATTATTTTTTTGGTGAAAATATTGATTAAGCAATGCTTTATTCAATAATAATATCGCTAATTCAAAAAATTAATTTTTCTTCGAGTTATAGTGATTTTGTTAACACGGTAATTAGGGGCCTTTTTTGTAATATATAAAAAATATTAAAAAAATTATTTTTTAATTGTTAACATCTACAATGCTTTATCACATTAAAAAAAAAAAAAAAAAAATGCATTTTTTTTTTATTAATATATAAAAATATAACTTTAGTAAAGGTGTATTTTATTTTTAAAAAATAATACATGTTCACTAAGATTAAAAAAAAAAAATGGTTTCATTATATTCCGTGATTGTTGATTAATAAATATTGAAAATTTCATTAAAATTGGTTGATTTCCTGAATTTCAGTGAATTGTTAAGTGAAGGGGGGGGGGTAAAAATGTTTTTACATTTTGTGAATCGGCCATTGATTTTGCACGTACCTAATATATATATATATATATATATATATATATATATATATATATATATATATATATGTGTGTGTGTGTGTGTGTATTACAGAAGATCAGAACAACATCGGTACCGTCGGTTTCAAATCCAAACATAGTGAACCTATAGTTGGTCTCATATGTCGGACTCTGTGTACATTGATTTGTATTTTTGTTGGACACCGACGAAAATATTGTTCTGAAGATTATCCAGTGTTTTAACAAAAAATGTTGCATGACTTAAAATAAACACTGACTTGAAACAGCTGAAAAAGCTATAATACGTTTGTATATGCTCTTTATTTGGAATATGATTTGAAAATTTATTTAATTCGTTAAAAATGCATACACATATATAGTATGAAAATATTCACGAAGGTTGATGATTTTCTTCGGGAATGGAACTTGAATATTTTTGTAGCTTACTTGCCATAAATATATTTCCAATACTACTACTAAGCTTTACTAACGTATTGAGCGTTGTTGAAATTAATACTGAAATATATTATATTACTTTCTAATGCTTAATGTGTATATAACATGCATATTACATAAAATAGTAAAAAATTATATATCCGACTATTAAGTTAAATATGACTTTCGTATCGGGGTTCGAACCGTGTAATCGGCAGACTGATGATTGCAGGTTTGGCATGAAACACATGTGTATATGGGTAATTTGAAAAATATTATTTATAAATAATTGTTCAAAGCTCTCGCTAGATAGAGCACTTTAAATAAGTTGACAACAGGCCGTCATTTACAGCGTAATGCAACACTCTAGGCCTATTAAGTGTTCTCGACGGCCTGCTTATACCGAATTTGCCATTAAGACGTTAATTTACTCTCCCATTTATAGACAATGCGTGGTGGGCACATCGGTACGTGCTCCGACTAGTGAGTGAAATATGTCTTTCGTATCGGGGTTCGAATCGTGGGATCGACAGGGATTGTCTCCATACTGATGATTGCCAGTTTGGCATGAAACACATGTCCATATGGGTATTTTGAATAATATTATTTATAAATGATTATATATATATTAATATATCAATTCGGATACAAAAGTATAAAATTCGGGCTTAGCCAAACTCGGACAACCCAGTATCGAAATTATTTGAGTGAAACGCGGGGATGAAATATATTTTCATAGCTTACTACCTAGCTCTATTTAAGTAAATACTGAAAATTGATACATAAAAAATTATATCTCCTTATAAAATGTTATGTGGACACATGAAATAGTTATATATATATATATATATATATATATATATATACTTTCTGTTAAATATAGTGTATTTAATATTAAAAAACACACTACATTACTTTTTTTTTAATTTTCTTTATCTTTTTGTGTTTGCTGGGGATGAGGCATCCTACCGGATGCCAGACATTCAGCCCCTATTTCAGAGACTCCAATCGAGAGATCTTTTTAAAATTCTAACGGTCCTTTTAAGCGCATGCGTGTCTATATGTACTATTAACGGTTCATGTGTGACTATTGACTAAACTAAGAGATGTCCAAAAAAGCATGAAAACACGGTATGGACAACGCACCGACGTCATTGTTCTTGGTTGAAATAACCCAGTATCGAAACCAACAACAAAACACAAAACTGTCCCGATCTTCTCTACGGTGTCTCGTGGGGGTCAATGGAGCATCACAAATTCGTCAAATACTTACAAGTGACGATTTTTATTTCACCCTCCTCCTCTTCTTCTTTTTTTCTTCCTCTTCTTCTTTTTCCTTCCTCTTCTTCTTTACTTATGTTACCGATTTGAATTATTATTCACATACAACTGAAGACGACGCCACGCTAGTTATTGCCTGCGCTCGTTCAAATATAACTCGTTTATGATTCGGCTTTTTCTTGGATACACCGGGCCTAAGCACCTTTATCTAATTACAGGTGAGACATAAAACATGCTTTATCAATTTATTTGGTTTATTTCTATTAATAAGTAAAATAGCCGATCGGGATCGAAGGTGAGGTACATTCTTTCCTATTTGATGTATGTAAGAACAAAAAAAGAATTTGCCCAGTTATTCATACCGGCCATTCTTTTATTTTATTAGTTTTAAATCTCTCAATTCGGCCAAATTTTTTTTAGGCTTTTTGCTTGTTTGTTCGTTTATTTGTTTGTGAATTAATATATCAATTCGGATACAAAAGTATAAACTCCGGGCTTAGCCAAACTCGGACAACTCAGTAACGAAATTACTCGAGTGAAACCCGGCTAATAAACATCGACTCATTTATTCGCGATCGCGTATATATATATATATATATTTCTAAATTGCAAATTCAAAGGCAAATTCATTTCTTCTTTCTTTTTTCATTTTTTTACGGTCACATTTTAAAAATAAATAAATTTATATCGAAATTACCAAAATGTTAATGTTTATCAATCTATATGAATAAACGCGAGAGATTTTATTTCGTGTTTACACCACAGTTATGAATGGCATGTTTATTATCTTTAATTAATGTTTCAACTAAGCGAACTTTGCGAAGCGATAGCAAGCCGCCGGCAAAGCCAGTTAGCATATATATATATATATATATATATATATATATATATATATATTATTTGTAGTTAAACTTGCAAGGTTTAAGCTCAATAGATATTAATTTTACATACTGTTCTAGTATTTTTTTCTTCTGGTGAATCATCATTCTTAAAAATTCAGGATATGTTTGTATACCTTGTTTGTCTGGATAGATGGCGAAACGACTGTAAAGAATTAACCACTTCACTGATAAATAAAGATATAGCTGCTGGAATCTCCATTCTATTGTTTTTATATATATATATATATATATATATATATATATATATATATATATATAAGAAAGAGAGAAAAGCGACCCAGTATACAAGTTTCCATTCTTATTACTTATATCGTTTGCCTCCATGCAGTTCTATTTTTTCGATAAATGTTCTTATGTAAAGAAATTACATATTTTGAGAAAGATTTCTAACTTGATTTTTTTTTCTTAAGGGTAGCTTTTTTTTTCTAAACCGGTTATTTCTTTTCTTTCTTTTTTTTTTTCTAAAGGCAGCTTTTCTCTTTTTTTCTTAAGGCGTTTTTTTTTTATTTTATTTTTTTATTTATAAATTATATTTCAGGTTTTAAAAAAGTATATAACTATTTTATCAGTTTTAAATACCCTCCACTCTATAATAAAAAGCAATGTGTATTTATTTGTATATATATATGTATCAGTCCTGTCACACAAAAGCTTAATAAGGAAAGGGAGAAGGCAAATATATTTCCGTAATCAGACGTTTTCTTTCTTCCTTTTTTCCTGTCTGCTTTTTATACCGATTTATATCTTGCTGGTTTTTTTTTTGTCTTTCTTTCTTTCTTTTTTACTTTCCAGTTCGGGGCGGTTTCTTTCTTTCTTATTTCTTTATGCAAGAGTCACTTTTAACCATTTCACTTCCGCAAACGTCTTTGATGTTTTTAACATCCGGTGTCATTTTTCTTTTTAATGTCTAGCCACACGAACCTCCTAATAATCAAATGAAGAACATTAAAGGAAGAAAAAAGTCAAGATTGCTGTTTTTAGGTCATCAGAAATGACTCATAATTGTTTTCAACTCGCGACACTTCAGTCCTATCCTATTAAAAAAAGACGCATTAGAAAAACTTATATTGGAAAGCAAATAGAAAGTCAGACAATCCCCGCCGTCTGAAATGAATTCGAAAAAATCATTCACTCTAAATGAAAAGTAACCTTAAGTGTTTTTCTTTCTTCTTTAAGTGATCAGAAATAATAATAATAATAATTTATATATGAAAAATTAAATTACTGACGTAATTCTGTTATTTTATAAGAATATTAGTGCAAACACTGGCGAAGCATAATTTCCCCCTAATGTTTCACGAAGAGTGCACACTAGTATTTTCATATTTCAGAAAACATCGTTGGCGTTTTCTGAAACTAGTTTGAGACAAAATGGATAGTATTTAGTTCGCTAAAACTGAATTTTAGAGGCGCCGTTGGACCACAGTTTTAAAAGACATTTTTTTTCTAGGTCCTTATCGAAGCAGATGAGGTACAATCTCACACAATACAAACAAAAATAAGTAGTTAGTAAGTTAAGTTCGAAATTCCATACAGATTCCCGAGTTCAACAGAAATATTCCCAAGTGGGAAAGGATGCACTCGAAGAAGGTCGGACGTTACATCGGCCGAAACATTGTCAGAATGACATTCAGGATGAATGGTAGTAGTCCGAATAATATAAATAATACAAATTATCAACCCCTATCTAAAAAAAAATCCGAAACAAGAACGTTTCATCATTTAATTTTTAATTTGTGGATATTTTAAGTAGTTTAACCCTCCAAGATTGGTTTCCCTCTCATAATAGGTAGAAAAGGTGGTTAATTTAAAGAATGGGGAGCATAACAATTTGCTTTTGCCCTCTTGACTAGAGAACATAGTCTAGAATCAGATGACCAGACCTATATGTGCTTTAGATTAATCTTACAACACAGCGTTAGTTACTTATACAGGGTAGCTAAGAAGTCACTGATGGATCACTGAGGGATTTTTAACTTGAATAGATTCTTTATTTTTGGTTGTACCTTAATGGAATTTTAACATAATATAAAAAAGAAAATGGCCATTGTTTTGCAAAAACGAACAAAAATGAAAAAGTTGGCAATGTCAACTGGCCTTTATGTTTCCCAGACTTGACTCTCCCTGACTTTTTTGTCTGGGGGTATCTCAAAGAAAAGTTTTACATCAACAAACCTGAAACTCTACGGGAATTGAAGAACATCAGGAATTGAAGGAAAACGTCAAGGGAATTAAATCATAACCGAGTGATCCTGCAATCAAGAGAGTAGAGAGTAGACATTAGGTTTACTTTGGGCAGCTTTGTAACTCTCGCTTCTCTTATTTTGTCCTTTAGTCCTCATATTCTATAAGCGATGTTTCTGACAAAGGGGGAATAATTGCTGTTTTCTGGGTAGGAATCTATCGATCTAACACTTATCGTTGGATAATTTTTTTTTTACCTTGAAATAGTATTTTTTGTAGCTCCTTACATCAACTGGCTTCATGCCTTGTCTGGAGCGATTTCCATAAAAAATCCGTATTGGATAATGTTATGGAAAAGGACACGAATTTGTGAAGCTGAAAATGGAAACCATTTAAAAGATGTCATTTTTCATAAATAAATTATTTTTCATTTTTGTTCTTTTTTTTCTAACAAATATCAATTGTCTTCGTCATATTATGTTAAAATTCCATTAGTGTACCATGAAAAATAACGAATCCATTCAAGTTATAAATTCATCAGTGATCCATCAGTGACTTCTTGGACCTTGTGTTACCTCTACTGTTCTCCTTCGATCCATGACTATACCCTGCGCAATTAGTGTAGATGCAACACTATCTTTAGATCCGAGCACCCATATCTATGTATTTGGGGATTTTAATGTCCACCACAGATTGGATTGATTTCTCGAGCTATACAGACGCAGCTGGTAACATCATAGTTTCTCTATTGCACATTCCCTTTCACAGAGTTTCACTTTCCCGACCCGCCTCCCAGATTGTGGGGATCAGCAAGCCTCACTTTACAACCTATTCTTGACTTCACTGCCCGAGGCTTGTGTAACGGATGCTGATAGCCCACTCAAGAACCCTGATCACCTTATAATAGTTGATATCACCCTAAACTTCCGACCCAAAACCAAAGCGCCGTTACTCAAAACGACGAGATACTGCAAACAAGCCTACTGGGAATCCATCAGAGATCACATCAGAGACGCCCCATGGAGTAAAACTTTTCATTCTCTGCTGAACAGTGTGCACAAATGAGGTAACAGAATGGGTCAAAGCAGGACTAGAAGCATATGTCCCAACGCGGAAATTTTGTAGTAAGCCCCACTCTCCAATGGTTCACTTAAACCTATGCAGCTGCTATTGCGCAGAGGCAGCAAGTATTCCAACGATTCAACCACCATAAGTCAGCTACAAATAGACAAAAAATATAGCATGAAAAAACCATTGACAGAGTGTAATAGCCTCAGCTAAAAGTAAGTATATGAATATGACTAGAACACGTATTGAATCGAAGAAATTAGGAACTCGCGATTTCTGGAGAATCTATAATAGTGTGGTGAATAATGGACAATCAAAAATCCTCCACTATCGAACTACCATGATGTCGCTTGCACGGCAATGGGTAAGGCTGCTTGTTCAGAAGTTCGCCTTAAACTCCACCTTGAGCTCCTCAAACAAATCCCTCCTTAATTACACGCTCCGAACAGAAGCCACACTTGATGATTTGATCATCACCCCTTCCGATGTCCGAGATATCATAAAAACTTTTACACCTCCAAAGCATGTGGTCCTGATTCTATCCCTGTTATAATTAAAAAAAGTCTCTGCTGAGCTAGACCCTGTCCTATCTAAACTCTATAATAAATGCCTTGACGAATCTTGCTTTCCTGATAGCTGAAAAATTGCTTCTGTTTACCAGTGTTCAAGGATTATGGTGAAAAACTGATCTGCAAAATTATTACCCCATCAGTCTCCTCCCACTCTTCGCTAAAATCTTTGAATCATTAATCAATCTAGCAGTAGTCAACCACCTTGTAAACGCTAAACTTCTTCCTGACCAACAGTATGGATTTAAGCAAGCCTATTCTACTGCTGATAGCCTAACGGTTATCGCTGAATGCATACACCATACACTGGACAAGGCAGGTGAAGCTACGGCGGTAGCGCTTATTATATCCAGAGCCTTTGACAAGGTCTGGTATAAAAGTCTTCTCATAAAAATTAATTCGTACGGTATTACTGGACGAATATTTAATATAATCAGATCTTTCTTAGCCAAAAGAAAGATCCAGGTCGTCCTCGATAGCCGTATATCTAAATAACATAACATCAATGTTGATGTGCCCCAGTGGTCGATTCTAGGACATTTATTATCCCTGATCTTTATAAACTTCCCTGATGCAATTGTGTCCGAGATGAGTATATTTGCTGATGACACCACGCTTTATTTTCGACATGTGGGTGAAACGAACGCACACATTTCCAAGGTAATGGCTGAATCCTTAGAAAATGGTATTGGGCCATAAGTGAATGGCTACATTTAATGCTACTAAAACAAAACTCGATTGAATTAACAATTATAAGAAACCTTACCAACCACGAATGGCTAATAGCACCCTATCTGAGATTCAAACATTCAAACTTCTCAGCCTAACAATCACAGGTAACACCAATTGGAATACGTAGAAGATACTGCCAAGTCTGCTGCCAGGAAGGTGGGCTCCCTATATCAGGCTAGAAAACTTCTCACACCTGCCAGTATCCTATATCTCTACAAAACCACCATCCGCCCATGCATGTAGTATTATTGTCTGGTCCATCAACCACTAGTATCTCCCTCTTGGACGTCATTAAAAATAGCCTCTAATCTAATAGGTCCACACTGTCTACCAAGCTCCAGCCTCTGTCCCATCGCTGCCATACTGCATTCTTGTGCTTGCTTTGCAAGAACTCCAATGGAATGTGTTCCGATGAACTTTCTGCACTTGTACACCCTTGACGTAAAAACATCCGACCAACCCGTCAATCAGCAAAATCCCACTCCATTCACTGTAGAGGTCTCCAGATGCCGGAAAGCTTTCTACTCTAATGGCTTCTTTCCTCGAACTGCTTGCCTTTCAAATTCTCTCCCTGCTCCTAGTTTCCCCGACTGTACCAACATGCAGAAGTTTAAATATAATGTGAACAAACATCTCGCTGGATAACTCACCACTTAAGATGCCTCCTATAAATCTGAACCGTAATTCACATTAGCCTTTCATGTCTCAATGTGCCTTGTTTGGGGGTTAATGAAAGTTTTTAAAAAACAAACAGATGTGGCAGTATGGTGGCCGAAATGTGGTAGTATGATGATTTAAGTGTGAGTTAGATGGATAACTGGACATGGTGAATCATATTGTTAGTGTGACGGTATGAAATTGTCAAGCTAAGATTAAGATTAAAAGAAGACGCATGCACGCAATACTTTACAATGCATTAATAGTAGGGGTGGGACGTAATGGGTGAAAATTTCAGATTCATGTGAGTAGTATTTTTTTGTGTTCATTTATACATAAATAATATTAAACAATCAAACATTTTGAAAATTTTGCAAAATTCAGAAGGTGCAGCCCAATAGTTTTTGGCTATTTTACATCTATGAAAACCCTTTCACAGCCTGAAAATGGTCCTAAATTAAAGTACTATATCAGATTTAACCATCTATATCCATTCATAGCTTTTGAGGATGTTTTAGGACTTTTTCACCGAAAAATGATGGATTTTGAGTCCCGTGGAGCCCTAACGGCTATTTTTTGCCTGCACCTTCTGAATTTTGAAAATTTTTCAAAATGTTTGATTGTTTAGTGTTATTTATGTATAAATTAACACAAAAAATACTACTCACATGAATCTGAAATTTTCACCCATTACGTCCTACCCCTATTAATAGTTCCTATTGCTTTATAATGCAAGTAAAACATGGACTATATTGACAGAGCATAAGATGAATCTCAATGTGTTTTGCAATTAAATGTTTAAGAACTCTCATTGAAGTAACTTTGTGAGATAGACTAAGAAATACAGATATCAGAAAGAGGCTTAATATTAACAGATCAATCAACAACGTTATTTGGAAAAAGAGAGTAACGTGGTTTGGATATATTTCCCGGCTACCAGACTCCAGCTATGTAAGGAAATTATAACAAGATTCAATTGAAGAAAGATCAGGAAGAGGATCACCAAAGAGATGGACCAATCCGTTCCTGACAGCTGAAAGATTGGCGCAAGACCGTGAGAACTGGCATACTTTTGTTTTTAAGCTCTCTGTGGTATACACATAAATAAGTAAGTAGTAAGTACACGCACGTTCCCCAAATCTTCAAATGGTTTCGACCTGTGATGGATAGTTTTGTTTTTCTCTCCCATTAGCCGTGAAACTGTAAATGCCAAAAATGGTGATAAGAGACTGTCTGGCTGTACCAGAAGATCTATTTTGTCATACTTTGGGGAAAATACTTCTCCATAATCTCGTGAGGTCGACATGGCAAAATATCGGTGATACACAAGAGAATAGATAGCATATTGAAGCCATTAAAGTAAACGACCATCAAAACGCTCTTTTCTCCCACAAGTTAGATTTCAACTTCACATTCAAATTTATTGAAACTTCGGTAATCTATTACTAACAGACATTTTGTATATGTCTGTCTGAAGCCGAAACCATATTATTACTTTTATTCATGTACTATCGTCCAATGCTCAATTCAGAGGAATTTTTTAGTATCCGTTCTGTTGTGATGAGACCATCTTCACAGATATTACCTCTTCCTTTTTAGTGTAGTATATGTTCGTTCGTCATTATATCATCCCCCGGGCGTTTACTCGTCCTTTGGGGGATAGTGTAGTATCCGATCTGCAGTAATGATACCATCCTCCCAGGCATTATCTCCTCCTTTTAGGAAAGGGGGTAGTGTAGTATATGTTTTGTTGTGATGAGACCATCCTACTCGGCATTACCCCCTCTTTGGGGGGGGAGGGGTCAACAAGAAATTGTGACAACCGACGGTGCATAAGCAAACTGAACACTCACAGTACTAGCAAAAATATGCAACTAGAGGGAGCATATTATTTACTGGTAATACCGAATTATTAGATAATTCGTAAAATAATGACTAATTGAAGAAACAAACATTGAACTCATCCGTGACTAATTTATCAAGCAATTACAATCGATCAATTTGCTTAAGATCGTCGGAAACTGTTGTAATACTGACATCAAGTTTATTAGAAATGTTTCTGACATTTTGACGTGGATTTTGTTAAACAATTGCTTTCAAACGTCCATTGTCAAGAGTGTATGGCAATCCTCTATCTTCTTAATTACCACCATGGAATTTCTGAAATCATCTTCGTACCGTACGATCGTATGTGGACCCTTCTTTCCACCCTGTTGATATTGAAAGCTGTTTTAGAAGCATTATGATCGAGTTTGAACTCCCGCAAAAATAGTATAATTTTTTTAATTTTTTTAATCTTCGTTAAGAACTTATATGCTTCAAAATTGTATTCGGAAATGAATTATTGGACATTCTTTTAAAGTTTGTTTTTTCGTGTTTAACGACCTATAAACGATTATAAGGTCATCCCAGGTCAAACAGATTTTTTTAATTATTAAATTCTTTAATTTTAAATTATTTATTGATTTTCTTTTTTCAGAAGCAGTCAGTTTATACAATGTTTCTTTTTGTGAAGGTATTTTTAGAGTGTGGAATTTGACTATTCATAATGTGTGATTGATATTATTCGGGCCATTCTTTTGAATAGGGGTTTTCAAATTCTTTGCTTGGAAACAAAATAATTAACATTTCTATGCAGGTTAATTGGCATTTGTTTCTTGTCAAATGTTATTTTGTGAATACTTGATTCTTTTTATTATTAGATATGTTCATACAAATTAGTTCCTTTAAGAAACCTATAATTTGAAAAAAAAACTATATATTCTAATAATGTTTTTTGTATTTGGTAGTTTGTAATATTTGCTCCGTATATGTGCATATTTTTGTATTTTGAATGCTCAACACGGTTCTTAAAACGTGTGAAGGGCGACCGATCAAATTAGCTCACTTTTGCATTCGTCTTGTCTTGCTTTCAATCCCGCTCATATCCGCTAATCCCCGCATTTAAAACGCCTCCTATAAATTATATATATATATATATATATATATATATATATATACATATATATATATATAAAATATTGTTTTCCGCGTACACGAGTTTCGCTGTATATACAGCTTTTCAGTCTGGCTAACTATAGCGAGATGTTACAGCTGAGCTACGAATATATATATACATAAATACATAGCATACATAGGGTTAACAATCGAACGATTGGTCCATATGTTGTATTAAATTTCTGTATAAATAAACAAATATTACGCTCTTAATTCTGATTCCCTTAATTAATTGAGCACTCTTCTGAGATGTTCCTACTATTTCACAAAGAGTTTATATATATATATATATATATACATATACCTATATATATATATATATATATATATATATATACATATACCTATATATATATATATATATATATACATATACCTATATATATATACATATACATATATATATATATACATATACATATATATATATATACATATATATATATACATATATATATATACATATACATATACATATACATATATATATATATATATATATATATATACATATATATATACATATATATATATATATACATATACATATATATATACATATATATACATATACATATATATACATATATATATATATATATACATATATATATATATATACATATATATATATATACATATATATATATATATACATATATATATATATATACATATATATATACATATATATATATACATATATATATACATATATATATATACATATATATATACATATATATATACATATATATATACATATATATATATATATATATATATATATATATATATATATATATATATAATAGAACAATGTTTCAAACAAACTACATCAACTCTTATCACTTATCAATATATGTTTTATCGTTAAATCTATTAAAGCGTACACATCAATTATTAAGCATATAAAATGTTATTTTTTAAAAAAACTGCAAAAATCGTAACATAAATCAACGTTTTTAAAAGTGAGTGGAAAAACTGGCCATTATTTTCCGAGCAACCTTATATGTACGCGATTCAAACATATGACGATGTGCGGCGAGGAAGGATAGTTGCGAAGAAAGCGGAGAAGGAAAGAAAGAAGAGAACAAAGAGAAATGAACAGTAAGTGATTTTAGTGATCGTTTGTAGAAACGGAGTAACTGTAATATGATTCCATTGATCGTATTCTTCGAGTTTTCTTTTCTTTTTCTTTTTTTGTGTTTCTTGTTGCTCCTAAACTGATTTGTCAGTGAAAAACGCAAGCGCTGTTTTTTATTTATTTCAATGTCTTAAGCGCGCCTTTCGCTGAATCGCGACCACATAATACACGCTTCCCTTTTCAATTATGGTAATTCGAATTTAGCGCGCATAAACCGGCGGTCAATCACGCAACAACACACTACTTAGTGTCTAACTCACGACCTGTACCTAATATGAGGGATGCTGCCCTACAAGTTTAGCCATAAATCTGCGATAAAAATTACTTCTTTTCTCTATTTACTTGCTTGCCAAGTCGGATGTTAATATGGGGAACATCTAGCTTACCAAAAAGGGCACTCTGGATTGGGACAAAAATTTGAATTGCTTCAAGCCAGAAGAGTTGTTCCTTCACTAACCGATAACAGAAGTGTAGTATCAGAACAGATACCGCACTTTAATCTCAGCTCAAAAGCCATAAATAAACGTGTTAAGTTTTTTTTTTTAAACCCGCATGATTCTGTTGTTGGCATTGGTTTTCCCGATTCCTTTTTAGAATCAGGTACTCACAGATGGAACAACATGAAGGTTGCCAACATCCATAGTAAAAGTGGTGCTATGGATCCGACACGCCGACTCGTAAGTCCGCACCGGTATGCACTTCACCACCGCCCCCATCAAAATTACTGTCATTGTACAATTCACTGAAGCAGATGCACATAAAATTTACATCGGTGAAAAACATCGAAACTTAGAGAAGATTAACGAACATAAAGATTCATTTAACTAAACGATCATCAAAATGCCCGTTTCTCCCATATGTTAGATTGTAGCAGTCACCAATAGGGACTACTTTTGAATGCGTAATCACTGTTCCTGTGAGCTGGCTTGTCCAATCAAATTACAGGGCGCAGTGATATCGTTAGTTCCCTAAGGGACTACTTATGTCCCCTTAGGGTTCGAGGAAAAAGAACAGACGACCTCCCGGCACCAGCTTGGACACATCGCAGAGAGCACCAGCGAGGAACGAGGAAACGCTCTCTCTCCCGCCGCCGTCGCCATTTGACGACTACTACTATCTTCACCTGAAGAAATCCACGGGCGGCTCTAAGAACTCTTATATTCTTCCTCTTCCTCAGACGGACACTGTCCCACTCTCTTCTACCTATACCAAACGGTATAGGTAACCTTGAGTTAATAAAACCCTTTTTTGTTATAGTTACAGAAATACTTTTCGTTGTTCCGTTTCTTTACGAGAAGATAAAAGGATAACCCCTTTCCTGTCATTCAATTTTATTCAAACCTAGTAATCTATTACTAATAGAGATTTTGTATCTGTCTGTCTGAAGCAGAAAATATACTATTGCTTAGTAATATAAGTACAATAGTAAATTAATAAATGTACTATTGTACTTATATTACTAATAGAGATTTTGGTATCTATCTGTCTGAAACTGAAACTATAATTGTACTATTGCACTATCTTTTAATGTCCAATTCGGTTTATTATACTATTTTAAACTAATGTACTATCTTTGAATGCTCAATTCAGGAAGACAATTATAGAAACAGCACCACAGAATACAAAAATACTGCACCCACATCTAATGCTGGCATTTATTTAGTTCCATGCAAAGCATTATAAAACTGAAACAACGAAACTTCGATGAAAATATATACAAACAGAAAAGAGCCTTTAAAATAAACAATCACAAAAACGTCCTTTTCTTCCCTGTGTTAATTTTCAACTGCACATTCAATTTCATCCACACTAATAACCCCATTGAAACTGTCATCATTTCCAAGTCTGCAATTATCAAACCACGAATAGGTTTTTACCTTATAAAACTTACTTTAGCTAAAACCTTAGTCCGACAAAGCATTAGGATAGAAAATGCTTAATAAATTTCTATTTTTCTAAAATATAAAAACAAAATCGTGTTTCTTTAAATGCTATTAATACTTTCATTTTACTACCTTCACCCTGTTTTTTTCTTTTTGCACAACAAATTATAGGTATAAAAATATTGGCAATAAATTTCAGTTTTTTTGCCTATGACCTGTTGTGGATCTGTTTAGGTCGAATTTCAGAAAGTCAAAAACTTTCCACTTATTTTGTTGCTCTCTTTTCGTCTTTTCCTCGTTTTAATCTGTTTACTTTTCGCGTTATCAAAACACGTTTTGAAAAACAAAATAATGATGATCCCTTTTTTATATTTTCTTTTCTCTTCTTCTTCTATTGCCCCTCTCCTATTTATCTCTCATGTCTATGCTTTCAATTGTTAATCTTCGAGAGAAAAAATAATATTCTCCGTTCATTTCTGAGGATGACTTTTTTACTAACGAAGCCGAAATATTAAATTTTTACAATACGAGTTAATTTCGATAAATTGTTTTCGTATATCCGCTTTTACTATTTCACCTCTCATAAACGTCTTGATATGTTTTTTGTATTGCAAATTAATTTTATACAGTATGTTATGTATTTAGTTGCTTATTATTGATGCTACACTGTCGGAAATAAATATCTGATATTAAAGCTATATAAAAACGTTCATCGTATTTCGCTGGCTGATGCAGCAAGGTGATTCGGTTGCACACACGTATATATATATATATATATATATATATATACATATATATATATATACATATATATATATATACATATATATATATATATATACATATATATATATATATATATATATATACATATATATATATATATATATATATATATATATATACATATATATATATATATATATATATATACATATATATATATATATATATATATATATACATATATATATATATATATATATATATATATATACATATATATATATATATATATATATATATATATATACATATATATATATATATATATATATATACATATATATATATATATATATATATATACATATATATATATATATATATATATATATATATATACATATATATATATATATATATATATATATATACATATATATATATATATATATATATATACATATATATATATATATATATATATATATACATATATATATATACATATATATATATATATATATATACATATATATATATATATATATATATATATATATACATATATATATATATATACATATATATATATATATATATATATATATATATATATATACATATATATATATATATATATATATATATATATATATATATATATATATATGAATTACCTGCTGGACACTACCATCTAGTGTCTTCAATCTCTCTGTACAAAGGTTTGTCAGGACACGCTGACATGAGAATACTTCCACCTACAAGTAAACCCTGACAAAATATTCAAAATAACATAGTATTCGAAGCCCAAATAAAATCCCCTCGACCCGGCTATAGACTTGCTCATACGAGGAATGGTGCACCTTCTCCTAGTAATGTTACCTAAAGTAACAACACTTAGATGGATACTCCACCACATTAGATGAATTTTTGTTCTGAAATCCGGTAAGACAAAGAGACCACAAGAAAGATATACTATAACATAGTAAACTGGTCAATTGGGGAGAGGAAAATGAATGTTCTTAAGTTCTTAACTAATTCAATGTTTGAGAGATAAAGGAGAACTTTAATAAAATATTCGAATATCTATGTATCTCATAGAAATCAAGTGTTAACCCCAGGAAGGGGCCCCTTGCTTTCTGAGAACTTAGACAGAAGTAAAATTAAACAAAAATATACATATATAGTCATCTACATACAGACTGTTTCGCTGTATCACTGCTCTTCAATGCGGCTATCCCAGCTAGTGCCTCAAGCCAAGATCGAAAGTTAGCGCTTCTACCCCTAAGCTATTACGCGACACTGGCTGAATGTAAGTGAAATCTCAATGTAAACATTGTCAAGTGCCAGGAGCTCGAATTGGTTTTACCCAATGAGCAATATATATATATATATATATATATATATATATATATATATATATATATATGTATACTTAGGCAGCAAGTCATTATCTAAGCAAGCGTTGCTGAACGTCGCGGAACTTTCTCGTTTGTATATCTTCTTCGTGAGGTTCTCAAGCTGGTTTCAGGTGGCAATCCGTATAGTACTTCTCCGATTGTTGTTAATTCGACCATCTTTTTCGAGCGCTTTCGACTTTCATAGTCGTCTTCAGGATTAGGTTGTTTTTTTTTTAAATAAGAAGACTTGAGTTAATATTTTATAGGTATCGTTATGGGCGAATGAAAGAAATATATATATTTGTGTAGATATATTTTAAGAAAATTTACCAGAACTGTTCAATGTTATATCTCGATGAATGTTAACATTTAACAACAGAGCATATGTCAGTCAATAATGGTATTTTAAATTCCAATCACCAAATCTTTATTCATATTTTTACTTGCTTAATTTCAAAACAATTCAATATTACTCTTGATAATTGTTTCGCGCAGAAACGAACAACCAGAAATAACATCTAATTACCAGGATCTTTCGGTCATGCAGCTCATCAGAAAACCATCAGAACACAACGTCTCTCAAAATAAAACATGGCTACTTGTGTTAAACTGGAGTCGTGGTTTTATTTAAAGGGAGAATCCTTTTGTTACAACAGTAACAAAAGACGCGCATTCGAGTTGTACATTCCATTCACCCCAATTCCAATATAAAACTGAATCCCTCATGAACTACTAATATTTGTTTACATAGGGAAACTTGCAATGGTAACAACTATTGTATTTCTACTGTGCTTAAAAGAATGACTGATGTATAAATGAAATATAATGATATAGCTCTATTGTTAGTTGCGGATAACGAGTGTGGGTTGATGAGGAAAGAAAACGCATGCACAGGAATTTGACAGGGTGTTTTTCTCGGGCCCAGTCGACTGACGATCTCAATTTCGGATTGATATAATATAACAATTTGTGACATCCACACATTCATCCGAGAACGCCCATTCTGGGATTTCGCTTTCTCTGTCAATGTAGCTACGCCCCCTATAGCGTTTATGTAGCGATGAGGTATTTCCCTTTGCCGCTAACCTTTGCAGGTTTTTTCAATCAACAATTATTTTATTTCTGACAATCCACCTTGTTTGTTTGTTCTAGCCAGGTGGCTTCGACTCAATCAACGATTATTTTATTTTCGACAATCAATCATGTTTGTTTTCTGGTCAGGTACGTGTCTGCGTCAAGTACGTTTATTCCTGCAAAATGAGTTGTTCAGTACACCAGGCCTGGATATTTAAAATAATCTCGAATCCGTAACATTACCATAAGAATTGCTTCTGCATCAAACTACAATATATTCGCAATACAGTTGAATACATTATCTCTGTCTCTGCTGTGTGTGTGCCCAGCTATAAACCTTAAGTACTTTTCAACTTTACAAACGACGACTGTATGAACTAAAAATTAAATGTTGTGATCCTTGGTGTCGTATAGGAATAGAGGTGACCGAATGCCAAGGACGGCACTACCTGTCGCCTATTGACTATGGGTCTACACAGTTTTCTGTGAGAAAGGTGCTGTAGAGAAGAGAAGAGATCATCAACCACTAGACTACAAAGTCGGTTTTGAACTCTATCAAGGCAAAAAAGAGTGCCCTGGGCGGCACCTTCCCCAGATGTTGCAGCTAGAGAATAAATGTCACAGCCAACCATATTTGTCTACTCTATTTTTTTTTTTGGGGGGGGGGGGTCTATATGTTTCCTGAGTCAGTATTTTTTTATGTTTGCAAAAAATATACATGGGCATCATAAATAAACAAATTCTAAAGCTTAATTTTCAAAGTTTTCTTTGGCGATCAATCTGGATACGAAATTTATTGTGCAACATCAATACAATGAGGAAATCAGGCAAAAATTGTTCGTTAGCTCATCTATTAAAAATGGGGATTTGGCATCTGTCTGAAGCCGAACTATACTATTACTTCTATGAATAATGGAGATTTAGTATCTGTCTCTACGATCACTATATTTCAATGCTCATTTCAGGGCTGATGTAGTGTAGTATCTGTTCTGTTGTCTTCATACCATCTTCCCAGGCATTACCTCCTCCTTTTGGGAGTAGTATAGTATCTGTTCTGTTGACATGAGACTATCCTCACTGGTATTAGCTCCTCCTTTGGGGACAGTGTAGTATACGTTCATTTTTCATGATAAAATACTTCTATGCATTACTTCCTTTTTTGATGTGTGTGTGTGGGGGTAGTGTAGTATCTGTTCTATAGTTATGATACCATCCTCCCAGGCATTACATTCTCTTTATTTTGGTGGTATAGTGTTTGTTTTTTGTCATGAGACCATTACCATTTAGGGGGAGGCAGTGTTGTATACTTTCGTTCGTCATGATACCATCCTTGGTATTACCTCCATTTGGGGAAAGGCTAGTGTAGTATATGTCATGATACCATCTTCCCAGGGATGACCTTTTCCGTTTTTTTTTGTTGGAAGAGGGTAGTGTAGCACCTGTTCTGTTGTCATGATATCATCAGCCCAGGCATTATCTCTTTCTTCGAGAGCACTGTAATATACGTTCGTTCGTCACATAAAGACAAATGATGGTTAAACAAATGAGTCAAAATCTTCAACATTCATTTACAAACATAAGCAACCATCCAAGCAGAATTAAGTATTTTATGATTTATATTTTATATATTTTTTACTTTATATCATTTTTGATTTGTATTTTAACGGCCCAAACCACGTGACTTTCACAAATTTTAATTTTAAAGTTATTTTCTTTTGTCTCAATTTCATTCTTTCCAAATATGATCTAAGGTAAAGATCCGATTTTAACTCTTCCTGATGAGATCTCAGTTTATAACAGCTGTTGATCGATTACATCGACATGCCAGTGTCGCAGATTTTGTACATGTCTGTGTAAATAAAAATAATCATATATATATATATATATATATATATATATATATATATATATATATATATATATTATCGTGAATGTTATTTTACATTTTGTATTCCAACGATTTATCCGGATAGGATGTTGGACGAAGGAGCTCTTGAGACTAAATTTACAGAGACTAAAATTCCGCTTTTATTTATAACAATGTATAAATTTTGTACTTCGAAATATATATATATATATTTATATATATATATATATATATATATATATATATATATATATATATATATATAAAGGTCGTCTATGTTTTAATGGATGACGTCATCCTTTTGTTACAAGCATTTATGACGTTGGAAAGGATCTCTTCTTGATATGTTCAACCTGTTTAAGTTTGTGACGTCATCCTTTTGTGATATCATCCATTGTCCATAGAGACAAACAAACATACAGCGTCCACAGAGGGGTATTGATTTACTCCTCTCAAGGAGTTAGGCACAAGGCCAGTTTTTATCTTACTCCCACAAGTAAGATGTGACCCAAGGTTGGGTCGGGAAAGTGGGGTTTAAAAATTGCCTGGACAGCCCCGTCGGCATTCCCCGGTAGGGCGCCTCAGACAGTAAGCAATAAACTTACTCTTCCCCAAAGAGGGGAGGCGAAGCCTGGGAGGGTGGACCTCCTAGAACTGCACAGGACATACCCATAGACAAGCGTAAATCAAGCCCCAGAAGCCAAGACAATACCAGTCTATGGGGTGCAGTATCCATCGGAACAGATACTACACTTTGATCTTAACCAAAAGGCCAAGAACGAGGGGTAGATAGATAGATAGATAGATAGATAGATAGATAGATAGATAGATAGATAGATAGAGTGTTATCGATGCGGAAACTCATTTCATCGTAAATAATTACGGAGCGTCCATAATTTTCATGAGAGAATTTCAGTTAGTTGTTATGTAAGGTAAATCGCTCACCCACGCATTGCTAGCCGTGTTAAGGAAACCGTGTTAAAACAAATATGTTCGCTGTGCGTCTATGTAAACACACAGGGTGTGAATTCTCGATAGAACCAGGTTTACAGTGGCGCTAGTTGAAATATAACCAAAAACTTGTTTAAATATAACCAAAAACTTGTAGTTTTTATCTCGTTGGGTAAGATCTGGACGCTTTCATTTGGCTACTCAATTTACGAACTGAACTTAACATTATTTAAAGGTGATTTTACCAAATTATCGTCTAATAATGTGAACATTTTAGGACTGATAGTAAAAATACAGTATATATATATATATATATATATATATATATATATATATATATATATATATATATATATATATATATAAATTCTCGAAACAGTTTTTCATGGTAAACAACTGATGATCCCTTAAAATAGTGTTAGAAACTAACTAATATAATAACTGTAAAAAATAAATTGACTTACATGAGTGATTTTCCACTGGAAGACTTGAGACTATAAGTTTTTTTTTTTTTATATAATTTTTTTTTATATATAGTTTTAATGGTTGAGAAACTCCCGAGACTATATATATATATATATATATATATATATATATATATATGTGTGTGTGGGTGAATTGTGTGTATTTAGTATTTAGGCACTATTCTTTTGTTTAAGCAAACATCGTTAAACATAACATAATTAACTGCTTGATTATATCTTTTTTGTGTCAAAATAAAAAAATAATGAATGTTCTATAAGTATCACCAGAACTTACAGTGACAAAAAATAAGCAAAAATCAGATACACCGGACAGTTTTCTTATAAACAGACATCTTTTTTACCTACCCACGCCAATAATACAATAATTTGCAACAGTCTAAATAAACTGGTAATTCCAATAATACAAACTACGTTACAAACTATAAAACAAACATTAAAAACAAAAACAAAATTTCGTAAAAAAAAACAACACATCTAATGCAGGTATATATACTGTCCCATGGAATAATCGTCATCAGGTAGACGTTGGTGAAACTCAACGGGAACTAAAGAAAAGGTTTGATGAAAATAAAAGAGATATAAAATTAACAATTCCCTGAATGCACTATTCTCTCATGCATTGCAACATAATCATTTTTAACTTTAAACAAACTAGATTCATTACATTCATTTTAAATAAATCTTGGCGAAGACTTCTTGAATCAGCACTCATTATAAACTCTGACACAATCAAACAACGTAACGGCTTCTACAATTTATCTCCTTTAATCATCAAACTTATACTTACCGAACAGAACTTGAATTTAGATACAGGTTAGCTATTATTATTATTATTATTATTATTATTATTATTATTATTATTTTATTTTATTTTATTCTCGATATTATGTACAAAGTTTTGTTGGGAATGTCCAACAAAACTTCAAAAGAAGGTTAAAACCGTAAACAGGATGAAGGAGAATCGTAAACGATGGAAGAGCAGGAATCTGAATCGCAAGAAAAGACTAAATAAGAAACATGAAGTACTAAACAAAAGATAGCAGCAAAAGAAGGAAGATTGAGACGATACAGATACAAATCGGAACAGTACAAACAGAACAGGACCTTTGAAAACAATGTAAGCCAGTTTTACAAAAACGTAAAAGGCTCACGATCACAACAAAAATGCTAAATGGCTGAAAAACATGAAAGATAATCTACAGCAAATTGAAGAAGGAACGGAAACAGAAATTAATGAAGAAACTATTAAGACAACATTAAAGAAAATAGCAAACTGGAAAGCATCATGCCACAATGGAATACATGCGTACTGATTCAAAAAAATTCACGACGCTACATGAAAGGGTAGCACAGAGAGGATGACCAAAGGAAAGACAACGCTCATACAAAAAGACGCCAAGAAGGGAACTACCCCAAGCAGTAACAGAACAATAACATGATTACCAACAATATGGATAATCCTGACGGAACAATAGAGAGTGCACATTTACCATTTCTTGAACTCCCCAACCAATAAAAAAGGATGCCGGAAAGAGAAAAGATGGACACATGATTTGTTATACATAGATCAAAAGATCCTGAAGGAAGTCAAAATCAGGAAAAAGAACATATCTATGGAATGGATTGACTACAAGAATGCCTACGATAGAATCACTCAAGCATGGATAATTGAATGCTTAAACATTTACAAGATACTCGACAGAATTATTGATATCATCAAGAAAGCAATGGGAACATGGAGATTAGAA
>OY744548.1:39527853-39607853 GCA_963556195.1 Sepiola atlantica
CAAGATGGCGTCTTCTACTCACTTCCTTACGAGCAAGCGCCATTTTGTATTTGCAAGTTCGTGTTACAAAACTATTGATTTCTAATAAATAGCAGTTGGAACGGTTTAAAAATACAAACAAATATCACAGGACAGTTTTAAATTAACTTTTATCGACGACAGTTACTTTTATTTGTTGTATATTTGTTTTTTTAGCGTTTTTACTCTGC
This sequence comes from Sepiola atlantica, assembly GCA_963556195.1. Lineage (NCBI taxonomy): Eukaryota > Metazoa > Mollusca > Cephalopoda > Sepiida > Sepiolidae > Sepiola > Sepiola atlantica. The sequence continues at coordinate 39,528,063 of OY744548.1, forward strand.
TGAGCCTCGTAAAAGATGCCCGAAATTAGATTACAATGACATACATATGTAACGTTGTAATGTTTACAAACTAACTTGAAAGTTTTTAAAAACTATTTTCTATTTTTTGTCCCATACGCCTTTTCGCTTATCTTAATTATTGAAGGTGTGTGTGTGTTTTCATTATGTGTGTGTGTGTCGTTAATCATTAATTCTTTTCAATTCTTTTACACTAAAATATTATACGCGGGTGTGCGCTCAATTCTTTAGTCTCTTTACCTCTTTTTTCTCTCAAGCGACAAATCTCCAAAATGTCCATTTCAATATCGAAGCGTGAATTTACTTTAGATAGTCTCTGTCGTTTCTTCCCCCCTCTCTTTCATCCTGACTGCCTGCGTTGCATGATTCTCTTGTTTTTCTTCCCTTTTGCCGCCGCTATCGTCGTTACATTAATTTACCCATTTTTTTCTTTATTTTATGTGTTGTCGTAGTCGTGATCGTCGAGTGATTTCTGTTTGGTGATCTGTAATAAACCTTTCTTCGCCCAGAAAGCAGACTTAAGACTTTCATTTGGAATTTCAGGAGTTTTATTTTTCTTTCTAGAGAGAATACATTAACTTATATAGAGAGGGATCAGATTCCTCTTAACTACTGTCTATTTTATACACTTGTTCAAAGGTTGTATACATACTTATCTTATTGGGGAATCATGAATAACTCGACGAACAGACACCTCGGGGGAGAACATATTCGCCTTATGGCTACTTTAGTATTTTCAGTCTCACAGCATATTATTTGCACGTCCGAAAAACCGTCGTTTTCTCACAGTCACAAAACGTGACGCCACTCGTCATCTCGACTAATCCTAACCCTTTGTTTATTTTACCTTTTGCTTTGTGATCTAACCCCCGGTTCATTTTGTCTGATTATTAACCGTGGGAACATAACCACTTCTCAAAGTTTGTGCTATTCTAACCCGTACTAAACTCGACCTTTGTCAAAATGAATACTCTTATCCGACATATGACCCTCTATAATGTAACGTATACACACGTACACATATATATATATATATATATATATATATATATATATATATATATATATATATATTTTATATACGTTGTTATAAACAACGTATATAAAATTTCAAGCGGAACAATCATATAAAATAAAAATAAACAGTAGTACAAAAAAACAAATATTAAGGCACAAATTAGTCAAACAACGATTCCACACACCTAATGAAAGGAACTTATCTTAAATGCCTTCATCGAAAAAAAAAGGGGGATAGCTAAATTGGGTCATTCCAGTCAGGCCATCATAGAATCAGCTCGAAAAGTTCATAGTTCATAAACAAGGATATTATTTGATAAAGACTCTTAGCTAGAAATAATTCCAACAGTCAAAACTAATTAGCATTTTAAACCATCAACCGATTGCTAATTCGAGCCATCTAAAAAAAATATAACCCTATTCTAATTTGGAACATTCTAGCAATATTTGAGTGTTCAAATTTTCTTAGAATGTTCCAAATTAGGATAGGGGTGTTTTTCAGAACGTTCCAGATTACTTTTATGATTACTTTTTAGGAATGATAAAACGTATTGTGTAATTCTTTTTCTGCCAACTGTCCCTTTACATTGACAACATAGGAAAAGCAAATAATTGATCCAGACGTCCGGAAGATATCTAATTAGTTAAATGGATCATTGAGTTCCGTTACTACGATAGTTCGTCATTGGAAGACGTGTCATGTTGTCGAAACATGTGCTGATCCTCTCGACAATTGCCAACCCCAACGCTTATGTGCCGTGCTTTTCTGTTCGTCTTCATCTTTCGTTCTAGCCGAATCTTTCGCTCTCATTGGCGATCGTCGAAGGCACGAGAACTGTTTTACAATTATACGAAAAACAAAACAACGCTGACTCACAAGAGAGAACACAAACTCTGATACATTGTGTATAAATAACTTGTGCTTTGAGTGTGTTTGCGCGGAAAAGGACTCCCAAACACTGTCTGTTAATAGCTGTCTATCGAGAAATTCAACCAGGGGGTTTTACCCCGCCTAATAAACCGGTATCGTCCGGGCCTTTGGGTCTGGATTTACGCCGGGCTATTGGGGGTTGTCGGTCCTGTGCAGTTCTAGAAGGTGCACCCTCCCAGGCTTTGCCTCCCCTCTTTGGGGAGGGGTAAGTTTATTGCTTACTGTCTGAGGCGCCCCTACCGGGGAATGCCGACGGGGCTGCCCAGGCAATGTTTAAACAGCCAGAGTGCTCAAATTCTCGAGCGCTGGTTCTTTCCCACTTTCCCGATCTTGTGTCACATCTTGCCTTGTGGGATGAAGATAAATAGAAGCTGTCTATCGAGACATTATTGTCGTTCGGTTGAAGTTATCTCATCTCGGGTCTGCGCCAATCTACAATCTCTCTCGTCTGCTCCGATCTACTCACTTCCTCGAGCCGCAAAAACTGCCGCAAACTGCTCTGACTCCTAAATATATCAACTTATACCAGAAATCCTATGTCCGGTCTTTTGTCATAGTCACCGCCTCTCCTTTACCTAATCAATAGTAACTGACTACTTCCGCGCTTGTCCTCTTAGCTGTCCACTAATTGTGAGGCGCCCACCTGTCTCGAGGGTTCAAAAGATTTCGGTGGCTTCACATTGTCTTTTTACTAATCTCACTTCTGATAACTTTTCCTTTTTGTGAATCATTTTCTCCACATTCTCCGGGCATGGTTCTTTTTACTTCCGATAACTTTTTCCTTTTGTTGAATCATTTCCTAACATTCTCCGGGTTTTGGGCAGTGGCAGTCGATAGTATCACAATTTCATTTGTCCTAAAAATAGCTCTGTTTGTCCTAGAAAGGTAACAGAACGTACGGCAAGATTATTAGCGATAGAAGTTGACACTGAACCCCGGGTTATGCTTAAAGAACTCCAAGAAAGACGAGAACTTAGTGTAATTAAAGTGAGTACAGATACAATTAGTCATTCACTTTGTCGATATGATATCTTTTGATGACCCCAAAGAAAAAAAATCACTTATTAAATGAAAACGCGTTCGTGCTAGGCTGGATTTTACAAATAAGCATTGTATTAAACTTCAAGTATTTGGGGAAAATATACTTTGGTCAGTCGAAACGAAAATTGAACTTTTCGGCAGAAATGCTGTGGAAAAGATCTGGAGAAAGAAGGATACTGAATATTCGCCAAAGAATACTATCCTAACAGTAAAATTATGACGTGGGAATGTTTTAGTGCCCGAAGTGTAAGGAACATTGAAATAATATGAAGGGGGTGAATGGGGTTAGGGTTAGGATTATTTTGGAAATCAATTTACGTCAGAATGCACATTCGCTGGACTTGAAACAAGGTTAACTCTTTCAAGAAGATAGGGTGCAAATGGATCTGTATTGTTCGTTGAAACACAATATTTGAAATTCATGAGTTCTTAATCAATGGTTCCGTTGTTGAATAATTTATTGACGCTTTGCATCTCTGCTCGTTTCAACTGATGAAGATTTTCCGTGATACTGTTGATGACTACTTTGTTGTTCTAACATTCCAGACATTTTTCGCACGAGGTGAATGTTCAGAAGTCGTTGGTAGTGACATCTTTTTTCTGTAGAGGAATGGTCATGTTCGAAAATTGATCGAAATGTTCGTTACGGCGTTTGGTACGATTGAGTCTGATTTTTATCCATTGGATATTAAGTCATGGCTCAGTATTGTTGACGTTCGTTTCAGCGCGGTTATCGTTCAAAACCATGGTGGGTCTGGTCTGATCGATTTTTTTTCTTGTCGTTCGATGACACTCATGTTTCGTGTTATTGATCACGTCAAGGATCACCAATTGTTGCAAGAGTCTAACAAGATTCTGTATCTAGATGTTAATAGATTACTAATCGCATTTTGATTAATTCAAATCAAAATATATCATATATTTTATTTGGTAGGTTAGGTTAGGTTAAGTGCATACTCTGGAGAGCTTTGCCACATGCTTGATAACAACACTCCGCCACCCATCATTATCTTGCGATTAGGAGTCGATTGTGTCAACACATGTGTCAATAAGCAGGTTATATTGAAGCATTTGCTAAAGGCATCTTCAGAGCTGGATAAGTATACGGCTCGCACAAAACACTTTTATATTTCTTCATTTACTTAAGCAGTAAATTTTCCCGTTGTTAAGAATGGTCTTCACGAAGCATTAGTTTGTGGATATTCACCACAAACCCTACAACTACACATGAATAATAGAAGAGTTGTTGTTTAATATTTACTCCTCTAGATCCGCTGTTTTCTGTCTATGCCCATGAATATTAAAAGGCTAACCTTCTAAAGGAGGTTGCCCTTCACCATGCGTGGCGGTCATTAACTACAGAGAGGCTGTATTCCGTGCACACATAGTATTGGGATGCATGGAGACCAGTCGAAGTACAACATCTCTACAAACCATTTAATCCCAATATATAATTTCATTTATTAGAACTACGGTGTTTATAGACATTGCGAATTTGTAAATTGAAATCAAGGGAGGCGTGAGAGCGCTCTATCCCTTAATAGACTTAAAAAATAGCCAATGCTGGAAATCTCATTTCTTTCATCAATCATAACTCAAAAAACAATAGACCAAATTAGTTAAAACTTTGCACAAAATTTTTATTTGATAGGTTCTATAAGTGTGTAGAATTTCAGCATCATTAGTCAAGGCAACCCAGAGATCCAGAAAGTTCAATCATGAAATCATATTATCTGTGTGTACGTACGTACGTATGTGCCACCCTGTATCTCATCAACTATTTGATGGATTCAGCTGATTTTTGACAGAGATAGAGGTTGATGGCATTTTAATTTCAGTTTACCATATAACTTAGTTTTCCAGAAAATTCAAAAAAAAACTTATGAGAGGCATTGTATTGAGGTATAGCCATTACAAAAGTAGTGACATTCCATGAAAAATGCTAGTATACTGAAATCATATGCCCTTAATAGGGTTAAGATGAAAATTCATATACACTAAATGTACAAAAGCAAGGAAATTCCCAAATCTTTACACTTTTATTGTCATTAAGGGTATGACTACATATCAACCAAACCATTTCATTATCACATCACTACAGTATAAATCTCTATGCATGAGTGGATGAAGTGTGTAAGGTGCACCGAAGAAAAATTCCTACCAGTAAAATACATAGCCCTGTTGTACTCGCATACCCTTAATGACAATAAAAGTGTAAAAATTTGGAAATTTCCTTGCTTTTGTACATTTAGTGTATATGAATTTTCATCTTAACCTTATTAAGTGCATATGATTTCAGTATACTGGCATTTTTCATGGAATGTTCATTGAAGTTACGAAATTTACAAAACTGATATTGGATGGTTAGAGCTTGGACTGTAAAGGGGAGGTAACTTAATTAAGTTCGTAACTTTGTTCAACAAGATTTCGTTCTGTAACCGGTGCATTGTTTTAAAATGTTGTTCTAAGCCGATTTGTTTGCAAAGAAAGGCGTTCATTAACCGAGCTCTGACTGTGTAAATTTTTCAAATGTTTTTACTGTTAAATATTTAGGCTACGTCAGCTAGTAATTATTTAGGGATTTATGTTCGCAGAGAGATTTTAGAAAGTAAACAGGATGTAAGGGTCTGCAGGGGGTTAAGTAGCTTACCTTTGAAGCCAAAATAGCGTCAGAGGAACATAGGAAATAAGCACATAAAGTGAATGGAGTATTGGAAGCAACAAATGCGGACTTAACTAGGATGACTTAAGAATCAATACTGACTTAAATCAATAGGTTGCAATCCCCTTATTTTCCTCGCCACAGGTTATGACATAGGTCGAACACGAACAGCTTGAATAAAAACCAATCTTCTTCCAAATTGATTGCTTTTGTTTGTCTTTCTTGGGTCCGGCTTTGATTCTTGAATGAGAAGTCCTCCGTCTGGAAGGGCCGCTGTGGGTGGATGTTTAAAGACACCAGGTGTGATTTTATCTTATACCAAACTGCATCGATTGTGACATGCAGTGTCGAACTTCCACTAGAGTTGTGGATTATATAGAAATATTAGCTACAGCATAATTTTTGACTGCTTCTATTTATCTTCCTCCCACAAGGTAAGATGTGACACAAGGTCGGGAAAGTGGGGAAAAACCAGCGCTCGAGAATTTGAGCACTCTGGCTGTTTAAAAATTGCTTGGGCAGCTCCGTCGGCATTCCCCGGTAGGGGCGCCTCAGGTAGTAAGCAATAAACTTACTCCTCCCCAAAGAGGGGAGGCAAAGGGTGGGAGGGTGCACCTTTTAGAACTGCACAGGACCGACAACCAATAGACCGGCGTAAATCCAGACCTGAAGGCCCGGACAATACCGGTTCATTAGGCGGGGTAAAAACCCCTGGTTGATGAACTATTCAGATAACTAAGAAGGAAGGTTGGGTGTGTTATTAAAGTACACGAGTTTCTGAATAAAAACAATTGCTATGAAAAGTAATTGCATTATAAGCTCATTTAATAATAAAATGTGCTATTGTTAGGGTCGTAAACAAGTAATAAACATTTTAAATATTTTTGCATGGCACATCTTGAACGCCATCATGGAAATACTACATTCCCAGTAATCAGTTAATGATAAACTTTTAATATGTTATCAAGCACATCTCATACTATAAAACCCTTAACTACAAAAAAAAACATGTATTAGTAACTCGCTGTATCTACGGGGGCAGATAATTTCATTCTTGTTTAGCATTTTTTATATTGGTTCGCTTGTCATCAGACCATGTATGGAGCATTGTTGTCACATTTGGGTTGGTGAATCTCATTTGAGGGTTCTTGATAAGGTGCAGAAACGTATCTGTAATTTGATCAGCCCTACCCTTTCTTTTTCTCTGCATCCTCTCTTTCACAGACCTGATGTTGTTAGTCTCAGTCTTTTCTATAAATACTATTATGGTGAGTATTCTTCAGAATTGTCTTATCTATTCCCTGCTTCTTTTGTTCCAGTTCGTTTCACTCGCTGGTCTAGTGGTCTTCATCAATTCGCTGTTTTATATACCTCATTGGAATACAGCTTCCTATTACAGTAGCTACTTTCCAAGAACTGCAGGCTTGTGGAACTCTCTTCCTGTTGACTGTTTTCCTCCTACCTATAGCCTTAGTCTTTTCAAGGCATCTTCTGTCTTTGTGATAATCATCTTTTGTTCTTGTTAGCTTCTTACATCAAGTGGCTTTATACCTTGTCTGGAGCGATTTCCATATATATATATATTTTGATCGCTGGCGACCATGTTGTTAAAAGTTCATGCATATAATTTCCCGTAAACAAAAGCTATTTTTTTTATTTTAAATATTTTGGAAAAGAAACGAAAAAGAAAGTGCAATACTACTCGAAAAGTTACTAAAGATGTCGTAGAAATGAAGAAATAAAGTGTACGTGAAAAATAAGTATTGGACTCTCCCTCTCTCTCTCTCTCTCTCTCTCTCTCTATCTATCTATCTCATTCTATCTATCTATCTCTCATAGTTTAGAAAAAAGAGAAAGATTTTATCAGCTTATTCACTACATGTCTCTGGCGACTTCTTGTCTGTGATACGTCTCTCTAATTCTAATTTTGTAACTTTTAATAGAATTTTTCACTTCTGCTTAATCTAACCTCATATGGAAAATATCGATTTTAACATTATTTTCACATTACTATCTCTTGTTCTCTTCTGTAAAAATTCACAGCAAGAACTCTACTGCAAAAACTTTCTTTATTTTCTCTATGTACCTAAAACCAAACGCAGTTTCCATGAACGAAGTTTCTTTCCAAGAACCTCTCATCTGTGAAACACATTGCTGCGGAACTTCTTCTCTGCAGACTACAACATGGTCGTCTTTAAGTCTGATGTCAACAAATATCTGTCGAACCGTCTTCTTAAGTAATGAAATTTTGCCTTTTCCGTCACTTGTTTTCAACCCTCTCATAGTATTGTTCATCATCCAATTGATAATCTCATTAACTCTTATTCTCGAGTGGCTTTTATCCTTGATAAGTTGTGACTCATTTGTATTAAAAAAACAGCCATTTTGAAAACTTTCCTGTTAAGTAAATCTTTTTGGGGGATGAGATATTTTTTATAATTTTTCCCGGACCAAGCTCAGTATAAGATTACATTCTTAACTTGTTAACTCTTTCAATTAGTTTCTATCTTTTTTTTAATCATTTTTATTACCTACCGTTCCTTCCAATTCTTTCTTTCTTTATTTTTTATTACCCACTTAGCTTGGATTCCTTTCTTCTCCATTTAACACTTCGAAGTTATAATCTACATACATACATTTTCAAGCATAAATATCTGATTTTCATATAAAATACACATGTGCCCACAAATCTTTAGATACACACATATACACGCATTATCGGAAAGTTAGCCAAATTATCTTACTTTCTTGTCTTCTTTTGTCTGAGAAGGTTAACTCTCTGTGAAGAGTACAACCGAAACATGTATGCACATATGTAACCAATAATATTTGCATAAATAAAAATTTATACTATATATATATATATATATATATATATATATATATATAAGGGTATGGTATATATCCATGGGGTATAAATCCAGGGGAGTTGAACCGGGTTTATGAGAGTGCTCAATAAAAATATAGAGCAGAAATATAAATATATATGATAATTTATTTCATTTTGACTACAAAATTGATTTTGTTTAACGAGAGCGATTTGAGGCGCTCCCGATCGTCAGGTCTTGAAATAACATTAATTATCATATTTATATATATATATATATATATATATATATATATATATATAAATTTACAAATAATTGAAAAGTATTTTTGTGAGTAAATTGTTCGTTGGAAACGTTGAATGTTTTGAGGGCGCCATGGTACGAATGTTTCTTTTCTGTTAGTGTGTATATGCGTGTGACAATGTGAGAGGATTAGGCATTGTGTGGGTGTTGCTTCTGTCAGTGTGTGTATGCGTCAGACAGTATGTGTGAGTGAGTTGAGAATTGTCATTCGCTTCCCCTAGCCGTGAAAGGCAGAGGAGTTAGCTAAGTGTAATATTGTGCGTTGGCTTGTTTTGTCTCAATCTCTACTGTTTGGAATGCTAAAATTCTGATTCTTCTTTTATTAGCAACTGGATCAAACGAGTGCATTTTTCTTTTAGTTCTGGGTTAAATGTTACTGAGTTACTAACCCTAACCCTAATCTGAGATAAATTGAGAGCTAACTTAAACAAACACATTTATTAGTTTGATATTTATCGAGGAAGAAAGGGAAATGTTTAAAAAAAAACTATTTATCTATTTCATGATTTTATGATTTCAAAAGACTTTTGTAAATATCAGTATCATCAACCGGGGCTACTATGATAGGTTTGGAGGCTGTTGCTGTTATTATGCAAAATGAAAAGCCTATTCACTGAATAAATAACAATTAGGTTTTTATTTCGAAAATGTGAAGGAAAAAATTTATTTCAGATGGTTATACATTTTTTAATGTCAAATAATTGTCATAGTTGCACCGTCATAGATACTAATATGATAATTCATTATCATAATAGCCCTGCGATACATCATTAAGGCACATAAACATCCCGCAGAACAGAAAAAAGATGACTAGACACAGCTGCAATAATCAGTGACACTTTTATGTTTTCTCACACCAGACGTAGACGGACGAGCAAGAATGCACGATGATACGGCGGTTCTTAGAGTTAACTTTGGTCCACATTTTTGTGATCTTTTCTCCTTTGCCATAATATAGTCCTCAAGCATACTGGTAACCGCATTTCCAAGTACTTCTTGCACTGGAAACATAAAATATGTTATAGTTTTACCATACAACCCAGTTTGTTACAACCCAGTTTTAGGGGTCAAATAAATCAAGGTTTCATTGGTTTAAAATGAAAAATACAGATTGGCATAGGATTATCATAGTAGCCCCCAATGTGAAAGTAGCCTCGGTTGACGGTAACATGTTTATTGACCAAAAAGGAAATAATTACTGGCATCAAATTTTGTCCCTCTCCTCCCGACACCACGCACACACAGCCAAAAATGTTGACTTGCAAAATGACTCAGGATCGGAAGTGTGATAAGTGGGCAGGCTATAGGAAGACCGGACAAATCTTTTTAACTCTCTAGATGTGATGACACCTGACGGTTGGTGGTCAGTTTCCGAGCGATCAGCTTAGAGTGGCTGAGAAAATAGGCGGAAGTAGTAATTTCCGCTGATCAGCTGGGAGTGACTGAGACAAAGATCGGGCATTTAGAATTCTTGGTCGAAACTATATATATTTAGCAGTCAGAGTTCGGCTGAGAGCTGATCATGGTAGCCCCGAAGAGTGAAAGCTCGGCAGAGATTAAGATCGTGACAAGCAGACGATGAGATCTGACGAGTAGCTAACACAGGTGAACAATGACTTGCCTCAACAGGAAAATGATCTCAGTTAGTCTTAAGCTGAGATTCGGTATTTGAAAGACTGGAACCTAACTAAGATGGTGACACTAGCATTTGGGGGTTCTATTCCACAACGGTCTCACACACACACCCTGAGCACAACTGACTTATACACACAGTATCGGTGATCACTAACGCGAGAGATAACACAACTAGAAGTAGAAGAAAAACACAACACACGAACATTGGGCTTGGCGATCATTGAGGACATGGTCTTACATTATGAAAAGAAACTGGAACCTTAGGAAGATCTCCATCATTCCAGTAATCATAGGAGCAACCGGACTCATGGAAAAGAATTTCAAAAACTACCTGGCGAATATACCCGGTGAACCAAATGCAAGAGAGATACAAATAATTGCACTGAAAGGGACGGTTAGAATCCTCAAAAGATCTCTCGGTTGAAGTCTTTGAAATAGCGGGTGAATGTCTGGCATCTGGTTAGATGCCCCATCCCCAGCAATAACAAAAAGATTAGAAAATTGAAATATATATATATATTTAAGATTTTTTTAAACTTTCGTTAATCTCCATAATATTGTTAGTATTCATGTATTTAGTAACTGTTTTTTACAGCAATAGTAAAAAATGGTTTTAATATTGATAATCGTTATTCGAATATATATTAAAACACAAATTCCGGTAATCAGGAATGGACGAATATTGACAGGAATTATTACATAGGTAGCAAGAACATGTCAGTCGTGAGACTGCATACTTTCGCCAGACAATGCAATGATCAGCAAAATCCGTATAGTATAAATTATTCCTGAATTTACTGCATAGAAACGTTGATAACTCAAAACTATTTATCTGAACAGGCATAAATTTTGCATGGTGGTCACAGTTATCAAAAAGCATCAGAGCTATACATCAAATTTGGAAAAATCGGAAGTTGAAATTCTGTCAAATTTTTAACCTTGACCGAACCTTTCAAGGTCAAGGTCATACAAGTTGAGGGACTTCATTAGCTATAATATAGCAAGTCTCTACAATGAACAGAAACGAAGTTATCGCTAATATGTGATTTAATCTTTTCCGTGACTTTAACCATGACCTTTGACCTAGATATCCCGAGATGAAATCAGTTCTAAGTTAGACCATGACCGATATTTAGACCAAGTTTGATGACAATTGATCAAGCGATGTAGACACTAGGCTGTACACGAACGACAAAACAGTGACAAACAAAACACATAACCTCCTTGGAAGAGGTAACAATCGGCAAATATTATTTACTTCAGCGATATTCATACTCAGCGTATTCTTCCAAATACAAATAAGTTTTGTTTTAAAAATTGTACTTGTTCATTTTCAACAATTCTCTTTAACTTTTTTTTATTAAATTATTGAATACTTTTTTAAACAAATATCTTAATACAACTCATATATATAAGAACCGGTAACAACCATATTTTGTGGTATTCACCCAGCGTCGGGCATTCTGCTTTCTACTGAAAGTGGAAGTTTATGAGGAATACAAATTCACATGCAGTCCCCAGTCACCATGTATATTCCGGTTAGGGAGATGACATACCGTGTCTAATATTTCCAAATAGTCACCCATTTTGTACTGGCCAGGCTCAACGTCGCTTAACTTTAGTGATCTAATGGGAACGTGATTATGCCGTATAATACAACTCATGTTTATCCCAACTAACTAGAATCCCTGTAAGTTGGTCGATTATTTTTTGATTTGCTACTTAAACGAATTATTCGGTCACAAAAAGGATCCTCCACAATAATCAGTTGTACTGTAAATACTGTTTCTGTTCACTTCATTACTTTTTTGAACTTGTCTTTCTTTTCTTCCTTACAATAATCAGTTGTACTGTAAATACTGTTTCTGTTCACTTCATTACTTTTTTGAACTTGTCTTTTCTTTTCTTCCTTACAATAATCAGTTGTACTGTAAATACTGTTTCTGTTCACTTCATTACTTTTTTGAACTTGTCTTTTCTTTTCTTCCTTACAATAATCAGTTGTACTGTAAATACTGTTTCTGTTCACTTCATTACTTTTTTGAACTTGTCTTTTCTTTTCTTCCTTACAATAATCAGTTGTACTGTAAATACTGTTTCTGTTCACTTCATTACATTTTGAACTTGTCTTTTCTTTTCTTCCTTACAATAATCAGTTGTACTGTAAATACTGTTTCTGTTCACTTCATTACATTTTGAACTTGTCTTTTCTTTTCTTCCTTACAATAATCAGTTGTACTGTAAATACTGTTTCTGTTCACTTCATTAGATTTTGAACTTGTCTTTTCTTTTCTTCCTTACAATAATCAGTTGTACTGTAAATACTGTTTCTGTTCACTTCATTACTTTTTTGAACTTGTCTTTTCTTTTCTTTCTTACAATAATCAGTTGTACTGTAAATACTGTTTCTGTTCACTTCATTACCTTTTTGAACTTGTCTTTTCTTTTCTTCCTTACAATAATCAGTTGTACTGTAAATACTGTTTCTGTTCACTTCATTACTTTTTTGAACTTGTCTTTTCTTTTCTTCCTTACAATAATCAGTTGTACTGTAAATACTGTTTCTGTTCACTTCATTACTTTTTTGAACTTGTCTTTTCTTTTCTTCCTTACAATAATCAGTTGTACTGTAAATACTGTTTCTGTTCACTTCATTACATTTTGAACTTGTCTTTTCTTTTCTTCCTTACAATAATCAGTTGTACTGTAAATACTGTTTCTGTTCACTTCATTAGATTTTGAACTTGTCTTTTCTTTTCTTCCTTACAATAATCAGTTGTACTGTAAATACTGTTTCTGTTCACTTCATTACTTTTTTGAACTTGTCTTTTCTTTTCTTTCTTACAATAATCAGTTGTACTGTAAATACTGTTTCTGTTCACTTCATTACTTTTTTGAACTTGTCTTTTCTTTTCTTCCTTACAATAATCAGTTGTACTGTAAATACTGTTTCTGTTCACTTCATTACCTTTTTGAACTTGTCTTTTCTTTTCTTCCTTACAATAATCAGTTGTACTGTAAATACTGTTTCTGTTCACTTCATTACCTTTTTGAACTTGTCTTTTCTTTTCTTCCTTACAATAATCAGTTGTACTGTAAATACTGTTTCTGTTCACTTCATTACATTTTGAACTTGTCTTTTCTTTTCTTCCTTACAATAATCAGTTGTACTGTAAATACTGTTTCTGTTCACTTCATTACATTTTGAACTTGTCTTTTCTTTTCTTCCTTACAATAATCAGTTGTACTGTAAATACTGTTTCTGTTCACTTCATTACTTTTTTGAACTTGTCTTTTCTTTTCTTTCTTACAATAATCAGTTGTACTGTAAATACTGTTTCTGTTCACTTCATTACTTTTTTGAACTTGTCTTTTCTTTTCTTCCTTACAATAATCAGTTGTACTGTAAATACTGTTTCTGTTCACTTCATTACCTTTTTGAACTTGTCTTTTCTTTTCTTCCTTACAATAATCAGTTGTACTGTAAATACTGTTTCTGTTCACTTCATTACCTTTTTGAACTTGTCTTTTCTTTTCTTCCTTACAATAATCAGTTGTACTGTAAATACTGTTTCTGTTCACTTCATTACCTTTTTGAACTTGTCTTTTCTTTTCTTCCTTACAATAATCAGTTGTACTGTAAATACTGTTTCTGTTCACTTCATTACCTTTTTGAACTTGTCTTTTCTTTTCTTCCTTACAATAATCAGTTGTACTGTAAATACTGTTTCTGTTCACTTCATTACCTTTTTGAACTTGTCTTTTCTTTTCTTCCTTACAATAATCAGTTGTACTGTAAATACTGTTTCTGTTCACTTCATTACCTTTTTGAACTTGTCTTTTCTTTTCTTCCTTACAATAATCAGTTGTACTGTAAATACTGTTTCTGTTCACTTCATTACCTTTTTGAACTTGTCTTTTCTTTTCTTCCTTACAATAATCAGTTGTACTGTAAATACTGTTTCTGTTCACTTCATTACCTTTTTGAACTTGTCTTTTCTTTTCTTCCTTACAATAATCAGTTGTACTGTAAATACTGTTTCTGTTCACTTCATTACCTTTTTGAACTTGTCTTTTCTTTTCTTCCTTACAATAATCAGTTGTACTGTAAATACTGTTTCTGTTCACTTCATTACCTTTTTGAACTTGTCTTTTCTTTTCTTCCTTACAATAATCAGTTGTACTGTAAATACTGTTTCTGTTCACTTCATTACCTTTTTGAACTTGTCTTTTCTTTTCTTCCTTACAATAATCAGTTGTACTGTAAATACTGTTTCTGTTCACTTCATTACCTTTTTGAACTTGTCTTTTCTTTTCTTCCTTACAATAATCAGTTGTACTGTAAATACTGTTTCTGTTCACTTCATTACCTTTTTGAACTTGTCTTTTCTTTTCTTCCTTACACATAACTTCTTTAATAACTACAGCATCTCTGCAAAAAATACAACATCTCTGCATCATATTTCTTCTCCTCTACAGTGGGAAATCCGAGGAGATCAAAGGTAAATTTTTCTAGCTGTGTTGTTGCCTACAAATGTTGATAGGATATGGTGTACATTGTCACGCACAATCTCCCCTTCCGAAACAAAACGTGGCAATTCAACTGCAGGGAACAAATTTGTAGACCTATTTAATACATTTATTCTACTGATTTCAATGTCAAGATCCTTATATTTAGATGATGTATCGTGATTTTTTGTGCAAATGCTTTTATCAGATGATGGATTATCATGTTCAAGAGGGTCCGTTTATTCTCCACTTTTATTTTCCAATTATTCTTGCAGTCGCCGTTTCTGAAGTGACATTTTCTTATTTCAGTCACTACAAGCGTTTTTAATGACATTTTTACTGTTGAACTTACACAATACCGTTTCTTTATTTACTAATGAGTCATCATTTATTAAAGTTAAAAGCCACTCGAGGATAAGGGTCAATGAGATAGATTGATTGTCAGTTGAATGATGAAGAATATTATAAAAGGATTGAAAATGATGAATAATATGTTCTTTGTTCATTCATTTTGTATGAATCAGATAAGTCTACTGTTGGCATTGGTTTTCCGATATCTTTTTAGTTAGAATTCTTTCTGGAAAGACGTCAGGTACTTACAGGAGGGACCACGAGAAGGTTGCACACATCCTAAGTGAAAGTGTTTCTATGGAACGAACTGGATTCGAACTTGGCACACCCATGTTGTCAGTTCGTGTCGTTAACCACTTAATCACTATCCCCTCCCTGTTCTTTATTTAGAGTGAACCAAGAGGAGCCAATACAACAGTTTCAATTAAGATAACAGTTCTACACCTGCAAATCTTTTTCGTAATATTCTCCTATCTTCACGTTCTCTAGTTTTATCAGATAAAAACACTAAATCTGGGATTCATAGATTTTATTATCATTTGATAAAATCTAATCAAAAGTCACCATACATCAAAATAACATTGATCTTTTTAAAACGAGATTAAGAACGAACCTTTTCCTCTTTCTGGCTTTGAGTTTCAAGCTGTCGGACGTGTCTGACCAGCATTCCATCTAGCATATGTTTCACAACGCTGACGCTGTTTCGTCGGCTTTTGCTTCTGGTCACAGTTAGACGAGACTCCCAGACAGATAGCTATCTTAGCATATCTCTTTTCTACTTGTCGCATCTATCGTTCC
The DNA here is from genome assembly GCA_963556195.1 of Sepiola atlantica. Taxonomy (NCBI): domain Eukaryota; kingdom Metazoa; phylum Mollusca; class Cephalopoda; order Sepiida; family Sepiolidae; genus Sepiola; species Sepiola atlantica. The sequence goes on from OY744548.1 coordinate 39,544,156, forward strand.
CAGATATCATTAAATTAAGTCATAATTATTTTTACAACGTCCATGCAATTCTCTATAAAATGTTCGCCCTGACAATCCATGTATTTCAATTGTGTTTGGGACAATTAGTGTTGTCTTTTAACGTAGCCTTTACGTTATTAACTATGTAATTTTCATCCCCTTTTATGTATCATGTTTTATTATGTTCCCTTTATGTTCGTCTTTGACAAAGCCTCTCTCTGATAATAAATGTATATTTATGTAAATGTAATCGTTTATTTGTCATTGTCGTTTACCTTTTTTTTATATTTCTTCCGACGTCATCTGCAATCAAGTAAACACAACATATTCAATATGGCAACATTCGTGTAGGAGACTTTACCAACACGTACGTCGCTATAAAACATAATAATAAAATATTGAATTTTTCTATTTCAAATCATAAAATTCTTTTATCTTTAGGTTCTTTAGTTTTATTATTATAATTCTGTTGTTCATTTCCACTCTCTCTCTCTCTCTCTCTCTCTCTCTCTCTCTCTCTCTCTCTCTCTCTAAGGTTCTGAGATTCATAGATTTTGATGAAATCTGATTAAAAAATCGCCATTAAAATAACACAAAATTGTGCTATTTTGATAATAAACCTAGAATAGTGTGCGATTTTATTAAATAAAAAATTACTATGTATAATTATTTAGTTAATATGATTATGTAATTTTTTACTAGAAATTTTTTTTTTTAATTAAGTCCCCATGTATATTCCGGTTAGGGAGATGACATACCGTGTCTAATATTTCCAAATGGTCACCCATTTTGTACTGGCCAGGCTCAATGTCGCTTAAATTTAGTGATCTAATGGGAACGTGATTATGCCGTATAATACAACTCATGTTTATCCCAACTAACTAGAATCCCTGTAAGTTGGTCGATTATTTTTTGATTTGCTACTTAAACGAATTATTCGGTCACAAAAAGGATCCTCCACAATAATCAGTTGTACTGTAAATACTGTTTCTGTTCACTTCATTACTTTTTTGAATTTGTCTTTTCTTTTCTTCCTTACAATAATCAGTTGTACTGTAAATACTGTTTCTGTTCACTTCATTACTTTTTTGAACTTGTCTTTCTTTTCTTCCTTACAATAATCAGTTGTACTGTAAATACTGTTTCTGTTCACTTCATTACTTTTTTGAACTTGTCTTTTCTTTTCTTCCTTACAATAATCAGTTGTACTGTAAATACTGTTTCTGTTCACTTCATTACTTTTTTGAACTTGTCTTTTCTTTTCTTCCTTACAATAATCAGTTGTACTGTAAATACTGTTTCTGTTCACTTCATTACTTTTTTGAACTTGTCTTTTCTTTTCTTCCTTACAATAATCAGTTGTACTGTAAATACTGTTTCTGTTCACTTCATTACTTTTTTGAACTTGTCTTTTCTTTTCTTCCTTACAATAATCAGTTGTACTGTAAATACTGTTTCTGTTCACTTCATTACTTTTTTGAACTTGTCTTTTCTTTTCTTCCTTACAATAATCAGTTGTACTGTAAATACTGTTTCTGTTCACTTCATTACTTTTTTGAACTTGTCTTTTCTTTTCTTCCTTACAATAATCAGTTGTACTGTAAATACTGTCTCTGTTCACTTCATTACTTTTTTGAACTTGTCTTTTCTTTTCTTCCTTACAATAATCAGTTGTACTGTAAATACTGTTTCTGTTCACTTCATTACTTTTTTGAACTTGTCTTTTCTTTTCTTCCTTACAATAATCAGTTGTACTGTAAATACTGTTTCTGTTCACTTCATTACCTTTTTGAACTTGTCTTTTCTTCCTTACACATAACTTGTTTAATAACTACAGCATCTCTGCAAAAAATACAGCGTCTCTGTATCATATTTCTTTTCCTCTACAGTGGGAAATCCGAGGAGATCAAAGGTAAATTTTTCTAGCTGTGTTGTTGCCTACAAATGTTGATAGGATATGGTGTACATTGTCACGCACAATCTCTCCTTCCGAAACAAAACGTTGCAATTCAACTGCAGGGTACAAATTTGTAGACCTATTTAATACATTTATTCTACTGATTTCAATGTCAAGATCCTTATATTTAGATGATGTATCGTGATTTTTTGTGCAAATGCTTTTATCAGATGATGGATTATCATGTTCAAGAGGGTCCGTTTATTCTCCACTTTTATTTTCCAATTATCCTTGCAGTCGCCGTTTCTGAAGTGACATTTTCTTATTTCAGTCACTACAAGCGTTTTTAATGACATTTTTGCTGTTGAACTTACACAATACCGTTTCTTTATTTACTAATGAGTCACCATTTATTAAAGTTAAAAGCCACTCGAGGATAAGGGTCAATGAGATAGATTGATTGTCAGTTGAATGATGAAGAATATTATAAAAGGATTGAAAATGATGAATAATATGTTCTTTGTTCATTCATTTCGTATGAATCAGATAAGTCTACTGTTGGCATTGGTTTTCCGATATCTTTTTAGTTAGAATTCTTTCTGGAAAGACGTCAGGTACTTACAGGAGGGACCACGAGAAGGTTGCACACATCCTAAGTGAAAGTGTTTCTATGGAACGAACTGGATTCGAACTTGGCACACCCATGTTGTCAGTTCGTGTCGTTAACCACTTAATCACTATCACCTCCCTGTTCTTTATTTAGAGTGAACCAAGAGGAGCCAATACAACAGTTTCAATTAAGATAACAGTTCTACACCTGCAAATCTTTTTCGTAATATTCTCCTATCTTCACGTTCTCTAGTTTTATCAGATAAAAACACTAAATCTGGGATTCATAGATTTTATTATCATTTGATAAAATCTAATCAAAAGTCACCATACATCAAAATAACATTGATCTTTTTAAAACGAGATTAAGAACGAACCTTTTCCTCTTTCTGGCTTTGGGTTTCAAGCTGTCGGACGTGTCTTACCAGCATTCCATCTAGCATGTGTTTCACAACGCTGACGCTGTTTCGTCGGCTTTTGCTTCTGGTCACAGTTAGACGAGACTCTCAGACAGATAGCTATCTTAGCATATCTCTTTTCTACTTGTCGCATCTATCGTTCCCAGATATCATTAAATTAAGTCATAATTATTTTTACAACGTCCATGCAATTCTCTATAAAATGTTCGCCCTGACAATCCATGTATTTCAATTGTGTTTGGGACAATTAGTGTTGTCTTTTAACGTAGCCTTTACGTTATTAACTATGTAATTTTCATCCCCTTTTATGTATCATGTTTTATTATGTTCCCTTTATGTTCGTCTTTGACAAAGCCTCTCTCTGATAATAAATGTATATTTATGTAAATGTAATCGTTTATTTGTCATTGTCGTTTACCTTTTTTTTTATATTTCTTCCGACGTCATCTGCAGTCAAGTAAACACAACATATTCAATATGGCAACATTCGTGTAGGAGACTTTACCAACACGTACGTCGCTATAAAACATAATAATAAAATATTGAATTTTTCTATTTCAAATCATAAAATTCTTTTATCTTTAGGTTCTTTAGTTTTATTATTATAATTCTGTTGTTCATTTCCACTCTCTCTCTCTTTCTCTCTCTCTCTCAGGTTCTGAGATTCATAGATTTTGATGAAATCTGATTAAAAAATCGCCATTAAAATAACACAAAATTGTGCTATTTTGATAATAAACCTAGAATAGTGTGCGATTTTATTAAATAAAAAAATTACTATGTATAATTATTTAGTTAATATGATTATGTAATTTTTTACTAGAAATTTTTTTTTTTAATTTTTTAAATATTTTTACTAGGAAAATGTGACCTGTTGAGTCACCCACTGAGCTCGGGTTTGACAAAAAAACAACACCATTTTTATTATCATTGATTACATCTAATCTAAAATCGCCATTTAAATTGCATAAAAATAATAATGCTATTTTTAGAAAATACTGCCGACCCCTTTCTTATACAATGAACTATCCCGAGTAGCATATCAACAACAACGATGCTAGCCTAGAGGAGTACGACGGTAGTACAAGTATTTCATTTACCTCCTCTCCGTGAGGTGTGGGTTTTGATGAAAATGTTTCTGTGGAACGAACTGGATTCGAACCTGGCACACCTAGGTCTTCAGTCTGCGTCGTTAACAAATTAGTCACAAGTACAACATGATTGTTACCCGTATATATTACAAGCCAGTTACTCAAACTTGTAACTACCTATTGCATTGCTAACTTAGAATAATAAACCTTTTTTTATATTTGTATGTTGGCCGTTCGATTCATTATTAAAAACCTATGGATAACATTACAAAGATAATAAATCATAAACATGTGATTATATTAAATGAAAAATTTATTATATTCCATAAGTATTTCTTTTGTTTCTAATGACTTTTATAGAGGGAATGTCGATAACATAATTATTTGATTTAAAATCCTTTTTATATGTATACATTGCGAGTAGAATACCCGTCCCAGCTCGGGTATAAGCCATAAATATAGCATTAGTTTACAATTTTAATATTTTTTCTTTCTTTGGGGAGGGTATAGTACGGTTTCGGTGGCACCCCCTAAATGGTATAGTTAAAAAATTAAATATTGTGCCCACGTTATATATCCTGTTGCCTAGAATACTTATTCCATAATTCATAATGATAAGTTCTATAGTTTAGGATTTTACCAAGCACATACATATTATTGACGCTCGCGTGCACACTGATCCTTTTAAAAATGTATTCCTTAATATAACTCAAAATTTGATGTAGAGCAATTCTTTTTTTTATTAAATTATTTGTATCTAACTTTTTTTTAAATTTTGAGCGTGGGTGTGAGTTTGGGTGTGCGTACCTCCTAAATGGTAAAGTTTACAAAAGAAAATGTGCCCATGTTACTCACATGATTGCCGAGAATATATATCCCAAAATTCATAATAGAACCGTTTATTAAAAAATAAATTAAAAAAAAAACTAATGGGCCCATGTTACTTATCATATTTTTTAGAATATATATTTCAAGATTCATTATGATTTGTTCATTAGTTTAGGAGATTATCCTGTATATATATATACATATATATATATATATATATATATAATATTTTTAAGGTAATAGATCCAATATTTCAACACTGGAAAGTACTGTAGAATGAAGAATATAAGAAATCATTTTAAAAACCAAATTCGATGCTAGAAGATTTTTTTCAATAAATGAAAACAATATAAATCAAATATTTCGGCCAGCCCAGGGCTTCATCAATGAATTATAGACGTTTGTTGTTTTTTTTCTTTTTTCTTCATTGTCGACCTATAACAACGAACGCCAGATATAGCCGATTTCTCCTGATGTTAAAGGGAGATTGTTGTTTTTGTGTAGAGAAAACGCGGGTCACTTTTGTTATTATCCACATACATATATGTTTCATCTTTTTCGGAAATCGTCATTGTGGAGATAACTGTTCTGCTGTACGCACGGTTCGAACCCCAGACACGGATTATCTTTTAACTCATGTCTGAACCCTTTTGTCCATGCGGCCAGCCTAACAGCTATGCATAAAGAAGAGAATTAAATTCTATTTATGTCTTTACAAGTGAGCATATAGTAAGCTGCCACACAGTGTTCGACATCACCAATGGACGGAACTCGTATTTTAAGCATTAATTTGGCAGCTTATTTTAATTCTCTTAAAGGTTCCAGCTGTAAGGTAGTTATTAAATAATATTATAATAAATATTTTTTAATTATTATCTACATACATATATTTTTCATCCTTTTCGGGAATCGTCAGTGTAGAGATCTGTTCTGCTGGGATATATATATATATATATATATATATATATATATATATATATATAGTCTAAAGAAGCTTTGAGTTATTTTAAACAAAAAGACAAAAAAAAAAAGAAGGAAAATGCAGTTTAAATTCCCAGAGAAACTAACTAAATCCAAAATAGTGTAGACTTAACATTTGTTGGAAAATTCATAAATAAATAATATATAATAGTAAGTAAATAAAATAAAAAGGGGGATTAAGTATCTAACAGTGAAACAAAAGCAGGAGACCTTAACGTAAGCATCTAATATTAACACGGGGATCTTCAGCTGTTTACCATGTAACTGTTTCGGAGATTTAAAAACAGGACAGTTATATGCATGTCTCTCCAATGGTACAGATAAAATTACCATTTCCCCAATAATCAAGTGTCGAAATAATTCAGCTTAAAATGTTACTTATATATACATAAATAAATAATAATAAAATAATAATAATAATAATAATAATATACTACCCTTAAGACTACCGTGTGATATGGTAATTTGCATATCAAATAAAATCATTTATAACAATAGTAATACTAGTAATAATAATAATAATAATAATAATAATAATAAAATACTATCTAAACACTACACCTACGAACCATTCTACGATATGGTAGCTAGAAATAAAATTATGTAGGAATTAAGGTTGCATTAAAAAAATAAATAAATAAAAAATAAAAAAAAGCTTTAGTACCTTATATATATATGTTTCGAGGTACACAATGAATAAAAGTGGAAATTTAATCTCGAGAGCTCTTTAGACCAACATCTCACCAGGAAAAATTGTTGGTATACAAAATATCTAATAAACGAAAAACGTTTATTTCCCCCTTTTTATCGGCAGTGAGTTCCCCATTCTTGCTCTTTCTCCTTATATATATATATTATATATAACAGGGAATGGTAGTTTGCTTGAAGCATTGCTGGGAATTGTAATAAATGTATTAAGAAGGCTGAAGGCAATGCGAGAACCAAATTGATGAAAAGCTGGAAAGAACAGTACTTATTTTCGAATACCATGTAGGATATAATTTTAAGAAAATTTAAAAAAATTATTGATTTATTATTTTCTGCTCCATCTCTATTCAGCAGGATTGGCTTATTTCCAGTTCTACTTTCTGGCACCCATCTTGGTGAATTCCACACAGTCGGATATTTCTTTTGTGTCCATTTTAGACAAGGGGAAGATGTTCCTGAAATATCAAATGATTTCTAATCATCATCCGGACATCACACACAGCTAACACCATACTTGCTGTTAATGTAATATTGAAAAAAAAAAGATAGTTGTAGTCATCTCCTTCGAATGTTTATTTTTGTTCTTTCCAGCTTCTTATCAATCCGGCTCTCTATATTGCCTTTAGCCTTCTTAATACATTTATATTATATATAAGTACACAACACATACCTAACTTTAAAAATATAAAGAATAGATACATTTGGTCTGGTTATCATTTCAAGTAACATTTCAATATGGAAGTAATGGTACAAGTATGAACTTGTGTTTGTGTGCATTCACGGCAAAGCTCATGATTGTACGCTCATTGCTTCCGTCCGAATTCGGTGTTACTTGATTTCGACACTGGCCGTAGTGTCAATCATGTCGTCTCAGTCACTGCTGTAACAAATGGATTTTTCTTCCAAATAAAATTATTCATAAAATTTAAAACAATCTCCGCCCCCCCCCGTGTGTGTCTCTCCAAATATATATATAGATATCAATTGGACCGCACTGCGTGACCACTTAAGATTTATCAGCTATTAATCTATGGACATAAAAACTGACTGACAAAGGTGTCTATTAACTTTTATAGAACTTCGAGTGGCTTGTCTTCTCAGCATGTGTTCCTGTTTTTAAGAGGTGATTACTTTTCCAAGTTGAGAAACCAAATTCGGGGTGGTCAAACCTTGAGCCAGATATTTTCCCCATCACAGGTGTCTCGTTTGTAACACACATGTATTGTACCATGGTTGAAAATATTTTCTGTGAGGTTTTACTCTATCAAATGCCAGGATTTATCCAAATGCCCAGATTTTCAAATATATAAATAAAATCCATAACTAAATAATCGCCTGGGTGTAACCGAGGGCTTGATGTAGATGAGAACATAGACATTCTACAAAAAAAATATTTAAATAGAAATCATCAGGGTGGCTAACATTTATGATTTTATCAGTACGAATTGTAAATTCCCATAATATTATAACACCTTGTGCTTCTACTGTGAAGGATCGATCAACTGTGTTTTTTGTTAAACATCATATAGCACTAGAGTGGACCAATTCTTTGATCTCAGATTGTAACAAAATATCTCTGGTCGGCATCTTGTTTTGTTGACACGTCGTAAGTTATTGCTCAGTAGGTAGTGATGTCTCTCTGTTTCTTTCTTCTTGTTACAGTCATCTCTTTCTTATTAGTGACAGCAGCTGTAAAGGTTATTAAAAATGACAGCACAAAATCATATGGGGTTTAACAATGCTTTTGAGGTTTTTTCTTTTTTCTTCTCCGGTATACATACATAATACCTCTAACCCATCCCCCATAGGTGTAAGGAACAGCTGTCTCTAAACCCAACACCTCCCTCCCGTTGTACGGAAAAAAGAAAAAATGTTCATAAGATTATCCGTTATGTGTCTCTGCCTATGTCACAATATCTTAACAAGTAGCCATAAATCAAAACTTTTAATGGAATTTTCCACTACTCTAACCTTATGTGAAAAATACCGTTTTAAACATAATTTTCGCACACCCGCATATTATCTTGCTACAAAAAACATAAACAGATTGCTAGCAATCAAGGATGATAGTGTAGAGGTTGGTGTGATGAGAGATGCTTGTTGGAATTTGGAGATAGCCATTTTGTCGTAGCATCTGTATTCATTTGATTGGCTTTGCTTGAGATGAAGAAGAAAGAAGGGTCACCAGAGTTCCGGTTAAAAAGACAAACATCTTCTTTACATTTTATATTATTTTATTTAACAGTTTCATCAACACAGAAACACAAGAATGTAAGACAGGTTGGTTCGAATGGCATGCATTAGATGAATGTAATTGAGTGCAGGTCTTTTGTTTCGGTCTTTGGGCTCGTCTCCTGTCTAAGCCACAATGTGAGACAAGCCAAGAAATGTAACGTCTTGTCACATTGGAATCTCCGCTGGAAGTGTCTATATTTGCATGGCAAATAGAACTGGGTGGAAATGAGAAAAAGGGGACATACATACTGTGTTCCAAATGCACACGTCGCTATGCAAGTCTGGGCATAACAGTGCATACTCCATGCCGTGCGAGAGATTACATGTAAATACAAAAGGAAATAGATCCGAATCATGTGATTGCTACAATAAAAATAAAATCCAATATAAACAATGCTGTATGAACAATGAACAATGAATTTATTACATCCAGGATATGAAAGTTGATACAACGTTTGAATGAATGTATTTTATCAATGTTTAGATAAATGCCTCTTCTGAAAAGAGAGGATTATTTTTGTGTGTTTGTGAAAAGACAAGGACATGTATGTGTATTGTCTAAAAGTCTATATGTATTTGGGTGTGATCTTGTAGTATTGTGAATGAGAAAGAAAGTCTTGCAAGCTTACATGTTGGTGTCATTGAAAACGCGGTCCTTGTGATGTCTTGATTGAAAGAAATAGCATCAGCAGTTGTAGTTGTGGACAGTCTAGCATCTTTGTTTTTACTCTGTGCTTAGATGTGAATGTCGAATTTTATATACTTTATGTTCTCCAGAATTGGCTAAAAAATTTAGTTTATTTTCGTTATTTTGATTGGCTGAACATGAGAAAATGCAATCTTTTATTCCTGAAAACCAAAAATATAAACTTCCTATTTACTTACACATCACCCATGTGTAACTCTCTTTCTTGGCAATACATGTTCTTTGTCAATTGTGTTGGGACAATTAATGTACATTTTCTGTTAATAACTACATTTATGATTTTTACCTCTTACACTTCTTGCACACAAACTGATAATCTTCTCTCTAAAAAGAAATTGTTTTATCATCCTTTCTTGCTATAAATTTTCCCATGTCAGGAACAAAAAAATGTTGTTTCACCAACATTGCAAAAAAATGTTACAATAGTTTCTTTATTCTTTTTCTTTTTTTGTTACTACTAATGAAAGTCAGAGGCTAGACCCAGCAGGGATGGTAGTTTGGATCCGATAGTCAGTGAGTCAAGAGCTAAAATTCTGCACAGATTAGCATACAATTAACTCAATTAGCCTGATCTGTCCAGAATCATAGTTTTTTAGTCACTGACCATCCAATTTGAACTATCATCCTTGTCGGGTCTGACCTTCAACTTCCATATCAGTAATAAAAAAGTTAATTATTGGATTTATGGATGGCTGCAACATTCAAATAATTTGTTTTTTAAAAGTTATTTTAGAGAATTATTTGCCCCTGTTGGTTCAGGAATTATAGTGATCTCCCTTAGCGCCGATCCAAGTTATCTCTCTTGATTTATACTAGCTAATGAAAGAATGTACTCTTTAACTTGCAGAAACCCAAAATATATCAAATTCACCCACGTGCGAATTTATTAACTGGATATCTCCCTTTTTTATTGGCTGGGCTTTAAGCCAGTCTGACACAGTCCGATTGGCTTTCCATCTTTGCATCTGACGCCATTCCCATTAGACCGCTTTCATATTATGGTCGCAGTCATCTTCAGATTTTCTTTACTGATCACAACTATACGCTATCCAAGATATAATCAACAAACTAAGTCATCACCCATACATATCTCTCTCTATCTGTTAACCCTGGCAATACATGTTCTTTATCGATTGTGTTGAGACAATTAATGTACATTTATGTTAGTAACTATGTCTATGATTTTTATCCCTTTATATGTATTGTTTCCTGTGACAAACTTTCTCTGTGAAAGTAAATGTATATATATATATGTAAATTCAACTTTTTCTTTGTCATTACCTCGTTTTAGCTTTCTTCCGACTACCGAGTGTTATCCATAATAACACAATATGCACAATGTTGACCGCTTGTTTGAAAAACAAAAAACAAACACGTGGTTGCTACAAGAACATAGAAATAGAATGTCAACTATTCTGATTCTTCATTCTTTTTCTGTAAAACTATTTTTTTTTTTGTGAAAAATATTAAAATCCTATACTACTACTATTAAGGGATGGGGTTCATACGAATTTTCATGATGATTTGTAGTATAATGTTTACACACAATTCACTGAAAATATATGGAAATGGTGGATGTTTAAGTTTGAGTTTCTAATCTTGTTTATTGTTAGGTCGCTCAGAAAATAATGACCGATTTCAGGAACAAATATTTATTCATTGAGCTCATGTGGAACACATTCTTTTTAAAATTTTGCAACTTACTAACTTATTTCAGATGGTTAAACATTGTTGAAACATTGACATCATGGAAGATGTTCAACTGAGATCAAATCTTTAGTTCATCCTTGTAAGGCATTCACAGCAAGAACTCGACTTTCTACCACAAAAAAATAAAAATACTTTCTTTTATCTTGCCATGTGTCTAACATTAGGTAGAATTTCCATGGACCGTGCTTATTTAAAAAGGCTTCCCACCTGTAGAACACATTACAGTAGGGCTGCTTCCCAGCTGATTACAACTCGGTTGTTTTCAAATCCAATGTCAACAAATTCTTGTTATGGAACGCCCCATAGGTAATCAAACACAGTTCATACGATTGATCAATGTTAGTACCCCCATAGTGTTCCTCATCTTTCGGCTGGCAAACATTTCCATCTCATTAACATTTATCCTCGAGTGGCTCTTGGCCTTGATAAATGGTGACCCCAAAAGTTAAAAAAAATGTGCCTTAGATGTTACTCTGAAACTTTGACAGTTTTTATTCAAACATTGCTTTCAATCGTTCATTGTTCAAAATTCTAGCCTCTTTGTTTTCAAGGCTCTTGCGTAATACCTGATCACTTGTCGACATTTCTCCCTAGGCTCTGCTGATATTAGCCGCTGTTTACGAAGCATTATGACCATGTTTGAACTCATGCAAGAAAAGTATATGCATTTCTTCGTTAATGGTCTTTGTTATTAAGGGATTATATGATTATATGAATAGAGATTTTCTACATTCGTCAGTCACAATTTTTTTAAATGTAATAAATACATTATGACATTTGTCTCATTTCGAAATGTCAGCGATCGTAAATACTTTTAGAAATGAAGAATATTGCATTTATAGTAAATAAATAATTCCCAACAAATAAAGCGAATGCCATGACCGGAAATCGAAATGGAAACCTTCAGCCTGAGGTTCTACCAACTGACCTATTTGGACTTTCTTATAAATAGAGCTTAAAACATTACCGTAACAAAATAATTATAGCTTTGACGTAACACAGATTTATGATTTACGTCTTATTTCAAAACACGAATTCAAACATTTAGCGATAATAAAAACAAATAAATGAATGGGTAAACATTATCAATAGCGTTGGAAATTATTTTAATAGTTCAAAACAATTTATTTTGTTCTAATTACATATTGTATTAGTTCTTTCACAATTATATAATCCTCTCAGCCTACCAAAAATATGCGACAGAAAGTGATTAAATTAATTATTAAATATGTACAATTATTTTAATAGTTCAAAACAATTTATTTTGTTCTAATTACATATTGTATTAGTTCTTTCACAATTATATAATCCTCTCAGCCTACCAAAAATATGCGACAGAAAGTGATTAAATTAATTATTAAATATGTACAATTATTTTAATAGTTCAAAACAATTTATTTTGTTCTAATTACATATTGTATTAGTTCTTTCACAATTATATAATCCTCTCAGCCCACCAAAAATATGCGACAGAAAGTGATTAAATTAATTATTAAATATGTATAATTATTTTAATAGTTCAAAACAATTTATATTGTTCTAATTACATATTGTATTAGTTCTTTCACAATTATATAATCCTCTCAGCCCACCAAAAATATGCGACAGAAAGTGATTAAATTAATTATTAAATATGTACAATTATTTTAATAGTTCAAAACAATTTATTTTGTTCTAATTACATATTGTATTAGTTCTTTCACAATTATATAATCCTCTCAGCCCACCAAAAATATGCGACAGAAAGTGATTAAATTAATTATTAAATATGTACAATTATTTTAATAGTTCAAAACAATTTATTTTGATCTAATTACATATTGTATTAGTTCTTTCACAATTATATAATCCTCTCAGCCCACCAAAAATATGCGACAGAAAGTGATTAAATTAATTATTAAATATGTACAATTATTTTAATAGTTCAAAACAATTTATTTTGTTCTAATTACATATTGTATTAGTTCTTTCACAATTATATAATCCTCTCAGCCCACCAAACATATGCGACAGAAAGTGATTAAATTAATTATTAAATATGTACAATTATTTTAATAGTTCAAAACAATTTATTTTGATCTAATTACATATTGTATTAGTTCTTTCACAATTATATAATCCTCTCACCCCACCAAAAATATGCGACAGAAAGTGATTCAATTAATTATTAAATATGTACAATTATTTTAATAGTTCAAAACAATTTATTTTGTTCTAATTACATATTGTATTAGTTCTTTCACAATTATATAATCCTCTCAGCCCACCAAAAATATGCGACAGAAAGTGATTAAATTAATTATTAAATATGTACAATTATTTTAATAGTTCAAAACAATTTATTTTGATCTAATTACATATTGTATTAGTTCTTTCACAATTATATAATCCTCTCAGCCCACCAAAAATATGCGACAGAAAGTGACTACATTAATTATTAAATATGTACAATTATTTTAATAGTTCAAAACAATTTATTTTGATCTAATTACATATTGTATTAGTTCTTTCACAATTATATATTCCTCTCAGCCCACCAAAAATATGCGACAGAAAGTGATTAAATTAATTATTAAATATGTACAATTATTTTAATAGTTCAAAACAATTTATATTGTTCTAATTACATATTGTATTAGTTCTTTCACAATTATATAATCCTCTCAGCTTACCAAAAATATGCGACAGAAAGTGATTAAATTAATTATTAAATATGTACAATTATTTTAATAGTTCAAAACAATTTATTTTGATCTAATTACATATTGCATTAGTTCTTTCACAATTATATAATCCTCTCAGCCCACCAAAAATATGCGACAGAAAGTGATTAAATTAATTATTAAATATGTACAATTATTTTAATAGTTCAAAACAATTTATTTTGTTCTAATTAAATATTGTATTAGTTCTTTCACAATTATATAATCCTCTCAGCCTACCAAAAATATGCGACAGAAAGTCATTAAATTAATTATTAAATATGTACAATTATTTTAATAGTTCAAAACAATTTATTTTGTTCTAATTACATATTGTATTAGTTCTTTCACAATTATATAATCCTCTCAGCCTACCAAAAATATGCGACAGAAAGTGATTAAATTAATTATTAAATATGTACAATTATTTTAATAGTTCAAAACCATTTATTTTTATCTAATTACATATTGTATTAGTTCTTTCACAATTATATAATCCTCTCAGCCCACCAAAAATATGCGACAGAAAGTGATTAAATTAATTATTAAATATGTACAATTATTTTAATAGTTCAAAACAATTTATTTTGATCTAATTACATAATGTATTAGTTCTTTCACAATTATATAATCCTCTCAGCCCACCAAAAATATGCGACAGAAAGTGATTACATTAATTATTAAATATGTACAATTATTTTAATAGTTCAAAACAATTTATTTTGATCTAATTACATATTGTATTAGTTCTTTCACAATTATATAATCCTCTCAGCCCACCAAAAATATGCGACAGAAAGTGATTACATTAATTATTAAATATGTACAATTATTTTAATAATTCAAAACAATTTATTTTGATCTAATTACATATTGTATTAGTTCTTTCACAATTATATAATCCTCTCAGCCCACCAAAAATATGCGACAGAAAGTGACTACATTAATTATTAAATATGTACAATTATTTTAATAGTTCAAAACAATTTATTTTGATCTAATTACATATTGTATTAGTTCTTTCACAATTATATAATCCTCTCAGCCCACCAAAAATATGCGACAGAAAGTGATTAAATTAATTATTAAATATGTACAATTATTTTAATAGTTCAAAACAATTTATTTTGTTCTAATTACATATTGTATTAGTTTTTTTCACAATTATATAATCCTCTCAGCCTACTAAAAATATGCGACAGAAAGTGATTAAATTAATTATTAAATATGTACAATTATTTTAATAGTTCAAAACAATTTATTTTGTTCTAATTACATATTGTATTAGTTCTTTCACAATTATATAATCCTCTCAGCCTATCAAAAATATGCGACAGAGGGTGATTAAATTAATTATTAAATATGTACAATTATTTTAATAGTTCAAAACAATTTATTTTGATCTAATTACATATTGTATTAGTTCTTTCACAATTATATAATCTTCTCAGCCTACCAAAAATATGCGACAGAAAGTGATTAAATTAATTATTAAATATGTACAATTATTTTAATAGTTCAAAACAATTTATTTTGTTCTAATTACATATTGTATTAGTTCTTTCACAATTATATAATCCTCTCAGCTTACCAAAAATATGCGACAGAAAGTGATTAAATTAATTATTAAATATGTACAATTATTTTAATAGTTCAAAACAATTTATTTTGATCTAATTACATATTGCATTAGTTCTTTCACAATTATATAATCCTCTCAGCCCACCAAAAATATGCGACAGAAAGTGATTAAATTAATTATTAAATATGTACAATTATTTTAATAGTTCAAAACAATTTATTTTGTTCTAATTAAATATTGTATTAGTTCTTTCACAATTATATAATCCTCTCAGCCTACCAAAAATATGCGACAGAAAGTCATTAAATTAATTATTAAATATGTACAATTATTTTAATAGTTCAAAACAATTTATTTTGTTCTAATTACATATTGTATTAGTTCTTTCACAATTATATAATCCTCTCAGCCTACCAAAAATATGCGACAGAAAGTGATTAAATTAATTATTAAATATGTACAATTATTTTAATAGTTCAAAACAATTTATTTTTATCTAATTACATATTGTATTAGTTCTTTCACAATTATATAATCCTCTCAGCCCACCAAAAATATGCGACAGAAAGTGATTAAATTAATTATTAAATATGTACAATTATTTTAATAGTTCAAAACAATTTATTTTGATCTAATTACATAATGTATTAGTTCTTTCACAATTATATAATCCTCTCAGCCCACCAAAAATATGCGACAGAAAGTGATTACATTAATTATTAAATATGTACAATTATTTTAATAGTTCAAAACAATTTATTTTGATCTAATTACATATTGTATTAGTTCTTTCACAATTATATAATCCTCTCAGCCCACCAAAAATATGCGACAGAAAGTGATTACATTAATTATTAAATATGTACAATTATTTTAATAATTCAAAACAATTTATTTTGATCTAATTACATATTGTATTAGTTCTTTCACAATTATATAATCCTCTCAGCCCACCAAAAATATGCGACAGAAAGTGACTACATTAATTATTAAATATGTACAATTATTTTAATAGTTCAAAACAATTTATTTTGATCTAATTACATATTGTATTAGTTCTTTCACAATTATATAATCCTCTCAGCCCACCAAAAATATGCGACAGAAAGTGATTAAATTAATTATTAAATATGTACAATTATTTTAATAGTTCAAAACAATTTATTTTGTTCTAATTACATATTGTATTAGTTTTTTTCACAATTATATAATCCTCTCAGCCTACTAAAAATATGCGACAGAAAGTGATTAAATTAATTATTAAATATGTACAATTATTTTAATAGTTCAAAACAATTTATTTTGTTCTAATTACATATTGTATTAGTTCTTTCACAATTATATAATCCTCTCAGCCTATCAAAAATATGCGACAGAGGGTGATTAAATTAATTATTAAATATGTACAATTATTTTAATAGTTCAAAACAATTTATTTTGATCTAATTACATATTGTATTAGTTCTTTCACAATTATATAATCTTCTCAGCCTACCAAAAATATGCGACAGAAAGTGATTAAATTAATTATTAAATATGTACAATTATTTTAATAGTTCAAAACAATTTATTTTGTTCTTATTACATATTGTATTAGTTCTTTCACAATTATATAATCCTCTCAGCCCACCAAAAATATGCGACAGAAAGTGATTAAATTAATTATTAAATATGTACAATTATTTTAATAGTTCAAAACAATTTATTTTGTTCTAATTACATATTGTATTAGTTTTTTCACAATTATATAATCCTCTCACCCCACCAAAAATATGCGACAGAAAGTGATTAAATTAATTATTAAATATGTACAATTATTTTAATAGTTCAAAACAATTTATTTTGTTCTAATTACATATTGTATTAGTTCTTTCACAATTATATAATCCTCTCAGCCCACCAAAAATATGCGACAGAAAGTGATTAAATTAATTATTAAATATGTACAATTATTTTAATAGTTCAAAACAATTTATTTTGTTCTAATTACATATTGTATTAGTTCTTTCACAATTATATAATCCTCTCAGCCCACCAAAAATATGCGACAGAAAGTGATTAAATTAATTATTAAATATGTACAATTATTTTAATAGTTCAAAACAATTTATTTTGATCTAATTACATATTGTATTAGTTCTTTCACAATTATATAATCCTCTCAGCCCACCAAAAATATGCGACAGAAAGTGATTAAATTAATTATTAAATATGTACAATTATTTTAATAGTTCAAAACAATTTATTTTGTTCTAATTACATATTGTATTAGTTCTTTCATAATTATATAATCCTCTCAGCCCACCAAAAATATGCGACAGAAAGTGATTAAATTAATTATTAAATATGTACAATTATTTTAATAGTTCAAAACAATTTATTTTGTTCTAATTACATATTGTATTAGTTTATTCACAATTATATAATCCTCTCAGCCCACCAAAAATATGCGACAGAAAGTGATTAAATTAATTATTAAATATGTACAATTATCTTAATAGTTCAAAACAATTTATTTTGATCTAATTACATATTGTATTAGTTCTTTCACAATTATATAATCCTCTCAGCCCACCAAAAATATGCGACAGAAAGTGATTAAATTAATTATTAAATATGTACAATTATTTTAATAGTTCAAAACAATTTATTTTGTTCTAATTACATATTGTATTAGTTCTTTCACAATTATATAATCCTCTCACCCCACCAAAAATATGCGACAGAAAGTGATTAAATTAATTATTAAATATGTACAATTATTTTAATAGTTCAAAACAATTTATTTTGTTCTAATTACATATTGTATTAGTTCTTTCACAATTATATAATCCTCTCAGCCCACCAAAAATATGCGACAGAAAGTGATTAAATTAATTATTAAATATGTACAATTATTTTAATAGTTCAAAACAATTTATTTTGTTCTAATTACATATTGTATTAGTTCTTTCACAATTATATAATCCTCTCAGCCCACCAAAAATATGCGACAGAAAGTGATTAAATTTATTATTAAATATGTACAATTATTTTCGAAAACACTGCAAAAATAGCAACTAAAATCAACTTTTTAAGAATTGAGTCAAAAGATAAGCCAGCATTTTTTGAACAAGCAAATCGATACAAAGTTGTGTCCATTTGTATTTTTTTATGTTTTAGTTCCGAAACAAAGAGTAAAATTTGTCGTTTTACCAAGTTCATTGTGCAATAATGTCTGGATCATTCTTAGCGTGACAGTTAGATTTAAACTTAAGCGTAACAGACAGACAAAAAATGCTATTTCAAACTGACACTAACAGACCGACAAAACATATTATTTTGAACCTGAGCGTAACAGACAGACAAAAAATGCTCTTTCAAACTTATGCTAACAGACCGAACAAAACATATTATTTCAAATTTAAGCTAACAGACGGAAAGAAATTCTATTTCAAAGTTACGTGTAACAGATCAACAAAAAATGCTATTTCAAACTTAAGCTAATGGACAGATGCAAAATGCTATTTGAAACCTAAGCATAGCATACAAATAAAAATGCTTTGCTCAAGTTTAAGTGTAACAGACAGACAAAAAATGCTATTTCAAACTTAAGCATGACAGAGCGACAAAAATGCTATTTCAAACTTTAGCATAACAGACAGACAAAAAATGCGATTTCAACAAACATATACTAGACTGCCCCCCCCCTCCATCTCAAGAAGGAGGCAATGCTTGGGGGAATGGTCTCATGACAACAAAACAGATACTACATTATCCCCCCCCCCCCAAAAAAAAAGGTGGATGTAATACCTGGAAGAATGGTATAATAAAAATAGAACAGATACTACACTACACCCCTGAATTGAGCATTGAAAGATAGTATATTAATCTGAAATAGTATAGTAAACTCAATTTAGCATTAAAAGATAGTAATAGTATAATTTCGCCTTCAGATAGAAAGATACCAAATCTCCATTAGTAATAAATTAACTACTGAAACTCTTATAATGTTGTTTATTATCTTGTCACCGTGCACACGTCACCTGTAAATGAATGTTTTGGATGGTGAGAGGAAGGGTGAATAACATAAATGTGGAGAAAATGATAAAAGAAGTGATGAGAGAGATGGAATGATGTAAATAATAGAAGACAGAGAGAGAGGGAAAGAGGAGACAATGAGAGGGGGAAGATTGAGAGAGGGGGAAGAGAGAGTTAGGGAAGAGAGAGGGTATATTATGGCATCACATTGTATTCTTTGTGACTTTGTAATCATTGTAAAAACATCTGTGATACGATCATGGTCCAGGGAGTCACTCAGTGTTCTATTCTGGGTTACTCATCACTAAATATAGTTTGGTGTCACAAGTTTCACATGCATTGCTCTGTCAGTAGCTATGTACCCATACTGTGTCTAAAGATCCATAAAACTTTGGTATTGGAACTTGGGTAAGTGGTTGGTTGGCATTTCTTCTCTGCTTTTGTCTGAGAAAGCGTTGTCATAATCCAAGGACTGGCCCTTTTGTTGTGCTTTGTCCAACAGACTATGAGCACGTGAGCTGGAATAAATGAAATCAAATCATTATCTCTCTCTAATAATGAGTTCTTTAATTATTTTATATTAAAATAGGAAAACAAAAAAGTAAATACTTAATTTAATGGAATATCTGAAATGAGTCATTTCGGAAAATTGTGTTTAGGGAAACGTAAATAATTTAAAAAAATGTAGTTACCATTTGAAATTACTGCCACTTGTATGATTACAGTAAAACAAGAGGTTAAATAGTTGGTATAAATGAAAGTTTTTATGTACTCATCATCATCATCATCATCATCATCAATTTAATCCCCGTTTTACATGATGGCATGTGTTAGACGGCTTTTAGAAATTATTATGATATTAAAATAATTTAAAGAAATGAATAGATTAATATTTATTAAAAGAAATATAATTGGTTATCTAAAAGCTATATTAGATAGAGAAATGTATATTTTTTCTTTTTTCATTAATAACGTAAGCAGTTGATGCTGTGTAGATGATTGGTGAAAAATGGACCCAGTTTAACATGATTCTAGCCGGAATAATTATTCGTTAAAGAAACTGAATCAAAATATATTTTTTTGTTATTGTAAAAAAATATAGTCCAAGGAAGTAAAATAATAATTGGCTATTGAATGAATGAAACATGGATATTGTAGGACAGGAGCTATCGATGACAACCTTGGGAATCAGACTGACTTCTCTTTATATATTAGATATATATTAGATTAATCACTTATTTATTAAATCAGAACGCAATGGCATAAAGTACCAAATAAAACTTTTTAAAAATCATATTAAAAAAATAATTTAATTATGAAATTAAATCCACCATAATGCACTCTGGCTTCTTCATAAATAAGTCAGACATTTAAGTTTTTGTTAATAGTTGAAAAAAAAAAGAAGAATTATTTCGTTACTTTTTAAAACTTGAAAAGATTTAAACTGTCGAATAGAAAATCTTTTTTGATTGAAAAATTCAAAGCAAATCATATCTATATTAAAAGATTTCAAGTTTTGGAAACTACTTACATCCAATAATTTTATAAATAGAAATTAAAACAAGATTACCTTAACAACAAGCAGTTATAGTTTTATAACAATTTGGTTCAATTAATAATTTAATGACTAATTTAAACTAATAATTACATTTAACTTTCAAAATGCAATTAAAAATAATAATAATTTGGTAAATAACAAAAACAACAAGAACAAAATACAGCATAATAAAAAAGAAACGTGAAACAATAATGAAAGAAAAAAACCCTCCTGAACAAAGACGGGTAGGTATAAATATATTTTTAAATAACACTCTACATTAGTTTAATCGTACATCGATACCTGCGGTTTCATAGAAACACTGAAAATCCAGCCCATAAGGTTACCAAGCGTGACCGCTCTTCAGCCACTGGCCTGAAAGTGATTATTCCTGAATTAAGATATTCTTTAACTCTACGGACTTGATTTTGAGTGTTCTGTGAAACCGCCGATTAGATTCTACTATTTAACGCGATTACGTGTGAACACTCTGAAAAACTTGTAGGAAAGAAGAACAAAAAGAAACAACAGTTCACCGACTTTTTGTTGTTATTGTTATGGGAGATGAATCCTGTGCGTTTTCTTTTTTTTTGGGGGGGGGGGGCTACTTTTTAAAACAGATTACGTGTGATTTAACGACCTTGCCACTCTGACTTAGGGTTAATGTTTAAAATTTGGTTCTGTCCGAAAAAGCTAGAATGACTCAGAAATGGGGGATCTTTTTACGTTAAATTTATTTACAAAACTGATCCCCATTCTAAAATATATATATATTTTTTTTTTTGCGTCTTGTCTCCAAGTCTTTCAGGGTGTTCACGCGTAATCAATCACCTAAAAGCGGGTAGAATCCGGCAGCACTTTTAGTCCCAGCCCAGGCCGCCCACCGACGCCCAGCCCCCGGCGCCAGCATTTTGGCTCACGTGACTCAATCGTAGTCACTTATAAACAGAATAGTCTTCCGTATTAACAATTAGCATATATCCCCCCCCAATACATTTTTTTTGTTTATTAATTATTTACCTTACGAAATAGAATGAAGATTGATGTATTTTTTGCCAACCGCCGCCCAGCAGGTATATGTATGTGTATATATATGTGTGTACATGTATGTATATACATGCATATATGTATATATGTACAGATATATGTATATATACTATATATATGTATATGAGTGTATGTGCGTATATGTGTACGATTTCTCGACTGCTAACTATTCTGAACTTTTACCATTTACTCTGTCGTTCCTATTTAGTTGCCTTCCCACTAGGGCAGAGTTAGACACAAGGTTGGTTATTTATCTGGAGAAAATGTAGCTCCCCAAAACGGGAACTCTGGATTGGAACAAAAATAAAATGCCTCAGTCTAGAATGACTTCTCCTTTATTGACCGAGGACAGTAGGGACCTCCCATTGGTTGTGAACTATTTACCCCCCCCCCCCTATATGTAACACGATGTAACTTTAATTTAGATTAAGATTATCAACAAAACTTTTTTACCATTCAAAAGAGGATACATAAAATAAACTGCTGATGATTTTTTAGAATTTTTTCCAGCATACGAAACTCATGAAAATGTGAAGTTAAAATGTTGTTTACTTTTTTTACGTGATAAAATAACGTTCTTATGTATAAGCATTTCTGCGCGCTCTGATAGGCATATTTTTAATAAATCTCGCATAAATCAAGTTATGGCCAGATCTTCACGAAATTTTCAATACTTATTCACTATAGGATTAATTTATCTTTAAAATGCTGTTTTCCGAAAATATATTAGGGAAAATATTTTTTTCTACGTGATCCCCTCCTATTTCATTTTATGAAATATTGAACGAAATATATTCAGGTCGGTCGGGTTTTTTTTTCTTATATAAAACTAAAGTCTTTTAAAAAACACATTGGATTAATTTTATTAAATTTTACGTCCACATATTTTAGTAAACTGGTCCGTGAATGCACAAATAAAAAGTGGAAATAAAAGCAATATCATTATGTTTTGAATTTTTTTTTTTTACCTTTTCTCAATAAAATATACTGTGATTTATTGAAATGCCAAAAAAAAAAGAAGTTTTACGAAATAATTTTTATTTTCAGAGACATTTATTCATTTGATCGAGTTTATCGGTTAGTCAATTTCATTTTTAAACATCATTTTTTTAAATATGTGTTCTAAATTTTTCAAAATATTTTAATATAATATAGCCCGAAGTATTAGGAATCGTAAAAGACCAAAATTGTATACGACCTCATAATATGTACTTGGAAAAATGTCCTTCATTTGCTAGAAGTAAGAAAGCCTTTTTCGCCGTAGCTCGTTTTCGCCGCAACTATGGAACGCAATACTAGCCGTAATAACGCGTTTACATTTGTAAGAGTGAAATTGACGCACGCTAATTAATTTGTAGAGCTAAGCTCATTCTAAAAAAAAAAAACGTTGACAAAAGTAAGTATTAATTATATTTATTATTATTATTATTATTATTATTAGTATTAGTATTTTATTATTATTATATATTTATAATACTTTTTATCATTTTTCTTTTTTCAAATTAAAATGTTTATCTATTCAGAATTTTCTTTCGAAATTTCGAAATAAAAACTTATTTTTACTTTGAATTTTTATTATTCAATTGACGAATATTTTTAATCATTAACAAACAACAATACTTTCTCCATTTTCATTTTTAGTTTAATTTTTATTATATAAAATTTAACCCAAATTTAAGTCAAATGCTAACAAAACAAAATAGATCAAATCGTTACTTACAGTAGTATTTTAAAATTAAACGTGACTGGGGAATCTTATACAGGGTGGGCCAAAATAAGGGTCCTATCTTTAAATTTTAATAACTTGAATTTGAATAACTTCCACAAAATAAAAGTTAAACTCACCAAACTTTATGTGTGTGTAGACTGACCCTTCCGAGATTTTTTGAAATAAACAAAACAAATTTTAGCCGAAAAACACTTCTTAAAACTTACAAAAACTAAAGTATTGTTTTTTTACACTGTTTTGAGTTTTTTAAGCAAAAATAATGTTTTCTAAATGAGGGTACGTTCCTTAGGGCTAATACGGCTCATGCTTGCTTCGGAAGGGGTCCTTTACTTATTCTAAAAAAAAAAATTTAAAAAAATCAATAAATAAAAAAGTTATGAATTTTTAAAAATAGGACCCTTATTTTTGCCCACCCTGTACTATTGTCAACAGAACGAGAGCGGGCTTAACAAATAAATGTGCAACAAATAAATGTTACCAGAGAGCTATTTTGCGTTACTCAACTACCTACCTGGATAAGTTTATTTGTTTTTAACTTATTTTAAAGGGTTGTTTTTTGGTTCCAAAGATGCCGTATCCACTCTTCCGTTTCGACGAGAAAAAGAAAGATGGCTGACACCCGGCCAATCGATAGCGCACAAAAACTGCGAACTGGACCGTTTTTCTGTTAGAAACACACCCAATAAATGTCAACAATACATTTTAGCACGAAAACTGGTTCAGGATCGATATCAGTACCTTAATAAATATAGTATTTGTAAAAATAAAATCCTAAAATTATCCATTTTAATATTCTTTCCTTAAACAAAAGTAAATACTAGTTTAAGCAGGTAAATTATTTAGGCAATTGCAATAAAAAAAAGTAATAATCTGTCTAAAAAAATGTGCAACTCAAGGAAAATGTAAAAAAAACGTTAATTTTGTCTACAACATAATGAAAGTAATTAATTCTATCACTTTTGGACATCCATAGGTACATAACATCTCGCAATGTCGCACAATGTATTGGGGGTGGGATACATGCTAATTGTTAATACGGAAGACTATTCTGTTCATAAGTGACTACGATTGAGTCACGTGAGCCAAAATGCTGGCGCTGGGGGCTGGGCGGCGTTAGGCGGTAAAAGTGCCACCCGGTAGAATCTCATGTTTTCTCGGGGAGAGGTCGGGGGGTCAGCGAAATGTGTTAATCTACAAATTTGCCCAAATTAAATTACTGGCGTAAAATTGAAAGCGGGAGAAAGAAAAAGAAAGAAAAAAGAGAGTAAGAGAAGAATGAAGGTATAAAAAGAAAAAAGGGAAGAAAGAAAGTGATAGAGTAAAACCAGAAGACAAAATAATCTATAAAAAGAAAGAAAGAAATCAGCTCTAAGTCATCCTTTATGACGTTATCCATTTCCAAGTAAAACACTTTCTTTTTCTAAGAACATGACTATTAACCAATGTCAAAGTTAAGAAATGATAATACTGACCCAATAGGTCACGGATGGAAAAATAAAGGCTAAAAACATCTTTTTATTTCGAAGAGGCATTGTAGTTTTATTCATTTTTTTGTTCTACTTTTGGTAGTGGAGAAATTAATAACTTTTAAAACTAAGAATCACTTTTAAGTTTTATTCTATTTTAACTTTTTATATTAAAAAAAATCTTTTTATGTAGTTTTTACTTAGAATTGTTTTAAGTTTGAAAAAAAGAAAGAAGAAAACATTTTCTGTTTTAAGCTTTTAGAATAAACTAATTTACAATTTTTGTTATTATTGGAATTGAAAGTCAACGCATTTTGACAGTTTTTAAAATGTTGAAGCTATTAACTAAAACAAAAAACAAATGAACAAATGAAACATGCGGATTTTTTTTTACTTGAAACTTAAAGAGGTGAGTTTATTTTAAAATAACTTTATTTTTTACAAATTTTGAACTTGGACAATGGATCTTTTTTGTTTTCTTATTATTTATATACATATTAACTAATTTTCTTTGTTGTTGATGTTTGGTTGAGGAGCACAATTAAACAATAATACTTGACTAGCCAGAAACGATATTTCGAATTTACTGTTTTACCTGGAAACGAAAGTCGTCTCCAACAATTTTGGGGTCAGGCGTCACCCTAATCACCTATAATATCATGTTGCGCCCCCCCCCCCCACGTGGTTGTATAATTTTTATCATTTAAGAAATGAAGTTTCACTCGAGAGAAAACGGAGGAAATAGGTATTATATAAAGGTAACTTAGCAAAAGCGTTTTGAATCGCATTTCTTAATTCCTTTTTAAGTTAAAAAAAAAAAAAAAAAAATTAAATAAACCATTTTTATGAAAATTAAATAAGCCATCAAATAATTCGAATTAAAAGTCAAATCGATTTTTAAAAATTTAATTATTATTTTCATTGTGCAATTTATATACCGGTTTGAAATCGTCTAAATTAAACGTAAAATGTTGTTTATGACCGTTTGGTACAAGAGAAACAATTATTGATAGCGGCTTTCGATTATGAATTCAGATAATTCAATTTTACCAGTATTTGTAATGAATGAGTATCCAGAAGATTTCAGTACTTACCGAGTCAGTCCTGAATATCGACGGAGAATCCCGAATAAGTTCTGGAAATGGTCGAAACAGTTTACGATTTGAAAGCCACCCTTGTTTTTTTTTTTTGAGAGTTTAATTTTTAAAAACCTAATCCTAAGAATTACTTGGCATTTATAACCCTAACAGCTAACAGAACGAAAAAGGGGTGGAAAAAACAAAAACAAATAGGCAACAAATAAATGTTGCTAAAGGCAAAATAAGTTACTCTTCTACCTACCTGGATAAGTTTATTTGTGTTTTAACTTATTTTAAAGCGTTTTTTAGTTCGATTTAAAACTGGTGTAGGGACGTCACGTGATAAAATTGGTCCATTTTTTTTCTTCCAATTTTAACATGCCATCCCGACACTAGTTTAAAATCAAACTAAAAACGCTTTAAAATAAGTTAAAACACAAATAAACTTACCCAGGTAGGTAGAAGAGTAACTTATTTTGCCTTTGGTAACATTTATTTGTTGCCTATTTGTTTGTTTTTTGCACCCTTTTTTCGTTCTGTTAGCTGTCATTATAAATGCCCGAATAACTTAACCCTTCGCATGTTTAATGACGTCTGCATTTTTACATTTTTTCGCAGCTTTTAAATCGTAAACTGTTTCGGCCATTTCCGAGACTGACTCTAGATATATTTTTTTTGTCGATAGTAAGGACTAACTCGTTAAGTACAGAAATCCTGTGGATACTTATTCCTTACAAGTACTATAAGGTTCTTGCATGACGTCGCGCGCTTCGTGCATAAAGATAAGGGTGACTACGCAATAACTAGACAATGCCTAAAAAAAATTTATTTACTCAAAATAATATTTGAAACAAATTCTTTTTTACCTGATGGAAAATCCAAAGAGATAAAGGTACTTATATTGATCTTGACCCAGTTTTCGCGAGTTTCTTGTCGGAAGTGTTCGGCTATCCTACGCAAACGCCCGAGAGATGACGAGCCGATTTGTACCAGACGACAATTTTGATACGGAAACTGGGTCAAGATCGATATAAGTACCGAGATGAAAATTTAGACCCAGACCTCCTCAGTTGCATTCAATTGCTTTTATTACAAATAAATTTTTGACAATCATGCACTATAGTAAACAGCCTAGAAATCGAAAACAAACAAAATATACACAAAAAAATAAAAATACTTTTACCAAACGCATTAACATTTACTTTTCTACCAACCTGTATAATTTTAAAGTGTGAAAACTGATTGCAACATTTATCTCTGGATGTTATCGTTACTTTTATTTAACCAAACACGGCTGTTAACTTTATACTGCATGAATACCTGATTCTTTTTTTTTTTTACAGTGAAATGAATTTTGACATTATCTCCAAATAAACTATTTTGTACTTGTCATTTTATTGAGTTAAAAACGGTACATACATTATATATATATATATATATATATATATATATATAATTTAATAGAATCATTCCCGTCTTCACACCATTTTGCATGCTCTTTAATTATTAGGGGGTTGGAGGGAAAGAGACTTCAGTATGTGATGTTATAAAAGGTGCCGACGAAGAGCCATTTTGGAATAATGACGGGGGAAGTAGCAAGTTGATCCAGTATTCGTTTTGGCACACCTCACATAAGTTTCATGCCTCTTTCCTCATCTCTCGTTTACTCTCTTTCTCTTTTTCTATTTTTATCTCAGGCCAAGGATTTGAAATTAATAGTTAAAGAAAAATGAAATATACATGCATCATCGCTCGCTGATATTTATACATTTTCATCCGACTGTAAATCTTAATTGAAACCTACTTTTACGTTTATGTCACAAAATGATATAAGTTTTACTGGGAGGTCCGCGGGCCGGATTGCAATAATAAAGCATAGCAGGGTGGCGGGCCGGACACTAAGCCTTCGCAGCCGGATGTGGGCCGGGGGTTGCCTGCCCCTGGTCTATACAGTTCATGGAAAAGGAACATAACAAACTGTCCTCCCTAGATGAGTTGATGACTCACACTGATCGAGTGTTCAGATCATCCGTATATCGAAAGACAACTTTCACTGGACAGTATCAAAATTTCAACTTCCGTCATCTATATAATGTAAATGAAAGAATCGTCTGTTGCCTACAACATCACGCAAAAGCAATATGTAGTACATATCGAGAGGAGATGAGTAGCTTAAGAGAAACTCTCCACTGAAACAACTATCCAGAGATCATGGCATAAGCTTGAAAGAATCTGGACCAAACACCAAAGGACACCACCCGAAAACTCAGCACAGTTTGTATACCATATATGAAGGGCTTGTTAGAAAAAAATTCAAAGAATATGTAATCCATATGAGATCAGGACACTATTCAGGAACACTCTCCAAAAACATCTTGTGCAAGAAAAAGTTATGACTCAGAACTGCATGTATGCACTTCCATAAAAGTGTGTAAATATACAAAGATGAGACATGGCGATGGCACCCACTAAAAGTAATGCTAGAGAACACCAGAAAGCCGTAATATGTGGAGATATTAAGAAGTTGGGTTTCGTTGACCACATATGGAGAGAAAAGGGAAACCATCTACCATTATGGGACCAAGTAAAACAGAAGAACGGTGGAGAGTAAGATTACTCAAAAAAGCAGCGCATGTGTTGGGCAGCAATGTCCTTCTAAATAGACCTAGTATAGAATTTAATACAATATGGGAACAATCGGAACAATCTTGGCCTTTTGGTCAAGATCAAAGTGTAGTATCTGTTCCGATGGATACTGCACCCCATAGACTGGTATTGTCTTGGCCTTCGGGGCTTGATTTACGCCGGTCTATGGGTTTGTCATGTGCAGTTCTAGGAGGTCAACCCTCCCAGGCTTCGCCTCCCCTCTTTGGGGAGGAGTAAGTTAATTGCTTACTGCCTGAGGCGCTCCTACCGGGGAATGCCGACGGGACTGCCCAGGCAATTTTTAATGACCAGAGTGCTCAACTTCTCGAGTACTGGTTTTTCTAATCCCACTCTCCTGACCTTGTGTCACATCTTACCTTGTGGGAGGTAGATAAATAAAACAATATGGGAACAATCGGAACAATCTTGGCCTTTTGGTCAAGATCAAAGTGTAGTATCTGTTCCGATGGATACTGCACCCCATAGACTGGTATTGTCTTGGCCTTCGGGGTTTGATTTACGCCGGTCTATGGGTTTGTCCTGTGCAGTTCTAAGAGGTCCACCCTCCCAGGCTTTGCCTCCCCTCTTTGGGGAGGAGTAAGTTAATTGCTTACTGCTTGAGGCGCCCCTACCGGAGAATGCCGACGGGGCTGCCCAGGCAATTTTTGATGGTCAGAGTGCTCACCTCTCGGGCGCTGGCTTTTCAACCCCCACTTTCGGACCCGACCTTGGGTCACATCTTACTTGTGGGAGTAGGATAAAACTGGCCTTGTGCCTAACTCCTGGAGAGGAGTAAATAATACAATATCGGAACAATTAATTATAAATATGAGATTAGATTACCATTAAAAGATATATATATATATATATATATATATATATATCAAATATAGAGTTCATATTTTTTTTTTAAGTATCTATTAGGAATTAAGAATAAGAAAAGAGGCAAAATACCTTCAAAGCATATTTAAGATGCGATATTAATTTAAAAGAAAAATCGTAACACATTTTCTCTTTTTTTAAAATATTTTTGTGACCTTGCTACTCGGACTTCTTGGCCTTTTGGCTAAGATCAAAGTGTAGTATCTGTTCCGATGGATACTGCACCCCATAGACTGGTATTGTCTTGGCCTTCGGGGCTTGATTTACGCCGGTCTATGGGTCTGTCCTGTGCAGTTCTAGGAGGTCCACCCTCCCAGGCTTCGCCTCCCCTCTTTGGGGAGGAGTAAGTTTATTGCTTACTGCCTGAAGCGCCCCTACCGGGGAATGCCGACGGGGCTGCCCAGGCAATTTTTAACCCCACTTTCCCGACCCGACCTTGGGTCACATCTTACTTGTGGGAGTAGGATAAAAACTGGGCTTGTGCCTAACTCCTGGAGAGGAGTAAATCAATACTTCTTGGCCTTTTGGCTAAGATCAAAGTGTAGTATCTGTTCCGATGGATACTGCACCCCCATAGACTAGTATTGTCTTGGCCTTCGGATCTTGATTTACGCCGGTCTATGGGTCTGTATTGTGCAGTTCTGGGAGGGCCACCTTCCCAGGCTTTGCCTCCCCTCTTTGGGGAGGAGTAAGTATATTGCTTACTGCCTGAAGCGCCCCTACCGGGGAATGCCGACGGGGGTGTCCAGGCAATTTTTAAACCCCACTTTCCCGACCTGACCTTGGGTCACATCTTACTTGTGGGAGTAAGATAAAAACTGGCCTTGTGCCTAACTCCTGGAGAGGAGTAAATCAATACTCGGACTTAGGGTTAGTGATAAAAAATTAGTTAACTGCCCTAAGAACCTAGAATAACCCGGAAATGGGGAATCATTTTACGTTAAATTTATATACGAAACTGATCCTTTACTCTAAATTAATTTTTGTTTTCATCCTTCCAAATTTTTCAGGGTTTTACTGTTCACACGTAATCGTTTAAAAAAAAAAAAAAAAGAAAAAAAGTAGAACCCATTTATGGCCTGTCAATCTACAAATTTTTCGTTTGTTTTAATGATTTTTAACTTTTAAATTGACTTTATAAAATATGTAATTGAAAAAATTTGATTTAATTACAAACAAAAAAGGGTATTTAGCTAGGATTATGTCAAGAAACACGATTATCGGTGTTAATCGCACATGTGTTCGCAACTATCCTTGTCAATTGCATCCATGTGGTGGCAACCATCCTCATCACTTGATCCCCCCCCGCCCAACAACTTGCATCATTGTCACTAACTACAGCCTTTTCCTTAAATGTTAAGTAGGGGAAATCGCGTTTGAGATGTTTGTTTAATGTGTTAGTTTGTTTAGCTTTTAAAACTAAGAAAATAAGTCTATTCGTTGGCGTGTGTATTATTGGACCAATCAGCAGACTGAAAATCAGCATTCTGTTAACGACAATATTCTTGACTTTTTTTCTAGGCACAAACTCTGATGTCTGACATTATTAAGAAATAACTCATACAACGCCCCCAAGTGAAGAGGTATGTTATCTTTTCCTTTTTCTTCTCATTTTCTGACTTTTCCTTTTTGATATATGACCCAAAAGCACAAGAGAGAGGTTAGGTTCTTGTTGGAAAATCGTGTTGCATCAGTATCAGTTTTTTTTTATGCTATACTTATGTATTTGTTTATGTACAATGATGGGACTTTACTTTTTACTTTACCACATAAAACACATAATAATGGAAAACACATAATAATGAACACCTTTAATATCTCTATATAAAGTTAGGTATGTGTGTATGTTTATATATTTGTATGTAGAGGATTCACTCCCAAACTCATTAACTGATCATTATGAATTTTAGAACAAAGATGCTAGATGTAAGGGATTCAAATGTGGCTTATATTTAGTTTAATTTAATTTTATGCAAAAGGGGTAAAAGGCGAGTTGAATCACTTTGTGAAAATTCAGAAACCTCTGATTTTTGTGAAATTTTAACAATACGTATAATAAGACATCAATTAATAGATATTCCAAAAATTTCAGTTTTTTTTGGACACAACCTTCCATTTGAAAATTCAAATATTTCAGATTTGCATTAAATTTGATCCATGTTCATTAAACACCAATTAAACAAGATTCCCTGCATTTCAGTTCCTTCTTAAGACCCTTTAAGCTTTAGACTTGAGATTTTTTAGATTTTCTATAATCAAAATTATGTAATGGATTTTAATAAAAATTTTAATAATGATTCTAGACATAAGGTTTAGTATCATTATATCTTGATTTTAATCTTTATACTGAAGGGACATAAAAGTGGTGCAAAACTGTTTTGTTTGGGAAATTAATTTTATCTGTCCTGGAATAAGTATTTTTCTAGTTATAAATGAATATTTGAAAAAGAGAATATGCTTACCTAGTAAGGTAGGTTGATTTTAAGCGTAAGAGGTCATAATGTGGACTATATTTAATTTAGTTTTAGTTAAATGGAGTATAAAGTGGGTGAAAGCCCTTAAGTGAAAATTCAGATAACTTCGATTTTTTGTGAAATTTTAGCAATAGATATTTGACATCAATTGGTAAATATTCCCCTAATTTAAGTTTCTTTGGGGTATTTTAAAGTTTTTTTTAGGGGGCATAATATGGGCACAATCTTCTATTTGAAAATTCAAATATTTCAGATTTGCATTAAATTTGATCCATAGTTATTAAGCACCAATTAAGCAAGATACCCAGAATTTCGATTTCTTAAGATCCCTTAAATTAAAAATAATTTCTAGAATCAAAATCAGAATAAGGATTCTAGGTTTAGTATCATTATATCTTGATTTTAATCTTGTAAGGGAACATAAAAGTGGTGCAAAACGGTTCTGTCCGGGGGAATTCATTTTATCTGTCCATCCTGGTATGGGTATTCTTCCAGTCACATATTTTTGCTAGCCTGAGAATATGTTATCATGACAAACAAACATACTACATTGTCCCCCTCACCCAAAGGAGAAGGTAATGCCTGAGAGAATTGTATCATGATCACAGAACAGATACTGCACTACCTGTCCTTGAATTGAGCATTTAAAGATAGTACATTAATCTGAAATAGTATAGGAAACTGAATTGAGCATTAAAAGATAAGTATAATGGTACAATTCATAGATGTAATATAGTTTGTTTCAGACACACCATTAGTAGTATTTTTATTTATATACTAACGGAACCTGTCGCCCGGCGTTGCACGGGAGAAAGTACTACCTATTGCATGACGTTGAATAAAAGAAGAAACGGCCTATTGTTCTTTCTCCCCCCCCCCTCTACTGTGTTGATGAATGTTTTAAATTAAGAAAAAAGTGGCAGAGTAGAATGGGATCGAACGCTGAAACTGGCGATCATGAAACCTCCCTTCTTAACGACTGCGCCACGGGTTCGAGTTAAAAATACGTGTGAAAATAGGCCAATTAATTGGCATGCGTGTTATGTTACGATTTAGCTTCTGCCGACCAAATGTAATGTTCAACAATGACACGGTTTATTTGGGCAAGGTTTCTATAATATGCGTGTTAAAGGTGTATGATTTTGAAAATGTAAATGTATCGGGGTCTACCAGTATCTTGGCGCTTATTGAATTAAATAGGATGTTGATTTGATCAAGAAATTGTAGCCGCCATGTTGAATGATTAAATGTTGCAGGAACTGTGTTCGTTAATTTCATCTGCTTAATTCCGGAATGAATATAAATGTAGAAGTCATAGGTAGAATTAGAAATAACGTAATCTGATATTCGCGGAAAATCATTGGAGTGAATGAATGGGAGCGGTCATTAAGTCTTTGCGTATTGCTTTATATTATGTAGTAAATTAATACCAGGCAAATAATAAATAAGAACGGGTGTTTTGTGAAAATTAAACTGTGTTTATTAGTTCCCGGTGTTGATGAGTGTAGTGAAAGTACAGAATTGTTAGGGCAGAAAGTTTTTGCTACCACCTATATGGAGTTGGTTTTTTGGAGAGTCGTCGATGGCGGGCCAAATGTAATATTTAGTGTTAGCTGGGAAAAAAGAATAACAAATTTACTAAAACACGCTCGAGTGAATAAGTGTAATATAATGGTGAGTTTAATAGCCTGTGATGCATGTGGTTATTTTCCTATTCTCCGAGAAGGTACAGGGGAAAAATCGTCTCTACTTTATATATTAGATATATATATATATATATATATATATATATGAGAAGAATGTTGTAGTTCGCTTGGAGCATTGTGTATAGTGTAAGAATAATATTATTTTTTTGAAGGCGATAACAATGCGTTGTTAAAGTGACACATACGACACGTGGAATCGTAAAAACAAAACAAAGTGACAATATTGAAAAGTCAATAATTTTCAAAAAATTTTTTTTTTTATTTACCAGTGTATCGTGACCGTGGTGTTGGGTTGGAGTGTGTTCTTTTCATTATTATTATTTTTTTTAATTTTCGAGGGTATCTGAGGATGAGGGATACCCTCGAAAATTAAAAAAAATAATAATAATGAAAAGGACACACTCCAACCCAACACCACGGTCACGATACACTCAGATAACGTAATCGTAAGCTACACATTTTTTTCACCTACGTGTGTGATAAGGATTTTCCGTCAACTGATTATACCCATATGTAACAGTATTAAATAGATCATTAACAAATATGAATAGACTAAGATATATCCATATACGTATGGTAAATTTTCTGATAAGAATTGTTATAAGCGTTTATCAAAAGCACGCTTATCTCTCTTAGACGATCGTTTAATCCCCTAAAAATGGATGGTGTAAATTAGATTCTAAAAACCTATTAAGGAATTATTGTCTGGCTTCCCTTGTGGTTAACGTAATTATGGTTTTTATGCGCTCACTCTATGTTCATTGTCACGAGAATGTTTTGATTTATAGGGAAGTTGACACTTTCTACTTGTCTCTTTCCAGAGATACGTATGTATGTGTAATAAACGCTTTAAGTAGGTATCTCAACCCAAAATTTTATTTTCATTATATCTAAAAAAAACAAACCTTTAATGTGGGAACCAAATTTATTTTGGTAGTTTAATTCTTTGCAGAACATAAACAATGGTACCTAATTTATTTTGGTAGTTTAATTATCCATCAAATTATAACCATTCAGTTTGTGGAAAATTAGAAAATTTGTCGACTTGTGTTGTGCAGAAGCCAATTTTCAGTGTATAACTAAAAATGCAGGCTTCAAACAAATAAAAAATCTTTGCAAATGTAATACCATCTTGCGATAGATGAAAATTAATCATAATGGAAACAATAATTATTAGATCAAACCAGCCTAAACATTGGGCAAAATCCCATTACTCTCTACCCCTTCAAAAATGACATGGAAGCGCGACTTTGACTGTTCATGAGTTTCAGTTCAATAGCTAATACATTGAATTTTCTTAATGATTCATAGCATATTAGAGATTAAACTAGATTATTCTTTTAATAGTAAATCAATAAAATAACTCTGATTTGGACTATGTAAAAAAAAAGACGGAAACAGAATTTGATAATAGGGCAAAGATTTCTTTAGTATTTCATTCACTAAAGTTTTCAACTTGGATTTTTTTTGTAAAAAACAACTTAAAACCCTATATTAAGCCCACCATATTGCCGAGTGGCCCCTTTTTCTTTAAGCTGGGACTATCTTTATATACATAGAGATACACAATATCATGTGCACCAAATTAGAAAAACACTAACATTTATTTTCACATAAAAAATAAATTAAATAGTAACCTTACTTGGAGTAGCTTTGAAAAAACTATTAATGACATAAGAGAAAGAATTGTACAATTGTAAAGAGAAAATATTAAATTTTGTTTACATTTGAATTTTATCAAAATACCCCCTCCCTCTCCCCCCCCCCCCCGAAAAAAAAACAATGTATCACAAGTTGAAATAAAAATGAATTTCACTATATTTATCTGTTTTTGCATTATTAGCTGGTTTATGATATCTACTTATGTGTGTGAGTTACCTCCACTTTTATTTGGTGTGCAACTTGATTTATTAGCTTAGTAATATGACACCAATAGAATAAAGGCAGGATATTTCTCAATAAAAGGGTGGCATTTTTTTAGATTTTTTCGATTGAATTTCTTTAGTATTTTATATAAATAGAGATTTTGTCTGTCTGTCCATCCGTCAGTTACAATTTTGTTTTAATGTAATAAATACATTGCAAGATTTATCTCATTTTAAAATATCAGAAATCTTAACTACTTTTAGAAATGGACAATATTACATTGATAGTAAATAATAAATTCCCAACAAATAAAGGAGATGCCATGACCAGAAATCGAAACCTTGAGATCTTCAGTCTGAGGTTCTACCAATTGACCTATTTGGACTTTCATATAAATAGACCTTAAAACATTGACTTAACAAAATAATTAGAGTTTTGGCGTGACATCATAGATTTATGATTTACGTTGTTTCAAAACATGAATTCAAACATAAACAATAAAAAAAAATAAATAAATGAATGGGTAAACATTATCAATAGCTTTTGAAATTATTGTAATTGCCCAAAACAATCTATTTTGCTTTAACTACGTATTGTATGTAGTTCTTTCACAATTATATGATCTTTCCAGCATAGTAAAAAATATGCGACCAAAGGAAGCCTATTTTTTACTAGTATATAACATTTTTTCCTCGGGTTTTTCCTCTTTCATCACGTTGGATTATTTCAATAATTATCATATCTTACTTAATCCTCTATCCCCAATATCGAGCATATCTTTATCATATTAGGAATTAATTCATGATAACATTGAAAACATATTTATGAAATAATTATTTTATAATATTTGAATATATAATATATATATATATATATATATATATACATTTAAGGAACGTTGTTGAGACTGAATAATTGTCGGTTCTTCGTCGTTCCAAATGTCAAAGAAAAATGTTTTTATCAGGGGATTGTGGTCCACATTTACTAGCAACTCCAGACATTCCTCTGTGAATTTATTTATGATGCCTGACTATATGATATGAAGATACAGATCAAATTATCCTAATATTTCATCAGATAGACCCCAAAAATGTCCCTGTAAATTAATTTTTTTACCATTATTTCTGAATTCATCCAGTAGAAACTGAGGGTCTCAGAGTGGATATTACCAAGAACAAAGTCGTGATCAATGGTTGTAGTTTCGGAAAGCCCCCCAGAAAGAGAAAGTTCCCCTGCTCAGTTTGTGGAAAGGGAGTTGAGAGAAACTCAATTTTTTGAGGTAGATAAGTGCAGTGGAATTATAAATAGGTTGAGAGATGATCAGTTTGTGTGCAAGAAGTGTAAGACAATTGAGATGGATGAAAACTCAGATGTGGAGAAAGTATATTTGGATGGTGAGACTATTGAGCTTGTTCAGAGGTTTTGTTACCTTGGTGATACCATTGATTGCAAGAGTTAGGAGTGGATGAAGGTAAGTTCAGGAAAGTTCTGCCATTACTAACCAACAGAGCGTTACCACTGTCTACAAAGGGAAGAGTTTATCAGGCATGTGGGTGCAGTGTGACGTGAAACTTAGCCAATAATGGTTGTGGACATGTGTTGCATGGAGAGAAATGATCAAGGAATGATGTGATGGATGTGTTAAAGACTTGCTTAGATTTGATGATTTCAGAAGAAGATTAAATATGATGGGGAGTATAGGAAGTGTGCAGAGCAGAATACCTTGTTGGTTTGGTAACAGTAAAAGAAAGGATAAGTGTGCTTGTGTTAGATGTCGAACAGTTGGGGTAGCGGGTCAGTTGGCCTGGAAAGATTAAGGAAACTATGGGAGGAAGTGATAAAATCGATTTGAAAGAAAGAGGGATAAAGACTTCACCAAAGATAGATTTGTTTGGTAGTCAATTTCTAAAAGCCATTTAACACATAGCAGCATGTAAAACAGACTTTGAACTGATGATGACATGCTTAAACTTATTTCCATGAGAGCCATTTTTACATCATTGGACCATTTACTCGTTTTTAGTAACTCGTCGCTTGGACTTTTGGCTAAGATCAAAGTGTAGTATCTGTTCCGATGGATACTGCACCCCATAGACTGGGATTGTCTTGGCCTTCGGGGCTTGATTTACGCCTGTCTATGGGTCTGTCCTGTGCAGTTCTAGGAGGTCCACCCTCCCAGGCTTCGCCTCCCCTCTTTGGGGAGGAGTAAGTTTAATGCTTACTGCCTGAGGCGTCCCTACCGGAGAATCCTGACGGGGCTGCCCAGGCAATTTTTAATGGCCAGAGTGCTCACCTCTTGGGCGCTGGCTTTTCAAACCCCATTTTCTCGATCCGACCTTGGGTCACATCTTACTTGTGGGAGTAAGA
Organism: Sepiola atlantica; assembly: GCA_963556195.1. NCBI lineage: Eukaryota > Metazoa > Mollusca > Cephalopoda > Sepiida > Sepiolidae > Sepiola > Sepiola atlantica. Next base: position 39,582,443 of record OY744548.1, read on the forward strand.
TAAAAACTGGCCTTGTGCCTAACTCCTGGAGAGGAGTAAATCAATACTCGTTTTTAGTTTTATTTTATTAAATTTGTTTTATGTCTCTTTTTTATACTAGTAGGCTTTGCTCATTTGTTATCACTTCACACTGTAATTTCTATTCACTACTTGAAATAACTAAAACAAATCTAATCGATAAGAAATTCATATGAAGATCAAGCCTCTCCTTTGCTCATAAAATTAAACTTGCATACGTGATTATTGAAGCGAATTATGTTCACTGTTGTTATATATATTACATTTAGAAAGTTTAAAAACTTCAGAAAATTAAGTTTTGAAACCAAAACTAAAAAAAGTGTTCTTTTAGAGTTTGAAAGAAGAGTAAAAAAGATACTGTCAAAATTTTAAACGAGGCGTGATAAAAGCTTTTTCACTATTTATTTTTTTAGATATTTCTTGCTTTCTTTTTCTTTTTTTTTTATAAGAATAAAAAAAATGTTGAAATTTTAGCCTTTTTTCTAAAAGCTTCCGTCATTTCTATTCTCTTCAAAAACACACACACACACAAATTCTCTTTTGATTGGATAGATTTAAGATGAAAACAATAATTGCATTTACATTTTAGAAATACAATATTTCATATATATATAATACTTAATAATTTATACATTGAGAAAAAAAAGCACAATACATATGTATTGAACATTAATAATATAATGCAATCCCCCCCCCCAAAAAAAAAAAACATTTATATAGGCCATATACAGAAACAGCCAGCACTGGTAACAACACAGAAACACTCCCCTCTTCTATATTCCTAGTGACAGTGGTATTATCCAAGGCGTTTGTATTCTTGAGATACTAACTACATCTACATATTCCAGATTTAGAACTTGTTTGAACTTTATATATATATATATATATATATATATATATATATATATATATATATATATATACAGGGTGGGCCAAAATAAGGGTCCTATCTTTAAATTTGAATAACTTGAATTTGAATAACTTCCACAAAATAAAAGTTAAACTCACCAAACTTTATGTGTGTGTAGACTGACCCTTCCGAGATTTTTTGAAATAAACAAAACAAATTTTAGCCGAAAAACACTTCTTAAAACTTACAAAAACTAAAGTATTGTTTTTTACACTGTTTTGAGTTTTTTAAGCAAAAATAATGTTTTCTAAATGAGGGTACGTTCCTTAGGGCTAATACGGCTCATGCTTGCTTCGGAAGGGGTCCTTTACTTATTCTAAAAAAATAAAAAAATAAAAATCAATAAATAAAAAAGTTATGAATTTTTAAAAATAGGACCCTTATTTTTGCCCACCCTGTATATATATATATATATATATATATATATATATATATATATATATATATATATATATAAAATTGAATGTGTGTGTGTGTTACTTATAGAAAAAAAAGTTAGAGAATATAGATAACCTATAAAAGTGTATTCTTATGTAAAATTCACAGAGTAAGATGATGGGAGTATTGCCGAATCTCTACACCCACCTCTTAGGTGTCTATGGGGCAGATTTTATTGTGGGGGGGGGGGTCGTTTTCAGCTATTTTTCATTCTATTTTATAGTAATTAGAAAATGCTGAGTCATATTTTGCTTTAATTACGTAATACTTTGAGATAACTTTTAATTTTATTTAACGTTTCTTAGCGTCAATTCTATTTACGTGGAGGGGGTAAGAAACTATGCGAAGGTCATCCACTGCCCGCCACTCTGTACGTACACAAATACATGTACATGTACATTTTATAATATCTTATATAAGAAAAGTATTTGGCGTTGTCCGGCAAATTATGCCTCAAGTACATAAAACAATTTATGGTTTTTAATGAAATTTATTTGTTAGAGGATAGCTAAGGAAGAACGATAACTCACGTTTAAAAACACAATTTAGGTTTGTTTAAAAAGGTTAGAGAATATAGATAACCTATAAAGTGTATTCTTATGTAAAATTAACAGAGTAAGATCATTTATCTTCATCATATTCTGAAATGGGGGGAGGGACAGAAATTAGGTATAGACCGGGCTATTTGTTCTACTCGGCATTGTTCGAGATCAATAATCATTATTAACATTATTTTACTTTATACTTTGATTTTACCGATACTTTTGGTAGTTCTGTTAAGACCTCCTTACTAACATTACAGTATTAAAAGATAAAGGGAGAAAGATAAAGAGACGGTTAGGGGGAGAGAGAGGGGGGGGATAGAAGTTTTAACATAAAAATGTTACACATATTATTTAACTTCTATTTGTTTATGTCCCGAGCAATAAATGTAAGATTAAACTATTACATTCAAAGCAGATGGCTCCGGGAGGAAATGAATTACATTATTATTAGTTTTTATCATATTTAAACGAGAAGAATCATATGGGAAAAAGGGAAATAGAGGGGTGAAGGAGGGAGGGAAATAATGGGGGCCAGGGAAAGAGAGACGGCTAGAGAAAGAAGAGAGATTTAAGTTTTTATATAAAGATGTTACATACACTCTTTAATTTCTACTACTTTGTTTTTTTATCGCCTCAGGCAACGCCGGGTAGCCCTGCTAGTATATATATATATATATATATATATATATATATATATATATGACAAATTTATAGCATTATTTATTTTAGTTCAAAGAATTCAAGATCAACGATGATTAGGCGTACGATCATTTCTAAGACGATTATAAATTTTACATTTTCTTATTTTTTACTTTTTAATTCCAATATGTCTCTTTAGAACCTTTTACAAAAGATTACAAATAGAAGTCAAGCAAAAACATCAACAAAAAATATATAAATCAAATTATTACAGGTAAAAAAAATAACACCTGTACACAAATTTACAATGCTTCTACTAATAATAATGAATATGATAATATAATGAAATAATGTGAAAATCTATAATAGATTAGAACCCCCAAATTCAATATTAGAGAATTAATAATAATAATAATAATAATACTAATAATAATCCATAAATATCATAGCAGTATTTGAGTATTGAATGTCATAATTTGATTCCAGCTTATCTTACATTTGAAACTTTTTTCCTATTGTCCATTTATACACTACTCAAGTCTATACTTTTGACTTTAATTTTATGTATATATATTGTGTGTTGGGGTATGTTGAAAAGAAATCAATAAAGTGCTTGATCGTAAGAATGTGCAAGCTAAAATACAAATTATTTATTTAAAAACTATACATTCCAGATTCCAGAGATGTACTATGGTTTCATTGACATGGGTAGGTTTTTACTGTTTAGAAAAGGTCCTTATATCCCATTTCAAATCATCAGCGTCTCAAGGAAAGAACACAAGAACCACTATATTTATATATATAAATATATAAATATATATATATATATATATAAATATATATATTTATATATGAACGTCAATAATATGTATGTGCTTTGTAAAATCCTAAACTATTGAACTTATGAATTATGGTGGGTGTTCCAGGTAACAGGGTTAGTAACTTGGGCAGATTATTTATTTTATTTTGTAAATTTTATCATACCCCGCCCCCAAGATAGAAAAAAAACCCATTAAAATTTAAAACTAATGCTATATTTATTACTTATACCTGTCCTGGGACAGGTATTCTACTATTGTTATATAAAATCGGTACATAAAAACATTATGCCTATTTTTACGCATTTGTGCCTCCATACATTACATTCGGCCTTTTCATATGGAATAAATTGAGAATTTTAGAACGATAACATCAGGTACAAACAAATGTTTAAAGTTTATTAAAAACCTTTTTTTTCTTTTATCTTGGTGTGATAACCGTAATTTCCTCCTTACTGTTAAATAACTAATGCTTAAATTATAGTTTAAAATATCTTTTCTGTTCCAGCTAATTACCTATTTTTCCTTTGTTGACTCTCAATTTCGTTTTCTTACAAGCTTTTTAGCGAACCATTTCTTTCCACAAAGCCCCCCCCCCCCCCCCCAAAAAAAAAGCAACTTCATTTCAGTTTAACTGTCGCTTTCGCCTGGTACGGGAGAAAGAAAAAACAACAAAAAAAGGCGTTCAGTCAGACATTTAACATAAAAACCAGCCAACGAATGTTTTAAAAAAAATGTAGGTAAGAATATATAACCAATAACAACATAAAAAGTAACTTATAATTTTTTCAAGAACTCTCATTTCAAATAATATATGATATTATTTCAAATAATATATCATTTCAAATAATATGATATTATTTCAAATAATATATCATTTCAAATAATATATGATATCATTTCAAATCCTTGATAGATTTCATTCAAAATCATCTGAGTAACAAAGAAAAATACTTACTTTCGATCTTGCTAAAAAATACTTTAAAAATTTAGAGAAACGTACACAATATCGTTATTTGCTTTTTAAACTCTCAGATTTACAATTTTTTATTCCATTGGAGTTTTACAGTAATATCGTGGGATCTGCATTGTTACCGGACATCCATTAACGAACATACATGCAAAAAATCAAGTTGTGTCATTATTACAAAAATACATAAAAGTTCATAAACTGTATTCCTACATGAGTCGCTGCATGTTTTCCTTGTATGCACTCCTGCACGATGCTTCCTGACAAAGGGAATGTCGCCTACAAATAAGTTCTTTAAGACCTTGAAAAAGACTAAGTCAATACAAAACTATTGGAAGACAGAGTAGGTTTATTCGGTTTGATCTCCGTTCCAAATCACTGACCAGTCAGGTTGGAAGTGGAGATAGATCGATAATCACTATTTAATCATATCTTGTCAACGCATTTTAATTGTAACATGTTCACGTTTCGCGTGTTTCAAAGTAACTGACTGGTGCTACCAGATCAGGCTGTCTGAAGATACCGGCTTCCTGACTTAAAATGCACCAAACATTGATTTTATTGTTTTTTTTCTTTTCCCATTACTTTTGTAAAGGGAAAAGAAAAAAAACAATCATGTTCTGCAAAGCTAAAAACAAAAACATTTTTTTCCTCTACAAAACAATCAAACCTTACACCATGAATAAATATTTGAAGATATAAAGAACTTGAAGCATAAAAACTTTTACCAAAATGATCAGATTCGGCATTAAATAACCCGAAAAGGGTTAATATGCCATAAAACAAAACAACCAAATCAAAGTAACTGAAAACGTCTCTCCTTCACTCTCTTTTGAGCCATGTGACGTCACATCTGTTTCTATCAATTCCCAAAGACTAGTCATCCTAACTTCAGCAAGTTGATCCTGATGGAACTTTCATTTCCTGTTATTTTCAACCAATCAATTTATACACTAGTGGGTTTATACACTCACTATTTAATTCTATATATTATTCATAGTTTTGATTTCAAAGAGGACTGGTGTGTTGTTCAAGGTTCTGACTGTCATGGTAGAAAGTGACCAGAGGATGACTGTCATTTGAGATGTAGAGATCATCTTCCTTTTATAAAAATACATTTCGATTCAGTGTCTTAAAAAAAATACTTCCTCTGTCTAGGAAGATTGTTAAAATGGAGGCATTTTTCACTCATGATCTGGCAACTTACGAAATTAATAAAAAAAAAAAAATTCTATATGGCTCTATTTGTTTAAGATAAATATTAAAGTATTTTTTCATTAAAATTATTTGTATATCATAATAGTGGGTAAAATACTTAATTTAGAACAACTATCTAAAATGTTTTATTTAAATGCTATTAGCGGCCTTCATCAAGTTTAGTATTAATTGGCACATGGACTTTATTAATCTGTTTTTAACGATAAATTCATGAGTTTTTTTATTTAACTTATTCATTCCAAAAATAATTTTTCTAACCCTAACCCAAAACACAGTCTTAAAAACAAAAAAATGATATTGTAAAGGAGGATGAAACACATTCTCTTTATTACGGAGAATAACAATGTTTAGCGACTTATACAGTATTATAAACAAATATGACAATTAATCTTTTTGCTTTTTACTTACTCATATTGCAAAGGTGGTTAAAACACAATTTCTTTATTACTTCACCAACTTACGAGTTTCATTTTAAAAAAACCTTATAGATTATTTTTTATTTTACTGACATTCATATTGCAAAACATTTTTTTTTTTACTGTTTGCTTTTAAGAATAACATTTTGTTGTTGATTACGTTTTTCTTTTAATCTTCCTTTTCCATGTTCGCGATTAACGCTGGGAAGTCCTGCTAGAAAAAAATAAAAATTCTTCTCTTGTGGATAGATTTATATTTATTCTATTGGAGACATCTGGGGTTGTTGTGCCTCATTCAATTGCGTTCCTTTGTCAAATTGGTGAGATTGCACCTCATATGAATAATGAACCCAGCAAAACAGCAACTATTTATCATTATATTCAGTTTAACGTCCTTTTTACAAACAGGCGTGTGTTGGATGGCTTTTAGAAATTGACTTCCAAACTAAACTATCTCTGTCAGGTCTTTATTTTCGCTCTTTCTCTTAAGTATATTCTTATCTGTTCCTCCGGTGTTTTCCTTGGCCTTCCCTTGTGAACTGGCTCTATCTCAACTGCACGACGTCTACTAACATGAGAACTTTCACCCATTCTTTCAACTTGGCCATATCATCAAAGTCTCTTGTTCTGCACACATCTTAATACTGTCTATATTTAATTTTCCTGAGGTTATCAGATCTAAGCCCATATTTAAGACTCAAATTACACATCCATCGTATCATTCTCATGTCATTTCTATCCATGCAATGCATGTCCTCAATCTTCACTAGCAAGGTTTTATTTCCATACTTCATCACACTACGTACATATGCTTAATAGACTCGTCTCTTCGTTGGTTAGTAATGACAGAATTTCCCTCAATTGTTATAACATGTATCACATCCATCTACTGTTATAACGTCTATCACAGACAGTGGTGCATAGTAATATTTTCATTGCAGTTGAAAGAGGATAGTCGCAAAATCATTCTGTTTTTAAAATATGTTTGTAATAAAACTTCTTTTTTTTTTACTTAAAAATATTCTGAATTTTTTCGTACAAGTTTATTATAAAAGTTTAAACTTTGATCTGTAAAATGTTCTGGTTCAATTCTTTCACATTTGAAACAAACGTCAGCTGTGTCAAAAAGTGCCCTATTATTCCGAATTTCATGCTCCAACGCATTGTGTTTCTTTATGATTTCTGTGTGAAATGATAATTTGTCAAGATTATCGCCCTTTCTCGCTAAGGTTATCTTTTCAACAAAAATAAACTCTTGTGGTTTTTATTAAGTTCATCAAATAATAGGATGATCTCTTTTTAGATGACGACGTGGGAAGAAAAAGTTTTTATTTTTCTGTCTTCTCGCTCTCCGTCAGTGGGAGGAGGAATACTTGTACATTAGAAAGAAGAAAACTTTGTTCAATAGAGCAAAGGAGTTGATACACTGAAATATACCAGAAATAGTGTAAGACATTGAAGATGAATGAAAACTCATCTGTAGAGAGGGTATATTTGGATGGCGAAGCTATTAAGGTTGTTTCAAAGTTTTGTTACTTTAGTGATACCATTGTAGCACAGGGAGGATCAGATGCAAGTGTGATTGCAAGAATTAGGAGTTGATGGAGTAAGTTTAGGAAACTTCTGCCATTACTAACATTGTTACCACCGTCAAACAAGGGAAGAGTCTATTATGCACGAGTATGCAGTGTGATGCATATATCACACTGCATACACATGCATAATAGACTCTTCCTTGAATGAAACATGGCCAGCAAGCATTGAAGACGTGCATTGCATGGAAATAAATATGAGAATAATATGATAGATGTGCAATATGAATCTTAAATACAGGCTTAGATCTGATGACCTCAGAGGAAGATTAAATATGGACAGTATAAAGAGATATGTGCAGAACAGAAGATTTTGATGGTATGGCCACGTTGAAAGAATGGATGAGAGTTCTTGGGTTAGTAGATGTAGAACAATTGAGGCAACAGGTTCAGTTCATATGGGAAGGTCAAAGAAAACCTGGGAGGAAGTGATAAGGATGAATTTGAAAGAGGGATAAATAAAGATCTGACCGGAGATAAGTTCGGATATCAATTTCTACAAACTGTCCAACACATGTTAGCACGTAAAATGGACGTTAAACCTAATATGATGATGATTGTCTTGTATAGGGTGACCTCCTGGCGTTCTATGCTACAAATGCTATATAAATGAAAATGCATCATATCTTCTACCAGATATGTAGAAAACCAAATTGCCGCCATTATCACAAAAACACATGAAAGTTTACACTTATTATCCATACTTTGCGAGCTGCGTGTTCTTCCCCTTCTGTGATTCTTCCAGTCCTTAAATCAAAGCTCCTTATTTATACTTTCAAAAAAGACTAAATCAAGACAAAACTATTGGAAGACAGAGGAGATTAATTCGACTTGATCTTCATTCCAAATCGTTGACCAGTAAGGGGTGGGGGGAGACAGATCGATAATCATTGTTTAATCATATCTTGTCAACACATTTCAATTTAACATGTTCACATGTGGTGTGCTTCCAAGGAACTGTATTTGTCGCTCACTCTCAATTTTAGTCATGTGACGTCATGTCTGTTTCTATTAATTCTCAGTCTAATAATCCTAACCTCTAGTCCAGCAAGTTTCCTGTTTTTCTTAAACTAACCGTTTTATATACTAGTTGGTTTACTCGCCCAATATTTAAGATTAATTACATTTTTTTGTTTAATACATATCAGTTTCCACAACAAGCATATGTATTTTGATTTATCTTTCAACACATCCTCAGATGTAGGTCACAATGTTATTCTTTGCATTTTCAAATATAGTTGACTTAATTTCCTTAAAAGTAAATCTCTGAAAATCAAGCAAGTTCATAACTGTTTGTGTACAGTCTAGCGGTTCAGTGTTGGACCAATCGTCACAAAACTTATCGGTCATGATCTACCTTAGAAATGATTTAATTTGGAAATATCTAGATCAATGGTCATGGTCATAGTCGCACTTTTGGCAATAACTTCAATTCTGTTCATCATAGAGAATCACTACTTGACCCATATTGTAGCCAATGAAGTCCCACATCTTCTAACCTTGACCTCGAACCTGAAAAATTTAGTTATGGTTTAATTTTTGATGGAATTTCAATTAGCGACTTTTCCAAATTTGATGTATGGATCTGATGCTCTTTGATAAAAGTAATAACCATCATGCAACATTTCAGTCAGATCAGATAGTTTTTGAGTTATAAACATTTCCGTGCCATAATTTCAGGGATACTTCATACAATGTGGGAAGTAAGGGCCACATCCAACTTTGGCCCATCTTTATGTTGTCAGGCAGAGGTATGCAGTCTCAGAACTAAGTTGTATTCTTGTTTTCACTTGTTTTTCCATTCACATGCCATGTCACATCATGCCGTGTCACATCATGCCGTGTCACATCATGTCTTGTCACATCATGTCTTGTCACATCATGTCTTGTCACATCATGCCTTGTCACGTCATGCCTTGTCACGTCATGCCTTGTCACGTCATGCCTTGTCACATCATGCCTTGTCACATCATGCCTTGTCACATCATGCCTTGTCACATCATGCCTTGTCACATCATACCTTCTTGATCTTGCCAGACAATATATGCCGTCTTTGAATGCTTATAAGGACATTCAAACGGAAACTAACAATATACAACAGGTGGTTTGTTATTGGGGCACCTCTTTATAAGAAAAAAAAAATATGCAACACTTTTTTTAACAATTAAAAATAAAAAAAATAGCTACTTGTTATTGAAATTCAACTTTTAAGAGTTTATTATTGGATTACCTGCCCACTTAAATTGACCCATTTTAAAAAGGAAAAAAAAAAACTATTGAAGGTCCACACCAAAGATTGTATTTTTTTAAATTTTGTTTTTTGGTCATTGTAAAGAACTGCGAATATTTTGAATTGGTAAATGTTTATATTGCGAAGATTTGTTTTGCGGCATTTAATCTTCGTGTAAATATTTAATGTTTGAAGCTGTTTGGTTAGTTGGTGTTTCTTCTCTTTAAAAACGAAACTGCTCACCTTTCTTTAATCGTGACAATTTTACACCAAAAGAAGGATGAAAAAGAAGTCACTTCTAGCCATTTTTCGTTATTCAGATATTATAAACAGGAGCTGCAGAAAATGCATAATTAAATAAAATCTTTTAATTTTATTTAATTATGTATCTGCTAGCTGTATACACCCGGTGTTGCCTGGTATTTGCAATTTTTTTTTTTTTTTTTTTTCAATCAAAAAAGGAGTAACTCTATTTTTTTCATACTTTAAGATGGCAGCCATTTGATAATAATTTCTTACCTGGACAAAGTATTTTCTAGAAAGAATTAAATCAAATTTAATTTCATTCTTAATATGCTGCAATGATCCACAACAAAAACTGACAAACCAGGATCAAATATTTATTTTGTAGGAAGAAAGGTATTGATGACAAAAAAATGATAAAAAGACTGGCTTTATATATTATATATAGCTGGATAGCCATTTTGCGATGGTTGTATAATATCCTTCAGCAATTTAATAACTATAAGAAGTCTGACAAAAAAATACTTATAGGGAAATCAGATTTGTGCAATCACACAATCATAGGTCTGAAACAGTATCATTTTTTTTTTTTGTCATGTTCAATAAATAACAAATTAATCTTTTTATTTAATTCTTTCAAAGTTTAAAGTACCGTTTTGGATATTTTGGTAAAAATTAAACCTAGGAACATGACTTGAAAAAAATTCATTTTACAAATATTTACCCTTATTTTATTCTTTAAAAAACCTGAAAAAATTAAGTTTAATAACAAAATTTTACCCGGAGGTTGATTTTATTATGTCATCGGATGTGTCGTTTAACAGGTTATAGGTATCTTCAAGGTTGGATAAATATATGGTTTGCCAAACATGTACACTTTTGTAGTTCTCCGCTTACTGGAGCAGTGCACCTTCCAGTTGTCAAGAATGATCGTCTGCAAAGCTGCAATGTTCTCTCTACCAAAGCCTCCATTTGTCCTTGTATGGCCATATGAATTATAACTACCCATAAAGAATCGAGGGATTTTTGTTGAAGGCTTACTCTGCATATTAACAAACTAATTTCCTGAAGGATGTAGCTTCTATTTATCTTCCTCCCACAAGGTAAGATGTGACACAAGGTCGGGAAAGTGGGGGGAAAAACCAGCGCTCGAGAATTTGAGCACTCTGGCCATTTAAAAATTACCTAGGCAGTCCCGTCGGCATTCCCCGGTAGGGGCGCCTCAGGCGATTAGCAATAAACTAACCCCCTCTCAAAGGGTGAGAAGGCAAAGCCTGGGAGAGTGCACCTCCTAGAACTGCACAGGACGGACAGCCGATAGACCGGCGTAAATCCAGACCCGAAGGCCCGGACAATACCGGTCTATTTGACGGGGTAAAAAACCCTGGTTAAGGATGTAGCTTTTCACTATGTAGAGGCTGTATTTCGTGCATCACATAGTGCTTGGATGAATGGAGACCAGTCGAGGATGCCACGAATAGACCATCTTGTAAAGGTACTATCCTCGACAAACCCTTAAAAAATCTGGAATGGTTAATAATAAGGTTTAATTTTGTATAGGAAAACATAAGAAATAGAAAAAACAATAACTGTCAAGGCTACTACTACTTGGTGTAGTCAGTATTATTATGTCTTTGTTCGTCAGACGAGTCCAAATCTCCCTTACAACAGATTTGAACTCTGTAGATGATTCTATACTCAAAATTAACCCAATCACGCATGGCCACAAATGGCAAGAAACTATCGTTTTTCTTAAATGTTATTCATATGAATTTTAGTGATTATAAAATCTTAATTCCTTTTAAAGTCTCGTTGACTTATTGAAATCTTACTAATTTCTGTAAATTAGTTTATGCATAACTAGTGGAGATACCCGACTTTTCCTGAATGATACCTAGGCTAATGAATATTGACCTTCAATTGGCTAAATGTACTATCATCACTCATAATGAAAGCAAAAAGTGAGAGAAATGCGACTTTTTCTCGTTTTTTATGAAAAAAAAAGATGCAATTTGGTTACAATTTTCACTTGGATCAATTAATAAAACAGTCGCAATTCCAAACTAGTGGAGCAGGCAAAGCCCTGATAATCTGCTGATCATGTTCGGGGAGGGGGGGGGGGATTTGAACAAGAGAACATTTTTAAAAATCATTGGCAACCCTGTTGATGTGATGCAGAGGCAAACATTTATTTGAGTGAATAGGGAAACAATTGGGATGAATTGTGATGACAGTTCACCCTAAATCAGAATACACCATCTTTTAGATGTCAAAGCAGATGTTCTATGTACATTAACCTTTTATTATTTTTTTAATTACTCTCAAATCACTATTAGATATAATAATTACCAATATTACAAAAATACAATATTTTACTTAATTTTTTTTGATTACTTTTGTTTAAAAAATGCATGTTTACTACAACTAACACTGCTGCTGCATATTAAAAAACATTTTTTTCACTTTAATTCAATAATTTTTCATACGTCTTTTGAACATCTAAGAAATAAAAAAAATAAAGCGCTTAAATAAAATAATTGTAATTCGTAAAAATAGTTATTTTATGAAATAGAATTGTCAGATTATATCTTAATTTTCTGCCAGTTTTATTTTTTTTAAATAATTTAATTATATAATAAAGCAATTTAAAACTATGGTCAGATGTCAAAATAATTTGTCTATTAAATTTGAAAAATGGAAATTAAATTTGCATTACGATTAGTTTGCTGGGATTTTTATTAATTTATTTTAAATATTCACTTAAAAAACTGAATGAATTTTAATTAAAAAAATAGTTGCATCTTATAAGTGGTTTCAAAGGCATTTTGCTTAATTTCAAATTTAAATTTCTTACAAAATACTTTCAAAATGACTTTTCCATTATAATTTAAATATTTTCTAAAGTGGAATATTTTTATATATTTTTATTTCTATCATTTTTAAGCTATAAATAAAATAAAACCTTTTTTTTTTATTGTTATGGGTATCAATCACGAACACAAATTCCACAAATGTGTACTCTCTTTGATCAAAATAAAATATACTCTCTGCAATGTAGTTTAAGAATACAAATGGTTATGGGGGCTTTATCTCCAATACCTTAGAAGTTTGTGAAAAAAACGGCAACAACTTAATTATATGAAAGATGTTTTTGTCCTGACGAACGCCACTCCTGGTTATTAAAGTAGCTTCTATACAATCACCCTGCCATTAAATTTTTTTTTTAATCCCATTATTTTTAAATAGTGAAATTTTTCCGTGTGGAAATAACCAATAGTCATAAACCCATAGAATTCCTGTGCATTTAATAACAGCCAAGTAGGGTTTTTTTTTTAATTATTAAAAAAAAAATATTTTCCCAGTTCAAAGTTTGACTAAGATATTGTAGCAGTTGTCTTCACTTTTCTTTTTAGTGTCTAGAGTTTAGTCATGTGCAAACTGCAGCTTGCTGTAGTTTCTGAATGGCATGCTGAGTAAGATTTAGAGCATTACAACCCAAGCACATGAATCTGACCTTGCACAGGACTTTCATATACAGTGCATTTAAATAAACGCCAGTAAAAAAAGAATTGCCTATAAAATATTCATATCTAATTTTATCTTCTAATATATAAAGTAAAGTTAGTCTCTTTCTCAATTTTTGTCATCGATAACTTTCTTCCTACAAAATTAATATTTAATTCTGGTTTGTCATTTTTTTTTCTGGATCGTTGTATCCTTTTATTAAAAATAATAAAAGATAATTCAATTTAATTCCTTCCAGAAAATACTTTGTCTATGTCGGAATTATTTTCAAATGGTTACCATTTTAAAAACGGGAGACAACTCTGTATTCGTCCAAGAAAAGCAAAACAAATTGCAAGTAAATACAAATGGTAACTTAAATATCTGTCTTCAGGTGCATTTTGTCGAATTCAAGAATCGTTCTGTCGAACTGAGTAGAACCCATGACATAACGGATAAAGTGCTAAGTAATAATCAGTTCTAAGTAACAGTCTTCTGGGGGTTGAAAGTTCAATACTAAGAATACTATTACAAATTACTTCAGATTTTTTCCCGGTCGTGGTTGACGGAACTAGAGCAAGCTACCGCTGCAGATTAAATTAAGAGTTTCGTTCGAAATTTCGTGCAGATTCCCGAGTTCAACAGAATGATTCCCAAGTTCGAAATGATACACCTGAAGAATGTCTGTGGTCACATCGGCCGAAACGTGAGAATAACATTCAAGATGAGAACAGTAGTCTGAATAATACAAATAAATCATCTTAATATTGAATACATTGATTATTTAATTATATTTTTTACTAAAGAATTTATTTTTACTTTTACCATATTGTATCTCTAAGGCAGCATGTGTTGTTAATAACAGTATCATATATATAATACTAACTGTCCCGACCCGGCATTGCCCGAGAGTCTGCTTTCATTTTTATTTCACTCATTGCCCCCTAATTAATTTTTTGTAAGAAAATATTTACACTTTTAGAAAGATAATTGAATGAAGGAATATGGTATTTTAAAAAAATTCTTTTGTACTAAAATTGATTGACTGACTTTGAAAATCATTTTCATATTTGAGACAAAATTTTTATAAGCTGAATGCCCTTCCTGACTCCTACTCAGTGAGGTGATGGGGACCAATGCTTTTATTGAGATACCATTACACTTCACCTACCCTTTTGCGGTTTTTAAAAATGTGTTTTTTCATTAAAAAAAAAGTAGAATTATTCACTGGTTGTGTGTTCTATTACCCAATATATTCTGGTTATCTAAGAGCAATGCATTCTGGTTATTTAAGAAATCACCCATGTATTGTTGATGTGCTGTAAAACAAACCAAACCGCATCAAATAAATGCAAATTAGTCTGTGGTTTGGGGGATTGTAGGAGTCTTTTCAATACTTGCGTGTGGGTATTCTTAAAGAGTAATGTTTTTAAGGAGCAATGTATTTTAAGAGCAATGTATTCTTCTTCATCTGAATTTGGTGCTCGATTCCAACACTGGGCACAGTGGCAATCATGTGATCTGTAACTCCTGTAACAAAAAGATTCACCCTCCAAACAAAACCAAAACTCCAGTTTAAAACAAGTAACAACGTTCTATTTTTCGAGGTTACAATGATACTTCTCCACTGAACGACAGACTTGCAATGAGAACTCTGAGCCCGACCGAATCAAAATGTAAGTCCAACCGAACACAAACAGCCAATCAGCTGAGGGCTCAAAGGGCCATCTGTTTCGGAGACTTACAGAAACCCAACTGATCCCCTCTGCCCACCATGCTGGAATATATATATATATATATATATATATATATATATAGATATTGGTGTCAATTGTGCTAGACCACCCAGCTACCTACTTGAAAATCATGGGCCAGTCTGTCTATGGTCAGTGCTGTAACAGAAAGATTCACTCTCCAAACAAAACCAAAACAGTTTAAAACGAGTAACGTTTTATTTTTCGAGGTTACAATGATACTTCTCCACTGAACGACAGACTTGCAATGAGCCCGACCAAATCAAAATATAAATCTAACCGACCCCTAACAGTTCATTAGCTTAGGGTCCAAAAGCCCGTCTATTTCTGAGAACTACAAATCCAACTGACTTTCTCTGCCCCTCTGCTGGAATATATATAGATATCACTTTTACCATACTGCAAGACCATTCGGGATTATCAGCTGTTAATCTATGGATATATAAAACTGACTGACCATGAGGCCCACCGTCTGGTATGAACATTACTTTTAGAAATTCTCAAGCGGGTCATAATCACAGCATAGAACCTCGTATCCAAGAGCACATTACTATTTCAAAGACGTCAGCCATTTCTTGAGTGGTCTCTCTCCCCATAGCTAAATACTTCTCCCATTGCAAGTATGTCGTCTGCATGCATTGCAACTATGCAACATTGCACATGTTTACATGTATATTTTAAATATCACTGGTTTTTCACTTCTTGATGTCTGCATCTGCGCCTGTTGACAAGTCTGACACAAGGCCACCTCACTTGGTGTCTTCAAGGTATTATATTACCGAAGTGTTGTACATGCTTATCAAATATGCTAATGGCAAGATTTTAATATAGAAAGATGTTGATATGCATGAGAAAGTTTTTTGTTTTTTTTGTTTTTTTAAATTTATTGGGAAAATGTCACGAGGTTGACAGTCTAAATTTGAATCCTTGAAATATGAGATCACCTCTAATTTGATTCTTGGAAGTAACAGATTTTGAGATGAAATAAAATCTTAGCAGGGAAATAAGTTTTCTTCTCTGATTGTTTTCTGGAGTGTTTTCTAGATCTGTTTTTTCCACATCATTCTGGTTCCCTGCATCTTTTTCTATCTTTTTGGACTATTTTTTAAAAATATTTATTGAGTGATTTTAGTGCAGTATCTTTTTTTAACTTTCTGTCTCACTCAAATGACTGGATTCGGCATTAAATAACCCGAAAAGGGTTGATATGCCGTAAAAAAACAACCAAAACAAACACCAGGAATAAAAACTTGAACATAAGTGTTACAAATGGAGGGTGGTTGAATCAAAATTATCAGAGAAATAAAATAAAACAACCAAACCTACTTTACCCATTTTAAAATGAACTGTTCCAAAATTGAATTCTATAGTCATGTTGACTAAAACAGTATAATTTTAAATAAATACATCTCAAAAAGTGACATTTTAGCTGACAATTATTTTCATGGTAAGAAGAGAAAAAAAGAATTAAATTGCTATACTTTTTAAATAAAGAGACAGATTCGTTTTATTTATTTTATAAGTTGATAATGACAATTCTTTTTACAGAAGAAAGTCATTTTTCTCAATAGTATGGTCTCTGACATACATTTATTATATTCAAAGAAATATTATTATTAAAAGTAAATTATACAGATTGATGTAGAAAGCAGTGTGAAATTTTTAGTTTTAGTTATCATTATTATCATTAATTATCATTATTATCATCATTAGTAATCATTATTATCATCATTAGTTATCATTATCATCATTAGTTATCATTATTATCATTAGTAATCATCATCATTATCATCATTAGTTATCATTATTATCATTAGTAATCATCATCATTATCATCATTAGTTATCATTATTATCATTAGTAATCATCATTAGTAATCATCATTATCATCATTAGTTATCATTAGTTATCATCATTATTATCATCATTAGTTATTATTATCATCACTAGTTATCATTATTATCATCATTAGTTATCATTTTTATCATCTGTGCCAGAGTTGAGTTGTTTCTGTTCTTCCCCCCTCCCACTGTTATTTGTTCTTCATAAACTTAAATATTTAAAAAAAATTTATGTCATATTTTACCTATAGTATGCTGTAGTTTAATAATTAAAAAACAGTTTTTAAAACATAAAAGAATATTAACTTCTTAGAAAATAGCTTTTATTTTTAGCTAAAAGTATTTCTCGGTGTTGCCCAGGAGCATGAATAACAAAATAGACAGGTTAAATCAATGTGCTCTGTCACACGCACGATTTCTCTGTCTCTCTCTCTCACGCACGATTTCTCTGTCTCTCTCTCTCACGCACGATTTCTCTGTCTCTCTCTCTCACGCACGATTTCTCTGTCTCTCTCTCTCACGCACGATTTCTCTGTCTCTCTCTCTCACGCACGATTTCTCTGTCTCTCTCTCTCACGCACGATTTCTCTGTCTCTCTCTCTCACGCACGATTTCTCTGTCTCTCTCTCTCACGCACGATTTCTCTGTCTCTCTCTCTCACGCACGATTTCTCTGTCTCTCTCTCTCACGCACGATTTCTCTCTCTCTCTCACACGCACGATTTCTCTCTCTTTCTCTCATGCACGATTTCTCTCTCTCTCTCTCATGCACGATTTCTCTCTCTCTCTCTCATGCACGATTTCTCTCTCTCTCTCTCATGCACGATTTCTCTCTCTCTCTCTCATGCACGATTTCTCTCTCTCTCTCTCATGCACGATTTCTCTCTCTCTCTCTCATGCACGATTTCTCTCTCTCTCTCTCATGCACGATTTCTCTCTCTCTCTCTCATGCACGATTTCTCTCTCTCTCTCTCATGCACGATTTCTCTCTCTCTCTCTCATGCACGATTTCTCTCTCTCTCTCTCTCATGCACGATTTCTCTCTCTCATGCACGATTTCTCTCTCTCATGCACGATTTCTCTCTCTCATGCACGATTTCTCTCTCTCATGCACGATTTCTCTCTCTCATGCACGATTTCTCTCTCTCATGCACGATTTCTCTCTCTCATGCACGATTTCTGTCTCTCTCTCTCACGCACGATTTCTGTCTCTCTCTCTCACGCACGATTTCTGTCTCTCTCTCTCACGCACGATTTCTGTCTCTCTCTCTCACGCACGATTTCTGTCTCTCTCTCTCACGCACGATTTCTGTCTCTCTCTCTCACGCACGATTTCTGTCTCTCTCTCACGCACGATTTCTGTCTCTCTCTCTCACGCACGATTTCTGTCTCTCTCTCTCACGCACGATTTCTGTCTCTCTCTCTCACGCACGATTTCTGTCTCTCTCTCTCTCACGCACGATTTCTGTCTCTCTCTCTCACGCACGATTTCTGTCTCTCTCTCTCACGCACGATTTCTGTCTCTCTCTCTCACGCACGATTTCTGTCTCTCTCTCTCACGCACGATTTCTGTCTCTCTCACACGCACGATTTCTCTCTCTCTCTCTCATGCACGATTTCTCTCTCTCTCTCTCTCTCACGCACGATTTCTCTCTCTCTCTCTCTCTCTCACGCACGATTTCTCTCTCTCTCTCTCTCTCACGCACGATTTCTCTGTCTCTCACGCACGATTTCTCTGTCTCTCACGCACGTCCTCTCTCTCTCACGCACGTCCTCTCTCTCTCACGCACATCCTCTCTCTCTCACGCACATCCTCTCTCTCTCACGCACATCCTCTCTCTCTCACGCACGTCCTCTCTCTCTCACGCACGTCCTCTCTCTTTCACGCACGTCCTCTCTCTCTCACGCACGTCCTCTCTCTCTCTCTCTCACGCACGTCCTCTCTCTCTCACGCACGTCCTCTCTCTCTCACGCACGTCCTCTCTCTCACGCACGTCCTCTCTCTCTCACGCACGTCCTCTCTCTCTCACGCACGTCCTCTCTCTCTCACGCACGTCCTCTCTCTCTCACGCATGTCCTCTCTCTCTCTCTCTCTCTCACGCACGTCCTCTCTCTCTCTCTCTCTCACGCACGTCCTCTCTCTCTCTCTCACGCACGTCCTCTCTCTCTCTCTCACGCACGTCCTCTCTCTCTCTCTCACGCACGTCCTCTCTCTCTCTCTCACGCACGTCCTCTCTCTCTCTCTCACGCACGTCCTCTCTCTCACGCACGTCCTCTCTCTCACGCACGTCCTCTCTCTCACGCACGTTCTCTCTCTCTCTCTCTCACGCACGTTCTCTCTCTCTCTCTCTCACGCACGTCCTCTCTCTCTCTCTCTCACGCACGTCCTCTCTCTCTCTCTCACGCACGTCCTCTCTCTCTCTCTCACGCACGTCCTCTCTCTCTCTCTCACGCACGTCCTCTCTCTCTCTCTCACGCACGTTCTCTCTCTCTCTCTCTCTCTCACGCACGTTCTCTCTCTCTCTCTCTCACTCACGTTCTCTCTCTCTCTCTCTCACTCACGTTCTCTCTCTCTCTCTCTCACGCACGTTCCCTCTCTCTCTCTCACGCACGTTCCCTCTCTCTCTCTCTCACGCACGTTCTCTCTCTCTCTCGCACGTTCTCTCTCTCTCTCTCTCGCGCACGTTCTCTCTCTCTCTCGCGCACGTACTCTCTCTCTCTCGCGCACATACTCTCTCTCTCTCGCGCACGTTCTCTCTCTCTCGCGCGCACGTTCTCTCTCTCTCTCGCGCACGTTCTCTCTCTCTCTCTCTCGCGCGCACGTTCTCTCTCTCTCTCTCTCGCGCGCACGTTCTCTCTCTCTCTCTCTCGCTCGCGCACGTTCTCTCTCTCTCGCTCGCGCACGTTCTCTCTCTCTCTCTCTCGCTCGCGCACGTTCTCTCTCTCTCTCTCTCGCGCACGTTCTCTCTCTCTCTCTCTCGCGCACGTTCTCTCTCGCGCACGTTCTCTTTCTCTCTCGCGCACGTTCTCTCTCTCTCTCGCGCACGTTCTCTCTCTCTCTCGCGCACGTTCTCTCTCTCTCTCGCGCACGTTCTCTCTCTCTCTCGCGCACGTTCTCTCTCTCTCTCGCGCACGTTCTCTCTCTCTCTCGCGCACGTTCTCTCTCTCTCTCTCTCTCGCGCGCGCACGTTCTCTCTCTCTCTCTCTCTCTCGCGCACGTTCTCTCTCTCTCTCTCGCGCACGTTCTCTCTCTCTCTCTCTCTCTCGCGCACGTTCTCTCTCTCTCTCTCTCTCGCGCACGTTCTCTCTCTCTCTCTCGCGCACGTTCTCTCTCTCTCTCTCGCGCACGTTCTCTCTCTCTCTCTCTCTCTCTCTCGCGCACGTTCTCTCTCTCTCTCTCTCTCGCGCACGTTCTCTCTCTCTCTCTCTCGCGCGCACATTCTCTCTTTCTCTCTCTCTCTCGCGCACGTTCTCTCTCTCACTCTCTCTCTTACACGTTCTCTCTCTCACTCTCTCTCTTACACGTTCTCTCTCTCACTCTCTCTCTTACACGTTCTCTCTCTCTCTTACACGTTCTCTCTCTCTCTCTTACACGTTCTCTCTCTCTCTCTTACACGTTCTCTCTCTATCTCTCTCTTACACGTTCTCTCTCTATCTCTCTCTTACACGTTCTCTCTCTATCTCTCTCTTACACGTTCTCTCTCTATCTCTCTCTTACACGTTCTCTCTCTATCTCTCTCTTACACGTTCTCTCTCTATCTCTCTCTTACACGTTCTCTCTATCTCTCTCTTACACGTTCTCTCTCTCTATCTCTCTCTTACACGTTCTCTCTCTCTCTCTCTCTCTCTCTCTCTCTCTCTTACACGTTCTCTCTCTCTCTCTCTCTCACGTTCTCTCTCTCTCTCTTACACGTTCTCTCTCTCTCTTACACGTTCTCTCTCTCTCTCTTACACGTTCTCTCTCTCTCTTACACGTTCTCTCTCTCTCTTACACGTTCTCTCTCTCTTACACGTTCTCTCTCTCTTACACGTTCTCTCTCTCTTACACGTTCTCTCTCTCTTACACGGTCTATCTCTCTCTCTCTCACACGGTCTCTCTCTCTCTCTCTCTCTTACACGTTCTCTCTGTCTCTCTCTTACACGTTCTCTCTGTCTCTCTCTTACACGTTCTCTCTGTCTCTCTCTTACACGTTCTCTCTGTCTCTCTCTTACACGTTCTCTCTGTCTCTCTCTTACACGTTCTCTCTGTCTCTCTCTTACACGTTCTCTCTGTCTCTATCTCTCTTACGCGTTGTTTCTCTCTCTGTCTCTCTTACTCTCTTACACGTTCTCTCTCTCTCTGTCTCTCTTACTCTCTTACACGTTCTCTCTCTCTCTGTCTCTCTTACTCTCTTACACGTTCTCTCTCTCTCTTTTACACGTTCTCTTTCTCTCTCTCACTCTTACACGTTGTCTCTCACTCTTACACGTTCTCTCTCTCTCACGTTCTCTCTCTCTCACGTTCTCTTTTTCTCTTACACGTTCTCTCTCTTACACGTTCTCTCTTTCTCTCTTACACGTTCTCTCTCTCTCTCTCTCTCTCTCTTACACGTTTTCTCTCCTTCTTACACGTTCTCTCTCTCTCTCTCTCACACGTTCTCTCTCTCTCTCTCTCTCTCTCTCTTACACGTTCTCTCTCTCTCTCTCTCTCTCTCTCTCTCTTACACGTTCTCTCTCTCTCTCTCTTACACGTTCTTTCTCTCTCTTACACGTTCTTTCTCTCTCTTACACGTTCTTTCTCTCTCTTACACGTTCTTTCTCTCTCTTACACGTTCTTTCTCTCTCTTACACGTTCTTTCTCTCTCTTACAAGTTCTCTCTCTCTCTCTCTTACACGTTCTCTCTCTCTCTCTCCCTTACACATGCTCTCTCTCTTACACGTTCTGTTTTTCTCAAATTATTGCCACATTTTTAGATTTAAAAAATATCTTTTTAAATATCTAGAAAGAATTTTAACATATGATATACTCGTTGTATCTACGTGGAATGCAGTGAAATTATTTTTGAATAATCATTACTGTGACCAGCATAAATTATTTTAAAAGAAAATACAGTTTCGAAGTTAGTCAAAAGCAATTTATTTTTGGTTTACCTGCTCATTTGCGACATATTTGTGTTAAAAAAATATTCAAGAGAAGTTGTAAGCCAATTTACTTGACCTTAAATAGTCATTGAGTAAGTACATATACAGAATACCCCGGTCGGGATGGGTAAAATAAATTCCCTGGGCAGAACAGTTTTATATGCAAGAAACTAAATTAAACCAAACATAGTTCACATTATGACTCCTTACACCTATCAGCTTCCTTCTATATATAATTTTAAATACTAGCAAAAAAACAATGCACCCTTTGGGCAGAAATTAATCAAATTGTAGCCTTATAGAAAAACAAAAACAATTTTCAGTGCACATTTTGGTAATTTGAAGAAAAACAACAAAAGAAAGATTGTCATCGTGTTATCTGATATATTTCAATGTTGAGGAAATTTACTGTGTATAAACATAGTCACATTTTATTAATTAGGAGAAAACAACAAAAATGTTATTTTATATGGTCTTTTTGATATTTAACAGGGATTTGATTTTGTATGAGAATGAATTCCATATTAAAACTGGTTATATAATTAAATGAATAAACGAAAAGGTGAAACGTCAATTGGTCTAATAAAACAATTATATATTTCTGAATAATTTGAAATGATTGCTTTGTGCTTTTCACCTTTATTATTAAAGACTTTCTGTTTTTAATAATAAAGGTAAAAAGCACAAAGCAATAAAAATAATTGGGGGATGGGGTAGCGAGGAGTGTTAATTTACAAAATACCAAAATATGAATTTATTTATTTTTTTTTGTTATTTGGATAGATCAGTGGAGGGAAACTTTTGTTTTCATTTGTTAATGAGAATAGTAAAAAGCGGGTTTAGTCTTAAATATTGTAAACAAACATAAAACAATAAGTTTAACAACAAACTATTAATATTTTAATTACACTTTACAAATAATGAATTTAATTTTTTTTTTAAAGTTATTTTTAATGGAAAATGTAAAAACTTTAAAAATTAAATGCTTAACATTTAAAAAAAGTCATTTTTAAACTAACAGTGGCGGATGTTAACTTATAAAAATACATTTTTATTTACTCATAGAATTTCATGTCAAGAATAATGTAGGACTAAGTTAAAAATGCTGTTTTTCTGGGAAAAAGTAGGCTTTAAAATGACATAAAAATAATTAGCTAAGTTTTAAAACTAAAAGTGTGTCTCTAAAACTTGCTTTGCTTGTCGAGTGTTTTGGATGAACGCAAGGGAGAAAAATAAATAATTTGTAAAATAAATTATTCACCTTGTAGGGGGGGGGGGATTATTGTAGGTGTACCTGTGTATGTACATACAGCCTCATTTAGAAGTTGGAACATATTTTCGTTTATCCTTTTTTTGGTCCCCCGATTTTATAAATCGGGGGACCTGTGTTTTGAGGCATTTCCGTCCGTCCGGATTTTACTCCGCAACCATCCATTGAATTTCTCTGAAATTTTGCATGAAGTTGTAACTTTGGTCAGGTTAGAAAGTGACATTCTCCGAATTTAAAAAAAAATTCTGGTTAGCCCCCCAGGGGGTCAAAAGGCCCCGAAATGGCAAAAAATGACGTTTTTTTGCCCCATAACTTTTCATCCATCCATTCAATTTCTCTGAAACTTGGCCAAAATATAGAGGCAAGTGTTCCTAATAGAAAATAAGTATCGATTACCTTGGAAAAAATATGGTTCGCGCACCCAGGGAGTCAAAAGCCCCCAAAATGGCAAAAAATTACCCTTTTCTCCCATAACGTTTGATCCATCCATTCAATTTTTCTGAAACTTGGCCAAAATGTAGAGGCAATTGTTCTGGATATAAAATGAGCACACTTGACCTCAGAAAAATTCTGGTTCGCGCCCCCAGGAGGTCAAAGGGGGGTCAAAAATGCCCCAAGTTGCCCAAATTTATTGCATTTTACACTCGCCACATCGAGTCACATACAGAGGGGGACCACACATGTGCGGCTTGTTTTTATTAAATCATTAATTATTGTTAATATTGAGAAAATTATTCCATATATATAGGAAAACAGGACAATCAAATTTCCACCGAAAGATACCAAGCATTAATTTATTATAAGCTGTTCAAAAAATAGTTATGAAAATGAGGTAAACAAATACTTGTGTCTAGGCCTTTGTTTGTTACTATATATACAGTATTTCAAAAGACTATTATGCATTATTGATTTGAATTAAAGTAACCAGTTTTGATTGTAATATATTTGTGATAAATGAAAAAAACCTTTGCGTTTATTCATTTAGGTATAAAACAAATTTTATATAATTATAATCAGATTCGTATAAAATCTCACTTGGAGCTAACTAAACCAATCATGCAACGGGGAAAGAAGCTCGATATCCATTAAACGAAAGAATAGAACTTGAAGGATACAAATTCAAAGATTAAAGAATAACATTTAAATCAGATTTCAGAAATAAAGTTCCAGCAAATATGATTTTTTTTTACGTATATTTCAAGAGAAACTTTTATTCAATGGGTTGACAAAAGATGAAGAAAGTGCCAACACAATCAAGTTCCCTCTCATTAGAAAAAGACACATTTAATAACACATTCAAACAAACATATAAAAGTCAAGCAATAAAGTGCATAATTTAGCTGGAAGTAAACAAAAGAAATATAAGTCATCAGCATATTTAATGCAACAACCTGAGAATTCCAACATGGCGATTTTATTAACCAGACTCTTTTGAACCATGTAATGGATTTTGATTAAATATGCTGTTGACTTTTACATTTCTGTTGCTTACTTTCAGCTAAATTATGCACTCTATTTCTTGATTTTGGACATTTTCTTAAATGTGTTTTTTTCTGATATGAGGGAACTTGTTCTATTGTGTTCGCAGTTTTTTTTAGAGAAAGTCTTTTCTTGATCTTTTTAATTTTTAATTTAAGAAAAGTTTCTATCAAAACGTATGTAAAAAAAAAAAGTAATGTTTGTTGGAACTTTTTGTTTCTGAAACTGATTTAAATGGTATTTTAAATATTTGAATTTGTGTGTGTATATATATATATATATATATATAATTTTTAATAATATTTTTTAAAATATCCATATTTTATCTTTCTAGAATCATTGAAATGTTTCATCTTTCTAGAATCATCGAAATGTTTCATCTTTCTAGAATCATCGAAATGTTTCA